>CACRXP010000421.1:145431-183521 GCA_902702965.1 Spirometra erinaceieuropaei | reverse complement strand
AATAGGGTAGGGCCAAGAACGGAGCCTTGTGGAACACCGCTTTCAACCGCTACCTCCGCCGACTGCCTGACACCGACGTGGACGATTTGAGAGCGATCGATCAAGAAACTTTATATCCACCTCAGGAGATTACCCCTTATGCCTTTCCGGCTTAATTTGTACAGGAGACGCTGATGTGGCTCACTGTCGAATGCTTTCCTAAAGTCGACGTAGACGGCGTGTACTGCATTGCCGCCATCGACTGCCCGATGATAATATCACCATTGCTGCATGTAAAACTGGAGCTCTCAGTCTTCGCCATCTGATTGTCCTTTCGTTTTGCACATCAAGACAACGGTTTTTTCGTTATTTCTCATTTTTAGGCCCAGATATCAGATCTGCCGGCGGTAAAATCTGAGACGATCTCACCTCCAATAGGTAGGATTTTAAGAAATTTCAGACCTTCATAGTCTTCACCACTTCCCAATTTTCTGTGGTGGTTTATCGTTCCCATTGCCCAGAAGAGATTTTAATGGATTTTGTTTCTTTGATTTCATCTAATCTATGCTTTAGTCCATTTTTAACTGAGTCATAAAAAAACTTGCATAGTCTAATCTAGCCACCTAAAGTTTACAACATACCAAAAATGACGTATACCATATACGACCTTAAAGATTAGCCTTTTTGTTGAGGCGGGCAATTTTCCAACTTTTCACGCTCTGAATTATTTCATAGCAGACAAGTTAGACACCATAGGAATTTGCTGCTCTATTCTGGCCATACTAGAGCCAGCAAACCCCGTTCTCTGCTAGAAAAAAATAACGAAATAATGATTTTCACCACTTCGAGCTCTGCCCCCGCCTTGGAAGTCAGTTCTGACTCCTCCAATTCTTGCAATTTTGATTCTCCCCATTCTTGCTGAACATCCCTTGTTTCTGCCTTAAACGACGGTCCTCCATCCAAGTCGCCAAATTTTACGTTTGAAATGTTGGCAAAAATTTCGGCATTTATCTGATTTCCTTAAAAATAAACACCATTTGTTTCTTCAGATCTCCCACAATTTACGTCCGGGTTCGTGAGACTTCTGTAGTGCCTGTGAGTTCTGTTCAGATATGGCAGGCCATAGACGACACTGACTTCACGTCCGGGCCGCCGCTGCGCCCACTCTCCGCCCCAGCCAGCTTAATTTGGGACGGATTGTTGGTGCTTGATAGAAGAAAACAACAGTGAGATTGGCACTGGCAAAGCAGTGCACTGTTCACTCTAATAAATCCGACTCGCTGAAGTCTATCACGACTCGTCATCCCTCCTGGCATGAAAGCTCGACAAATGACCGGACTGCTCAGGACTGCGGGGGCGGACTACAGTGACTGTTTCTAAATATGGCCTTTTCGGCACTGACTTAGATGGGATCGTAGACCCCGTCACCTTGAATGGAGCCTGGCATTTGGAAAGTTAACTACCAGGTCGCGTGTCGCACCCAAGGGCAGACTGTTTAACCTTGTCAACCGTTGTACTTACACTCATCATCGATCAATTTGACTCCCTTTTCCCATCAGAATGCGCTGGGTGGTGTGAGAAACTAGAGAGGAAGAGAGAGAGAGAGAGAGAGAGAGAGAGAGAGAGAGAGTGAGTGAAAGCCTGCCTCACCATGAGCAAACGCACGCACAGTCAATTGCTCAGCTGTCTCTCGTAGGACAGTGGTGGAATTCCTCGTTCGTTATGGTCAAAAAATCGGAACTTCCGCCTGAGGAGTGTCGTTTACTGAGTAACATCAACGTAAAACGATGCTTCCCAGCCTAACCGGTGGATATTTTGCTTTTGTGCTCGCTGCATGTACCTTTACAACTCTCTGGTCTGCACTGTTAGTTTAAGCACTACCCCATTATCAATACGTATGTCGTGTTTCCACATAATTTACCCGTCAGATTAGCGTGTGTTGCCCAGTCAGACAAAGGCGGAGTACAGTGCGGGAATCAAGCTCTACTTGAGGATCTACGTCCACTGAAATACGAATGAAGTTTATAGCTGTGACGCCAGTTTTAAGTTGTCATCTGGTATGCCTTCCACCTTCCCAAGGACCTACTTGTTTAGTGACTGAGCATTTTATCCTGGAAACAGTTAATTTGCAATTGACCTGCCAAGAGGGACTTTCCCGCTTATTTTGATCCAAGACGGAAGTGTAATCTGGGCTGTCGTCTAATTTAGTCCGTAAACGAGCAAAAGTGTTTTATACTCTTGTTCAATTTGGCAAGAGGGGGCCAGATGCCTGAGTGTAGTAGGAATCATCTTCCAGCCCCACAGGTGGTTACGGACGGGCTCAAAGAAAGGAGTAGAGTCTACTTGCAATTCAGCGATTTGATTTTTATTTTGCACACTCGGCACTGCCTCTATCGACGTACTGAAAGTGTGATTCAAAACGACGGCACGAACAATAGGTCGATTGCAATTCCGACCAACGATCTGTCTACTAACAGACCGCTCTTCAATTCTGTTGTGTTACACAGTAAAATTACTCTCGGGACTTAAGCAAGTTTGATATTTAGCCGCTTCTCACAGTGTTTTGGTCTATCTTCTGCTTAACCCTCTAGAGGAGAGTCCTTCGCAGGAGGCAATTCTAGTCACCCACTTCACAAAGAGTCCCACGTCGTCGAGCCCTCCGGCAAAAGGTATGAACTTCTTTTACTTTTTTTAGAACTCCGCCGATCCCAGTTTTTTGTAAATCTACAAATGTCTCACGAATGAAGGCGAAATTTCGAGTTCCAGGTGTATACATATTTGAAGAAGAAGAAGCGTCGAGCACCGGAACAATTCGTTTATTATCCTGAGCTTTCAGACTCGTACAGGAGTCCATCGTCAGAGGTAGTGGCAGAAACACGACAAGCGGCAGTTATAAGGCACGTAGACCCAATCATCGACCGACGTCGCACGACTGGAGGTGACTACGAAGGGCTCTGTACGCCGGCGTCATGAAGATCAAAGACCGGTTAAAACCTGAAGAGCAATCTGGAGTAGTGTATCGCATTCCGTGTCAAAATTGTCCTTGTAATTACACAGGACAGACTGGACGCATGCTCGGATCGCGCATACATGAACATAAGCTGGCTGTGCGGCGAGGCGA
Organism: Spirometra erinaceieuropaei; assembly: GCA_902702965.1. NCBI lineage: Eukaryota > Metazoa > Platyhelminthes > Cestoda > Diphyllobothriidea > Diphyllobothriidae > Spirometra > Spirometra erinaceieuropaei. The sequence goes on along the minus strand of CACRXP010000421.1, from coordinate 180,421 downwards.
CGCATTATCACAAGTGGCCGCCCACACCTACGAAATGGGTCACGAGTTTGACTTCGCAGTCACCAAAATAGTTGCCCACGCCGGAAACAAAACAGGCCGAGAATTGATTGAAGCCTGGGCCTCGGATAGAACTCGGTCAATCGATTTATCGATCTGGCGCCGGCGTACAGAGCCCTTCGTAGTCACCTCCAGTCGTGCGACGTCGGTCGATGATTGGATCTACGTGCCTTATAACTGCCGCTTGTCCTGTTTCTGCCACTACCTCTGACGATGGACTCCTGTACGAGTCTGAAAGCTCAGGATAATAAACGGATTGTTCCGGTGCTCGACTCTTCTTCTTCTACAAATGTCTTCACAACTCTTTGAAATAATATGATTTGTCAGAAGTCTAAGGTTGCAATTCTCAAACCGATGTAGTCTCAGACATCAAAGTGTTGAAGTCGCTTGCTAGCAAAATTTCAACCTGAAAATCATCACTATGCCAGTTTAGAACAAACCATTCGGTTTAAAAACCCCAAGACTAGTTTGATTGGTGGAAAAATCGTGCGGCTGAAAACTACGATATGAAGTTAGTAGCCTCTTTATCTGTGTATTTAGTCATCCAGTTTAAAGTCTATTTCGGCGACAGCACTTTGTCATCTGTACAAGTGTGTCACGAGTGCGAGACTTCCTTACGTAATGGGCCGTAGAGTAGTTTTACGTGTCGTATAACATTTTGAATTGGATTACCTGTACATTTAGCGTACTTACGATTTGCGGACCAACCGGATGCTGTCCTCATAATAATGAACAGATAATCTGGCTGCTACTCTCGGTCGTGTATTTTCAGACAGGAAAGCAGTGTCGCATACTTATTATCCTCCCGTTTCATCCGTCTGCCTGCAGAAGAATGTTTAGTTCCACCACTTTCGGGAGTCCTTTCATCGGAACCGCGTTCGCTTGACCCGATTCATATTGTCATTTTGCCACAGTTTGGTGACCCCCCAAATCTTATCAACGATATCCTTTTTGCGTGCCCAGCGCCCGTTTAAAATTTATTTGGATCTCACATAGGAGTGGGCGAGGTTTGGTTCTGCAGCTCCACTTGATTGATACCATATGGTTAGCTAGCTAAAATAATTTTAGTAGGTGCGATTGCGCTGACGCCAGCCTCGGTTACATCAGGTATCAGTTCACACGCGCTTCCCTGCACATGCTTCGAGCCCTGCTTGCGCTCTCTTTATCATCCCAATTCAACAAGTGGCTAAGTGGCTTGCTAATGTCATTGTTCGGACGGTGTGGAACTCCGCCGGTTCCACTATAGTGGCCGTTCACGGAAAATTAACAAGCGGTTCCCTCTGCGGCCTTCCAGTTATGATTGCGACTTCTTTATCCTCTCAGTCCAGCGAGTGGCTGTGTCGCGGGGAATGTGTACACGCCACCTTCGGTTCGCATTTCCGTTCTGCCTTGGTGCTGACTGGCCACGGCCTACGCGGGCGACTATCGATCGATAATGAAGAACATAGGGTCACGGTGGCTTTAATTGACACTCATAAGGACGCCTCAAAATCTGCAAAAACTAAAAGGCAGTCTAGAGACTAGAGATATTCAGAAATGTGGGCGTATGAAGGACAGGTAGAGGAATGCGCAGAAGATAGAGGATTTGTAGAAGGCCGAGAACAAAAGCCCTAAAGGCCGTGCGGGTTTTGGTTTAAGAAGATGAAACGCACTGTACTAGCTAAACAGCTTCCGCAGGGACGCATCCAGGAGGACGGTGTGGTCGATAATTTTTCGAGATTTAACACAGTCGTGATATTTTACCTGGAAAATTTTAGAATCTGCATTCATGCATGTAAATTTTCCTGTCTACAGGCATCAAAATAAAGTGTGGCACTTTACTGAAAGAAAGTTTGCCGGTTGTGGAAGAGGCTGCTGAGAGCGGGTGAGAAACGAGTCAGCGGGGACTCGTGTGCTCGTGATTGACCAGCGAAATCATGGGGGTATAGTGGCTGTGTCGTGGGGAGTGTGTACACGCCACCGTCGGTTCACGCACGCTCTCCTGCGCATGGTTCGAGCTTTAACTGCATAATCCATAGAGCGGCTAAGTTAGCTATGTTAACTTACATTGTTTTAAGTCCAACGAAAATTCCCACCTTACAATTGAAAGGTTAATTTGGCAAACACGTGTTTTCGGTAACTCTTCATCAGGCCAGAACGGTTACATAGAAGTTTAAGTTATGTATGTAACCGTTTTGGCCTGATGAAGAGTTACCGAAAACACGTGTTTGCCAAATTGTTTTAGCTAACCGTATGGTATCAGTCAAGTTGGGCTGCAAGACCAAACCTCGCCTTGGAATGCTGTTTACCCATCCGTCCTGACTGCCAGACGGAAATTCGCGTTTCCCCTCTGCCTTGGTGCTGACTGGCCACGGCCTACGCAGGCAGTAACATAGCGATTATCGATCAATAACGAAAAAGCGTTAATTGACAGAATGACCATTTCTGGCGTATTTGCTCTAATCATTTAATTATCGAACAACGTCTCCATAGTCGCTCACGTCCTGTCTGTTAAATGAGAGCACCGTGCGTCGACCTATAGGACGAGCAGCCATCGGTTGGCTTATCATTGGCCGGTGCGGCAGTTGCCATCTCGGTATCTCTGTTTTAGCTGGCAAAACTTTTCGACAGACAATTCTGTTATACCCGTCCGCACAGATGGGCGAACTGCGGTGAACAGACTTTAAACATAGAACTTTATCGAGGAATTTGGCAGGACTAATGGTATTCGCCTTCCTGATTGACTGACTCTGGGATCGAACGTCGGTTTTGGGCGGCGAAAAATAAACGGAAACTAGCCAAATTTCCGTCTCCGGTGCCTTTTCTATTGCTGATTGCTCTCTCTATCTCGATCTACTATAGCAGAAATATTGCAAAGTAGTTTTTTGTCCTGAGGCACCTTCAGTTGTTATGTTCGCATCGCCCTGAAATCTCATTCCCACCCCGTCCTTCTGTAAAGCCCTAACAGTTAACGAAACATTACGACTGTCGCGGTTTCCTTTATTTCTTTATTTTAGAGCTAGTCAAAGGAACGGGAGTTTCACTAAGACCCAAGGAGTCAATTGCATCAGATAAAGCAGGTTAGTCGACTTCCTGAACAACTGTACAACCATCCTGCCACAGCTTCCAGACTGCCATTGATCAGGAAGTAGTGATACGTAATAGGCCAAACCCTGCATGCGTACAATACATCGTTAATGTTGTCTTTAGTATGCTGTCTTAGTCGCTGACCGCTGACCAATTAGGCTGCTGTTTAAATTTGAATAATAAGGAACTCGCCGTACCATGCAATAGTGAAATGGCTGGCGGAGAAACTTAAGCCTCTGCAGTATCAACTAGCGCCGCATAGCTACCGAGATACTTTTGAATTCATTAACGGCGTGAAAGACTTCGATCTTAACGAAATGGTCATGTTTTCGTTAGATGTCTCATCGCTTTTTACAAACGTACCGGTAACGGAAACGGTCAACTACCTTTGTGATTTCATTGCCGACAATCAACAGGATATAGAAATGCCAGTGAATGCCCTCAAGGGATTGTTATTGAGGTGTGCCTTGAACGTGCAGTTCCTATTTGGCAACAATCTATATAGGCAGATGGACGGAGTAGTTGTGGGCTCGTCCCTTGGCCGGCTTTTGGCGAATATATTCATGGGAAAGTTAGAAGCTTTCCATCTACGTCACCAGATCAACGGTTTAAGATATTATGGGCGGTACGTGGATGATATATTCGCAATTGCACCGAAAAAAGTGACATCTCAATTCTACTGGATGACATAAATCAGGCGCACCCGTCAATCAGATTAACTCTGGAATAAGAACAGACCGATTCTTTCCCCATTCTGGATGTGCTTCTGAGTAGAAGGCCTGACGGCAGCATTCGACGTAGCGTCTATCGTAAGAAAACGTGGTCCGGACAATACACCCATTTTGGGAATTTCGTACCGCTAAACGTTAAACGTAATTTAGTCCGCTGTTTGACAGAAAGAGTGAGAACAATCTACTCTGTTGATTGCGTTGAGAAAGAGCTTAAAATCATCGAAGGCCTTTTTTGCCACAACGGGTATCCTGACCGATTCATCGCTAAGAACATGGCCGAAGACCACAAAAGCCCCCGATACTGACGGCAGGAAAGAAAAGTCTCTTCATCGGGGTCCCATTTCAAGGGGATGCACCAAGTGAACTTTTGAGAAGACACCTAACCCAAGCTTTATCACAGACCTTTCCAGCAGCTGACACCCGTGTACTGTTCTCCACCAGTCCCATCCTATGCGGAGAGGGCAAGGACAAACTACCAGCTCAGACCACCTCAGGGTATTTATTCCTTCACCTGCTCCTGTGGGGCAGAATATATTGGTCGCACGAGCCGGCGTTTATCCAAAAAAATTAAAGAACATCTCCCAGCATGGTTAGGAAAGGGTAAATAAAGAACATCAACAGCTCGATCCTCGCGCACATAGTAGACACAGACCACCGTATAAACGCCAGAGAGGCCTTCAAAGTGATTTTCAAGGTCCCATCAAACTATCCAAAACTGCTTGGGCAGCTTTTGTTGGCTACGGCAGAGGCGGCTGCAATCAGGCTACGCGGACCAGTCCTATGCGCACAGGCGAATTTCATACAGGTCCCACAGTTACCATGGTTCAAAGCCACCAAGCCAGCCACCCGCATATAATTATCATCCCAAGGACCCACCTTCTCCCTGGCGCTGACTGGAATTGTGGTGTTTCACTCTCCCCCTCCCCTCTCCCCTCCAAACCCAAGCTACAGCTTAATTATCTTCTCTCCGTATCTTTTAATTCATCGCTTCAATAGCCACATAAATATACAGGCCTGAAGAGAATTTATCGAAAGCAGGCGTATGCTCGCCAAATTGCCTTTTGAATTTTACAATGGAAATTTTCGCAACTCTAAAAGTGGTATAGGTAGCATGCGCCAAGTACTATGAGAGGCTTTGACTGCAATCTCGCTTACACCTGCCTATTTGCGCTATGTGTTGATGCAGATCTTGCAGCTCACGGTCGAAAAGGAACTCGTACAGAGGCCGGCATCCAGAAGCGGCTGAAATAAACTGGGATTGGGCTGCATTGTAATTTGTAATATAACCATTTGTAGGTAATATTTTCGAATCAAAAGCACATTTCACAATTACGGTTGGAATTGCAGGATACAGCACGTCTACTAGGTTATGCCGTCGCATCGCAAACGAACATGTCAAAAATCTGAAAAATCTGTATGAAAGTCCTTTAAACTACATTCTTAAAGCAAAATGAAACCGCCATATTTAAACCACAGTTTTTCCCGAAGTAAAATCGAAAATGTATAATTAGTGCTGGTATCCGCATAGGCTCTCTCTCTCTCTTAATAATTGATTGCATTATGTAGTGTATTGGTACAGCGCAGCTACTAGATTCCACTCCTCAATCCTAATTGCTAACCTTGAATTTTGGAGAAGAAAGTAGAATGATAGTCATTATGAATGACTCGGTATCTTCCCGATTTCGTAGACAAATTAAGTATTAGTTTTCAGTATGACCTAGACTCCTAGGTATGGTCTTTTCCACTTAAAGAAGCCGAACACGACAGGACTAACAGTCAAACGTTCTTAGAGTCCATGTTAGTGCACACAAAGAGCTTGCCAGGGAATTGGTCTCCCGATTACGCACATCCTAACCAGTGCAGGTCATTCCTGTGGGCTTATTATTCAGGATTGTTGTGCAGTTTGCCTGTTGGTTGTGCCATAAGTGTCCAAGCATTCTCATGCAGAATAGAATGCGATACTTTTCGCTAGAAGGAATGTTTCTCTTGGCATTCTGATTTCCTATTTCTAGCGTAAGTGAGATATGCCATTTAAGTTGAGGGGTGGTGCTAACTCGCCTGTTTTCCGTCATTATTTCAGCCTCAAAGAGACTTTCAGGACACAGGAAGAGTTCCGAAGTCGATGCTGGTTGGTTTCCTGCATTGTCCATCTTATACTCAATTTATAAGCTTTTACATCTCTTTCTGGAAAGGTATTGTTTCGGGTACCCGGCAAAGATTGAATTTTATAATTCTATTTCGAAGCATATAAGTAAAAAGCCCTCAGCAAACTTATTTGGCCGCGCCTGTTAGTCCTGAGGGAAGATTTCTTTAGTAGGCATTGGACTCTCATTCACTCCACATTCGCAAGAAAAAATTGTTGATTCGCCGTTTTAAGGAGTTGATTGTCTTGGCCTCAGAGACATCAGTAGAAAAGGCCACCTGCTTTTCCATGACTCATTATGAGCACTATGCGAAGCGCACATTCTGTCAGTGTACCGGAGCCCACCCGAGATAACCGTCGGCAGTCCACATTAGTTGCGTCGTAAACACGCTTTTTGATGATCTGCCTTACTGGTCAGGACAGCACAATGACAGGCTGCTTAGCGCATAGCATCCAGGCCTGCTTACCCCCTTTAAAAACTCTGGTCCTCCTGACTACCCGTTATGCTAAGTAAGACTTATTGGGGATGCAAGTTACTCAGAAATGGTCATTCCGGTGGCTGCCGTCTCAGTCGCAGAGAATCGATTACCCATGACTCTTTGCCATGCAACCGCCGGTGAGAGTTCTAGCCTCCGTTCCCAGGATATGACAGCCACTAGCACTCTGTACTATGAGTCGGCCAGGTCGGCAGACTCTGTTCTAAAGCTGTCTCTTTAGTGAGTCGTAGTTGATGTGGAATCAAGGATCATGGAAGTTTCCTACCAATAATTTTGATAAATGGCTCAGCTACATATGCGTCTTGCATTGAAGTCGTGATCATTTCCGACGACTCAGTTTGTATCCTATCTGGTCGACGGAGGATGAACACAATGACATGCATTTCTCACGCAGGCTGTGGGAAGAGCATAATCGCTGGCGCAGTAAGGGAAAACCACTATCTTGGGTGTTTTGGCAGATTTTGAATAATTCATATTGACCCAACTGTGAAAAACACGGCGCCTCGGTGGGATTCGAACCCACAACAGCAAGCGGAAGGCTTTAGTACAGCCAACGCTCTAGCCACCTGAGCCGGGTGGCCCCAGGGGAATTATTCAAAATCTGCCTAGACATCAATGAATTACGTGGGCCTGGTAGTCATCTGGTGGATTATTTTGGAAATCCTGCCAGGGCAGACTCGGTGCATTCCAGACGTTGCCGTAGGCTGGACGGGTAACTGGACCCAAATGTGATTAAACTGACGTTTTCCGGTGGGACCTCGTAGCTGAGATGGCTAGGGCGCTAGCTGTACTAAAGCCTTCCCCATGCTGCCATGGGTTCGAATGCCTTCGAGGCGCCGAGGCTTTCACATTTGGGCCAATATGCAATCAACTTTGTCTTACCGATCGCCTGGAGCTCAAGACTAATCGATATTAGTTGATTATTTTGGCTGATATGTTTTGACGGCGAGCATGAAAACTTCCCAGAAGTGGTTTTTCCACCTCAATTAATGATATATTAGGGCCTTACTGCAACAGCAGTGCACGTGTTTGTCACAAGACCGTTTATTTTCATGAGGGCTGATGAATATTATTCTTCATTCTAGCAGAGTATCGATTTGAGGCGTCGGAGTTGTTTACCGGTTGTCATATGAACTATTTGCGGATTGATCCTGCCACTTAGTACGAAAACTTCCCCGAATACGTGCGTCTCTTTAAAAAATATGCAGCCACTGCATTTAATGACTGCGGTGGTGATTTGCCTAATTCACTTCTGGCGCAAGCAACAATGTATCAGCCTGCCATGTTTAATTTCAGAGGATATTAGTGCGCGCATTTGGCATAAATCCTTCGGAACACTCCTTTTCAGGTTCTGTTCGAAAGATTATGGTGCCACTGCGTTTTGTGACATTATTCGATAAGGGTGGGGGGTTGAGTAATCTACCTCTGGTGCACACAACACTGTATCAGCCTGCCATGTTTAATTTCCGAGGATACTGATGCGCGCAATTGGCGTAAATCCTTCGGAACACACCTTTTCAGGTGCGGCTTGATCCGACGAGTTGAAATCCATCATATACTCCTGAATTACCGCACAGTATTCACAATCCGCAAGCAGGCAGCCAGTAGTATACAATTATGTAATTATTTACCATAGCAAACAAGGCAGGATGAAACTGGAGCCAATATATCAGAAAACACAGGAAGAACGCTGGTTGACCCAGCGATGAGCTGAATCCCTCGCAGCTGCGTCAGGCAACTACAAAAGATCGACGAAACACGCGCGTCTGGACCTTTAGCTAGTACCGATGTTGTCTGTTTGGTAAATAATTGCATAATGGGGGTTATCATTTTCCACTGTACATGCGCGTCTTGTAATTCGCATCCGAAGTAATCATTCGAACCCAACCTGTTCCGAAGGATTTATGCAATGTCCACACATTAATATCCACGGGAATTAAACAAGGCAGGATGAAACTTGAGCTTAGATAGCAGAAAATACAGGAGGAACGCTTGGGACCCACTGATGAGCCGGACCCCTCGCAGCTGCGTCAGGCAACGAAACAAGATCGGCGAAACACGCGTGTCTGGGCTTTTAGCTAGTACCTGTGCCGTCAGTATGGGAAATAATCCCGTAATCTCTCGTGTGTCCTCCGAGAGGACCACTTGTGTTTATAAAGTCGACCTACTCGTGGACTGAAGATAACTGAGAAGCAGCGGAGCAGGGACGTCCCGATTTTTCTCCTAGTCCTCATTGTGTCCCACTAGCAAGACTGTCTCGAAACGACTACGGATATGACTGAGGGATGTGGATGTTTACCATCAGGTCCCGATCGCGTCAAATCCATCGATAATTCCACTTCTTCACTTAATCCGAGTTGTATAGACAGAGACGGATAAATTACATTTGCCAAGAGGATTTTAGATCCCAATCCGCATTCGCATTTTCAAAAGGCTCTGCCACTTAGGTGAATGCATACCTTCTGTCGGTAGCGACTGTACGCAATCGATTGACCGATGGTTCGTTCGCCGCGTTCACAAATATCCCTTACCAAAAAGTTAATATTATTTTTTCGAGTGTTGTGCGGGCTTTTAACACGAATGAGGTAGTTTGTAATGGTGTCCGTCGTCTTGGTCATGAATGTATGAACATTTTCGGAAGAGATATTGCCAGAATTATTGCCATCAGGCCCAGTTCTGATCAGGAAGAGAGGAGGCGCTGCGTCAGCTGGAAGAATGCCGTATTCCCGAAAATCTATTAGAGAAGAGGTTGGTAGGAGTTGGCAGTCGGATGAGGGCATGTCTAACGCCACGAGAGCGGCGTTCGCGAGTAAGAGACAGCGGGGCAGTCGTCCATTGCCTTCAGCGAGGTTATGTCTGAGTCAGCCTCGATTATGGCTAGCCAGTTTAGACAGTCGGCGTTGTCCGAAGACCGGAATGCGATTGGTGCGCACGTAGAAGTAATCGTGAGAGGCTGAGCATTGCAACATGAGCCCGGAGTTGGGTCACCACAGGCTGCCAACCGCTGTCATGATGATGAGTTCAAGTGAGGATCCGAAACGTGGGGCGAATAAAGCCCTTGTTCCAGCGACCGCTTCTTCTTCCTCTTATCATCAACCAGTTTCAGGAACTCGCGTCTTCGCTTGTATTGGCAATGACGTATGTCGTCTTGACGAAGGGCGGTGCGAAACGACAGCGAAGGGTTTCGTCATACCTAAAAGGCATAAGTATCGAAGCGCTCAAAAAGATGGGCTTGGCATCTGGAAAGGCGGCTGAATGAGTAATGGATCGTGAATTATGAACTGGGGATACTTCCATGTTTTGCTTGCAGTAGAGAAAGTAGGGGACTCGATCGAAGAGGGAGTGTGAGGACAGGATACCAGGGGTCACCTTTGCAAGATAAAGCGGCATGGTGACGTTGGGGTCGTCAATACTGATGACCTCCTTCTGTCATCTCCTTGGCGCCGGAAGGCGTTTGCTCGGCAAGACGCAATGCCGGAAGGAGCAGATACAACGTGGTTGCGGACGCAGACGCACTCGATTAAACGGAAAATGCTAGTGCTAATCATTAAGTCTTTTCAAGATTGGATTCCTGGACAATTGGCCTCACTGCAAAGTGGTAGACAGGCTATGTGGATTAGCGGGGCAGTTGAGAATGTTGGGTTGATCCTTGTTAGCAGTGTGAGAGGTTATGAAGCACGACTGTCTTCGTTTTCAGACGCTATGATAGAATATCAGCCCAGCAAGAGAGTGGTGGAGACCTGACTACAGGGCTGACCTGACCGAACCAATAGGATATTGCTGGTCTTGCTCTCCGGATCCTGCGCCAATAGTTCACCTTGTGACAAACGAACTGGTCCATCCAGTTAGCAGTCAAGCAATGAGCTGTGGTTCGGTTTCAAGTAGCGCTTAATGTGATAAGGAGGGAGATTGCAAGAAGTGGCATTCGAACTGAACACCCTGATCAGACGTGGAGTGAGACAGACGTCAAGGGTGGCGATCCTACAATAAGTGAATTCTCTCGTGTCGTCGAATGAACTATTCTACACATATAAGGAAACAGAAGCAACCAGAAAACAGAAGCGAGGACCTCCAGTCTCGAGGAGAAGCCGTATCTTCTTTATGAGCAATTTCACGTCGATACAAGTGTGCTTTCGCTGATGTCCGTTCAGATACAGTATCGGAAACCGGGTGTGTGAAACGATGTGAAAAGTACACGGCTCTTAGTCATGGTCTTTTCCAGATAAGCAAGCCGAAAACGACAGGACTAACAGTCCATGTTAGTGCATACAAAGAGCTGGCCAGGGGATTGGTCTCCCGATTACGCACTTCCCAACCAGTGCTGCAATTCATTCCGGCGGGAGTATTATTCTGGATTATTGTTCAGTTTTCCTGCTGGCTGTGCCTTAAGTGTCCAAGCATTCGCATGCAGAAGAGAATGCGATACTTTTCGCTAATAGGAATGTTTCTTTGGCATTCTGATTTCCTATTTCTAGCGTAAGTGAGATATGCAATTGAAGTTGAGGGGTGGTGCTCACTCGCCTGTTTTGCGTCACTATTTCAGCCTCAAAGAGACATTCAGGAAACAGGAGGAGCACCGAAGTCGATGCTGGTTGGTTTCATGCATTGTCCATCTTATGCTGTGTGGCTTTTTTTCTAAAATGCGTGCTCGCATCAAATACGCTTTGCCTAGATCTTTTATACTTGTGGCGACCCGAATTAATCCGTCTTACGCTGTTTTAGGCAAAATTGGAAGGATTTCCTCGAGACCTCTTCCCGTTCCATTAGCTGCTCCTCCGACCACTCCAGGTCTGACTTGCAAAACGGCTAGATTTCTTATGATACAATATGTGCAGTACATTTTTTGAGGCGTCTTCATCATTTACCAATTTCTATTTGCTCTTTTCCTATTGCCTTATTTCTTCATTTATGTACTATAGCGCATTTCTTGGTCAATGTCATTTAAGTGAAATGAACTCGACAAACTATAACAGCACTAACTTCCACCTGACCGTTTTAGCTAGGTGAGGCAGCTGCTGCCGCAACCATATCCATCCCCACTGTTCATACTACTATTACTACTACTACTACTACTACTACTACTACTACTACTACTACTACTACTACTACTACTACTACTACTACTACTACTACTACTACTACCACTACCACTACCACTACTACTACCACTACTACTAGTACTACTACTACTACCACTACTACTAGTACTACTACTACTACTACTACTACTACTACTACTACTACTACTACTACTACTACTACTGACAGTCCGAGCGCCGTTTTTGACGATGTCCACCGTGTGCGCCACGGTAGGATGAGAGCAGGGTCGCTGACTTGGGCGTGTGTTACTTGCTAGTGATAGTGGGCTTTCGCAGCACCTTCCTCGCTCTCCCATCCTCACCCTCCACCTTAGTTCGGTGTCCAGATGGCCGGCGGCGAGGAAGGACATAGGTGGCTGAGACGGCGAAAATTCGCATCTTGGTGGACCACTACACTCTGTGATACGTAATGTAAACTGACCAGTATCTTACATCGAGAAAAGAAGGTGGGACAGCCCGGATAACAACTACGCGGTGTTGGCCTATATCTGGGCGGGCTGGCACGCTTCCACTGTTGGTTCTCGTCATGGGCGCGCATTCCCGATAACGCCTGCCGGACTTCGATCTAGCTCCCCGCCCGCGTTGGTCCAGCGCATCTACTGCGTGGGCCGTATTAGGGGCAAGCTACTACTACTGCTACCAATATCATTTCGACGGACGCCGTTGCTACCGCTGTTACTGTTACCACAAACACGGTCGCCTTAAAATTACGTTGTTTTCGGTCAAGGCTGATCGGAGGTCTGCCTGACTATGTTAAGATTTGTAGGTCACCGTAGTGTATGTAAGCAGATGTTGCTGCATGCCTCGACTATAAGTCGAAAACGCTCCAAACTGACAGATTTGGAACTGCACCACCAGTCACAGCGGGGTCACCTTCTCTTTCCTGCCTGATTTCTTTCCCTATTAGAGTTTTGCAGCTTCAGTACAGTTTCATGTGACGTTAAGAGATTCTTTCTATTCCCGTTAGTGGTATTATGTTTTTAAAACATAATGATACTATAGTAGGGAACACTGACACCAAGGAATGAGTATTGTATCAGTACTCTCACACTCTGTTGTCCTCCAATGCATATCCACAGCCATTTCCATGGGGGCTGAACCAACGAAAACCGACGCCAGTGGTGATGATGAGGGATCGAATGTTACCTCAGGCGGACCCTTACCCTGTCTTACTGCCGGACGCCCGAAACCGGCCAGGAAGACTGTATCGCACAAAATTTTCGTTTCCGACGATGGTGAGCGTATCTCTGGTCCTGTGACCAGTGAGGGACTTTATGACGTACCAGAACCAGCCGTCGCACCCTCACAAAACGTCGAAGAGTACGCTTATTTCTTGTCTTTTTCTTGAACTGCAGCATTCCCCTTTCCGTTTTTTTTTAGTTAACCCACCTTTTCCAGTTATATTTCCGTTTTTTGTCTGCGTCCCTACACGGTAAGGCGTGATTCAATCAACTTGCACCACAGACTGTTGCAATTGATGACGGCATCGGAGCCTTTATATCCAGCCCGTATTCTGCTCCTTTGACGTCTCGTCCTGCGAAAACAGCTTATAGCAACAAGGGATAGGCTGGTTTACGGAGGCGTAGACCGTTAGATATGTGTTAAATTTGGTTATCCAGACACAGCTGGTTCTACTACTAATAAAATAGTCCCTGTGGGAGGTGCAGTATAGCAGGATCCTTGGCTTCCACCTGTCAGTGCCGACTTCATGACCAGTCGATAGTATTCCTACCTAACGACGAAAACAGTTGACTTTCTTAAACGTTGCTTTATGCTGTTATTCACTAATGTATCCTGACCGCGGAAAGAGAATCAACAGGTCTGTTTTATTTCTAGCTCCTGTTCTAGGGCTCACTCAAGCAGTTGCACAACAACGAGCAATCAAAAACCGCATAAATCCTACCGCCAAACCAGCGAAGCATTAGAATGACCACTTCCAGCCTATTTGCCTTTATCAGTCATTCCCTGTCAGATGGCTTTAAGCAAATTTTGATCAGAAATGTGACAAAGTTACCACACCAAGTTAGCGGAAACTACTAAGAGCAGACAGTAGTCATGAGAGGGGGCTTTTCTGTGACTACTAAATTATTGAAAGCGAATCAGATGGTGATAGAAGGTAAAAGCATTACTTATAATATCCACTCTTGACTGAAGATACTGGAGTAAGTTCCGAGGTTCAAGTTTAATTTCAAGGCATTTATGACTGCTTTATCGTCAGGAGAAACTTACCTGTAGAACCAGGTCTCGTGAGCATTTTAATATGAATACTTCACTGGTTAGTACATGCATTGTAAAAACTTGATTGCCCAGGTTTACGATTTTTGTAGGGCCTGCCTATTTACCTCAGTTCCGGATTTCTAATAAAATGAGTAAACACCCATTAGTAATTCACACTGTAGTTCGTCAAATGTTGACAGTTTGCAACAAATTGGGGCTGTTGTATAGGCACTCTCCGGCGTCGGTGGATGTGCACCTCCTCTCAATGAGATTCTTGTATCACTACAAGTTTTGCGCCTGCCGCTCTGTTGGAGTACTTTATTTTATACATCAGGAGTGGGGTTCACTAGCCGATGTCACTTAACGGATTTGAGCGAGGCTGGGGCTTTTGATGTGCTATACCTCCGTCAGTTCCCATGAACTTTTATGACCTCCAGAAGTTAGATCATTCTTCGGCGTCCGCAAAAACCGACGCATCCTGATGTCCACTAGCAGACCGGATGTCAAGTATACAAGCCAGTATCTTTCAACAAAAATAAAATCCATGCAGTCCCCTTGGACGTGCATACTGTCAGAGAGGCAGGCACGCAAGTTCTGACGATGCGCATCCTCCCTACTAACGATAATGTCATTAGCTGTTTGCTGGAAATCCGGTTGTCTGGAAACAAATTTTCGGTTTGGGGCATTATCAATCATTTCTACTTGAACAGGGTGTGTTGTATCTTCGGAGAATATGGTGTTACTCCCCCTTTACAGCAAAAGGCAAACCGAGGGTTAATGACAAAGGACCCTGCCCCCTTCCACATGACCGACGTCAGGCTAATAATGCTCCTGTTCTAGCGATCGTGTCTCCTTCGCGACTACTTCCTGGAAATCCCCTCTTCGCTTCTATTTACATGACCCACCCCCGGCTAAAAGAAACGCAATAACAGACATAAGCGTACTTATATCAGCTAGCATAGGCAGTCGATTCTCTGGAGCGAATCCTCCCCATAGTTGTGCAACTGAATATAGACCGATGGGTAGTGTTAGCTAGCTATACCTAGTCGTTGTTGTAAAACTTGTCTACTTTTTTTATTTAGGTAGGTATGTTCGGAACAAAGTTAGCATCACTGTAACGGTGATATTAGCAGTTAGGGCAGGAGTAAGGAGATTAGGCTGTGGGTAAGTGTTGGGGTTTTAAGGTTTAGATAAAAGTTTCAAGACTGTGGTCAAATTTGGGGCTAAGATTCTAAGGTCAGAGTCAGCGTCAGGAGCTCCTGCTCAATGGCTTCACAGTATATGAAATTACTCCCTCACCCTCCTCCTGGACATAGTCGACTGTTTTGTTTACCCGTCTTCCGCTACTGACCGGCCTGTGGCAGGAGATAACCTCGCAAATTTTCTGTCACCGATGAGAGTGTCTGTGGTGTTGATGTTGTGAATTCCCAAAGTAGACAATGATCTGATGCGTGAAACCATGGTCAAAGCCGTCCTTCACGACTGCTGCGAAAGGTGACGTCCATGAGTATTTGGCCCGAGGTATTTGATACGTAGGATCGCCAGAGAACGCGGCGGTTTTGGTTCGCGAACTCTGTCTCGAACGCCGAACTCCACCACCGATCTGGGGCACCTCTAGATCGTGTTCCAGCAAGAGGCGTCCTTCCCTAATGTTTCAGTAACGCAATCCGTCGACCTAAACGCGAACCCATCCATGATGTCATCTTTCCGACACCCTGCCTGATATGGCCCTCCCGGCCGGGTAATTAGCTGGAAGGGTGGACGGGCGTGGCTAAGTCAGGCCTGGAGGGGATGTTGGACCCGAATACTTTCGGATATCCGGGATGGAAGTCCACCCTAACAAGGATCGCTGGGATTCCGGTCGTAGGCCGTAGTATATGGGGTGCACTGGCTTGTGGCGTCGTGAACTCTAGAGCCAGCCAAATCAGCAACGGTGCTGACCGATGCGCCCACAAGCAAGTTTTACGCCCTCATTGCAAGTAATGCCCAATTTCCTCTATTCCGGATTTAAGAAGCTGACCAGCTTAACCACCTAGCCCACTGATAACTTTTTCCTTGACGTACGAATCTGCAGCAACAGCCAGAAATCCGGTGTGTTTTGACCACTTAGCGCCGGATACACTTAGACTGTCTCATACCTGTCTGGGATCCCTTACAGGCCACCAGCCGAGGAGGTCGTCACGCGCTCTCCACCAACTCGAAAACCCGGCTGCCTACCGCCCGGTACAGTTAGACCTCCGAGTGTCCAACCCCAGGTGTTGCAGGGACTAGCAATGAATCTGAGAACGAGGCCCAGGCCACCACCAGTTGAAGGTAATTAAGGCCCTATACATCATGCTACATATCTTACTTTCGCCGTCTGTGTTCTCTGCTGTTTGACTAGCTCTTGAGCACATTCTCTTTCTCAGGCAGGCCATCGCAAGCAAACACGGTCCGAGACCCCACCTAACACGGTATTCACAGGACGTGGTTTGGGTCAGGGATACCATGCTGTTTGACGTAGATAGGCTAGTGTCTTTGCGATTTGTTGTGTACGCACACATGTCCGCTGAAAGGCAACTAACAAAGCCTATATGCCCATCTTTCGGGTTTGTCCCATCTGCGTTAATCATAACGCCCATCGGATTCTGAGACCTATTCAAAAACAAACGTTTGCATGCACTAGCAATAAGCCTAGCCGATGGCCAATAAATTCGCGGAACGGGAGCATGATCACCGCCTGCCATGATTCTTTTTCCGGCCGGATTGGTCAGCTATTTGTATGAGGAATGTCCACCACACTTTGTTCTTGGCAGCCGATTCTTCTGCATTCGCAATCCGACCTTTTCATGGTTTGCGGAGCTCTTAACTATAGTGATGATGTTTGGCGTAGGAGCATTCGTGTGGTTTTGGTACCAAGGCTGTTTGGGTGTTAAAAAATTTTTCATCCTAAAGAACGCTTACGCACGTCATTAATCCAAAGCCTGCAACTAGCAATTACTGTTGGCATGATCCTTGTCCCTTTCACAAGTTCTCGGGACTTGAGCGGAAAAGCTTTCAAACTACTTTGTTAGTTCACTTATTGTAAGTGATCGACTTCTGCGCATACCACAGTCTCCATGCGCGGCTCCTAGACGGTTGAAATTTCATTAAACATCTCCCCGAAGTTTGTCCTTGTGCACTATTTCTAGTTCAGATAAAAGACCCCATCTTGAATAAGACTTAGTCGGTCCAACAGTGAAGGTTAAAAGCGGAACTGGCATATTTTCATCTCTTAACATAAAAACCAAGCTGTCAGTTACAACAGTTGTCATGTATGAGTCGATGTTTTTTACATGGATTCCGTTTTCTTCGGTACTTGTTCGAGAATCGTAGGTGACCAAGCCCACCTTTACCCTCCGTGGTTGTTGATTCACAGGTTTGAGTTAAGTTGTCGACCGTGTGCCCTGTATGCGTCTTTACACATCGGTTTTATGTCCAGCTGTAGGGGTTGATCCGTGGTGTTTTACCGGCGGATGTCGCCGAGTGAACAAGAAACACCAATTGCCTCGTGGTCGAGTGTCATTTCCGGTCAACATCTGATATTAATTACGCGACCGTTTGGCGACCTAGTAGGTGGCAGTTCACTCGCGACCCCATCACCTGTGGACAGAGGCAGGTGATCTGAGACGCCCATTTAAATGAAGTCGGGGGCATCCTTGTGCTAGACCCAGAAATATTATCCGACTTATCAGTATGATGCGACCGGGTCGCTATTTTCAAGTAACTCACTTCTCTTAGTTCCTAGTCCCTCCTCAGTAACCTGTCTTGAACCCTGGCACCATTGCGAGTGATAGGCCGCGCGGCACCGGACCCACGCCGAAATAATTTGGAGCGAATGCAACTGATCCCATCAACCTGGACCACAGGTCCTTAGCTTTCAATATCAACTGTTGCTAGGGGCTCCCGCAAGTGCCTGCTAAGCTGCATTGGAGGGTTATTGTTCCGGGCTCTGTTTTGCATTTAAGACGATGAGTGTTTTTTTCATAGGTTGATAAAACAACCCAGTTTTTGGTTGTCAAAATGGTATTTCCAAATGCACTCTATGCTGCCGTTGCCTCATTTTGTCTAACCGTTCGTTACGAGAGTGGGTTTCGGGAGTTGCATCCGGGAGCGGATGGTCAAGACCATCGAGTTCAGAAAAACACAGGTACGACTAACGAGCAGTAGGGCTAATGAAGTAATGTGTGGCAGGGCTTAGTCTACCTGTTCCCCTGACTACTGTCCCGCATTCGCGTTACGTGAGGGCTCAAGCCATGTTAATACTGGGTCATATTTCTTCATTAGTCCGACAACTTAGGAAAGGCACTATGGAAGGACGAAGGGGTGAGGTGGGTATTGAGGCCTCTATTCAGTGCATTCCGTACTGTAATGATTCAGTGGGCTAGTACTCGTGTCTTAGAAGGCTGCTGGTCAACTGCGTTCTGTTGTGGAACGATGGCTCGGCTGCAGTAATTCTCTAGGCTGCCTCTTATGACGTCTTCGCTTGTGAAATTACAGACACCCCCACTTGTGCCTGGTGCGTATGTAATTTGGGGAGCGGGTCATCTTTATCAGTCACTGCGCCCACGCCCAGCTCTAGCTGCCTTGGCCTTTTCGTGCCCTCGCAACACGGTGTGCATGGGAAGACTGAAGTCAAATGGAGTGCACTTCTATTTCAGTACAAACAATCTGTAGCGCAAGTCACCACTGTATCCATTTCATCGTAGTGAGGGGCACGATAGCTTGCGATTGTCGTGTGAGTGTGTGTGTTGACAGTTTGTTCGGATGTTGCGTCCGAAGATATGCAGATTAACCCAGCTTCTCTGACCTTCCATTTCAGCCAAGACTGAGTCCGAGCCAGAATGGATAGCTGTCCGGAAGAAGATAACTCAAAGCCGTCAAATTTCGCAATCGTCGATAGCGGAAACTCCCTCAGAGACAGTTCATGAGGAAGCCCCAACAGCAACGACATCCCCAACGGCAACGACATGGGAGCCCAAGCGAGAGTTGCCTCAGCTGAAACCATCGTAAAATCGTTAACAGCTCATCGGTACCCTTCCGAACAAATCTATTATACGACTGGTTAATCGTTCCCTTACTGAACACGTTTACATGCAACTTTGGTCGGAGCGCTTAAGAATATTTAAGGAATTCATTGAGGTATTCGCTTTCACTGTTCTAAAAAATGCTTTGACCCTTTTTGCTATGTCGTTTGTTGTCTTCGAAGTATAAACCACGTTCCTGCCGATATGTTGGCGTAAGACGAGCACTTGGTGACCTAGTTGATCGTTGCTTCTCAGGCTGATAAGCTAAACGTGTTCACGAGGTGTGACTTGGAAATCGTAGAGTGGGCGTTATGTTCCTCTAGCGTTACTTTGAAATTCTAATTTACAGTAACCAATCAGTGTGGTTGTTTGGTGGGGGTACATTCTAGGCCAAACATTACGAAATCTTGCGCCCGCAACATGCAAAAGCCTGCTGCAATCTGTAGAAAACGATATTTCTTTCGGATCATGCATATGTGAAATCTAGTAAATACACAACAATCCTGCCGAAAAAATCTAGGGGCTTGGTGAAAAGAAGGGAGCAATTTAAGAAAGCTTCGTCGGTTGAAATGATAAAAGACTGGACGCTGTTTGTATTTACCGGGTAAAAAGCAGTTGATATTTTTGAGGACTCTTCATTCCACAGTTTTAGAATGACTTGCTCAGCTGCAAAGCCGCCTTGGAACTGGATGCGGACGGTTTCGAGTTGGAGTGGTTTCTTAAACTTGACAGAAATCCACTGCGTTGAACCGGCATCGGAATTCCAGCAGGTTTCCGGATTCTGATCGAAGAGATTGTTCTTTCCGTATTGTTTCGTATCACGATTGAGCACCGAGCTTACGGCGACCTTTTCAATATAATCAGATAGCCTTGTTGACGCCATGTAAACACTGTAGAACCGAAAAAACTCCCAAGGAATACTGCATTCTTCATAGGACATTCATGAATATGACCACTAATTATAAAGAAAATGAATCTTGAAGAAAATAACTGAACAATTAATAGGAATTTCTACCCCACAAATAGGCATCAAGCTCTGTCCTAAACGACAAAGTAGGCATTATACCTGCATAATGCGCTAGAGGAAGGTTAACCAATGCCAGCAGTGCTCGATTAACTGGCTAAAGATATAGGGAGGTTTGTGAGGACTGTTGTCGTCCCTGACCGACAAGTGCGTCCGGTTGAGAAAAGACGACTTACATGAGTGAAAGCTCGGTGAAGATAAATCCTATCTGACCCTAGACATCGAGGAGCTACGAACGAGTAATCGGGGCTAAAGTAAGCTCAGCAGAAGCAAGTCAGTAAGCACCCCACAGCCAAGCCTAAACACAGTAAGGTAACGAGGGGCGTATGAGCCAAATAGAAGATCTCAAGCAGCCTGAACTTTGTCATGCTTAGTAGGTAATAGCATGTCCTTCTGGGAATGGGGACCCATTGAGGAAGATGTGTTTGAAAATAAGACTAATGCGCAGCTGTGTAGTAGTCAGTAGTAATACGATCATCGATATGACAGACTGACCTCGAAAAACTCATGAACGTTGACAGAATTATAAGACTGTGAGTAACACCAACCATGGTTCTCGGCGAGGTCAATCTTTGCCGCAGGCCTTGTCGTATCATATTCTTCCGATACAATAAGACAACCTACACCACCCGAAAGAAAATTCACATATCAGTGCGTACGAATGCCAATTCGTCCAGGCCTTGCCATTTGACTAGAAATCGCGCTCTCATAGACGTGTTACATTATACCTTAACCTGTACACACAAACGCCTATATTCGAGAAGTGCCCTACGGAAGTTAGGATTCGATGGATCCAATTAATCTGCCGCCTTCCTCGCAGTAGGTCGGTAGGTCTACAGCACCCACCAGAGCTAATTATACTATCGCAATAATAAAAGCCCGCTAGTGTAAAGTAGCTCGTCAATAGCCTCAAGCGCATACCAATTGGTAGATAAAATGGGATCGTCCTAATGACATCGTACTAGCTTATTGTTAGATGTTACGGGCGCCGGCGCACAATTATCCGACACAAGCGAACAAGCGAGTTCCAGGAACTATTTGATAAAAAGTAGAAGCGATCGCTGGAACAATTTTCCATTTTTACGCGTCGATTACGTGCGACGCCTCGAGCTGGTTCAGCTACACATCTTTCTGCAAAGTCCTGTGAGGGGCGTCAGCCTTCACATCCGACAATCTATACTGTGATCGACAAGTTTAAACGCACCTATGCGGCGACGATCCATCGTCCAAATCGAGACTTGAAGGGCAGAGTAGGCTGCGGAGGACCTGGAACCTGGAAGGGGACCGTCTCTTGTGGAGTTCTGGGCGTCAGGCCGGATAATCAGTTGTCTACCCATACATTAGCAATACAATCTGAGCAGCTAGCTCATGGTTGTCCATATGCTAGTGCAAGGTTGTCACGCTCTGTGGCGTTGGGAATCATACTTACAGGCTTGTACGATCTAAGGACGGCACAGGTCTGTTGGGGTTCGGTGGCTCGTTAGTCGTTAGTTTCCCCTTATTCCTAGAAAGGATTATTTCCCCTGGGTTCGTTACGCAAAAATTATTGTAAGTGCCTCCGTATGCATGTCCGCTCAATTTGAGCTGACTCGAAGTCAAAGCGCAGAGAGTTGATACTTCAGGAGTGATATGTAGGTTTATTCAATAAATGAATGCAAAATGTCAACTTGAATAACTTAAATGGAGGACATAAATAAATGACTTGGTAGTACTGCCTAACAAGATTGCTAGGTTCTGATGGTTGGAAATTGTACGCTGACGTCTGTAGAAGTCGGACATCAGCAGAAAGCATCTCTTTCGGAAGCATTTACCAAAATACGCATTAGAGGTTTGGAAAGCGGATCTGAATAATGGCCACCTAAAGTACGACTTTGCTGGATCTGATCAAGAGGCACGTAAGTGAAGCTTTACCCTGGGATGCGAATGTTAAAACATAGCATTACTTCTTTTGTAGTGAAAGATGGCTGATTATCAAAAATGTTTTCTAAGTAACAAAATTGTTAACTAGTGTAGGAAAAGGTGCAGATGTTTGGTCAAAAATGAGAATATCATGGTGGTGAAAGTCAAAAGAAGTCGTATCACAATGTGCGTAACAGAGACGGCGTCTTATAAATGGTTTTTGCAAAGTGAAACCAAACATGGCACTTAGTTTCGCCCAGGTGTTTTCATTTATAAACTCCAACAGGTACTTTCGCTGCGGAGCCCCAGAGGACTCTTTAACAGTTGCAGTACCTTAGAAGGCACTGCACTTCTTATAACATTAGGTGGCCGAATAAACGCATACTACGCTTTTCTGGGCTTACTCTGCTTTCATTCAGCCATCCATAATCCTAACTACCAGCTGGGACCGATAACACAAACATGCGCATGAAAGCAGGGCAGACTGCCTACAGATGGGTAATAAATACTTCATCGAACCGAAGAAAGGTATGAAAAACAACTAGGAACACAGAATCGGAAAAGTCCAACAAGAAACAAGCCAACGCATACAACACTTTACATCCATGCAGACGGCTACCGGCAAAAGTAGTTCCAGTTCGCGAGATTCTAGTCCCTTTGCAAATCTAACATTTCAATATCGTGCCGTCGGCACTGTCCCTACGCTTCTGCAGTAAAAATCGCAAAATAAGAAAACTCTATCAGCCCTAATCTAGTCCAGCAACAATACATACGTCAGTCCAGTTGATTAAGTCAGGGATGGCTGCTTGTAGGCAGTAGGCAGGAACTCCTATGACGTTAACTCGGACTAAAATGATATTAGGGGTGACGTAGATGGGCTTCGCGTCAGAATTGAGGTAAGGGGGACAAGTGAGTAACGAATTTTCTGAGCCGGTTAGAGCTCAAGAATTGAACAACCTTGGCATCGATTTTCAGTCTACTGGGCTAATATTAGGGTCATCAACGTGCACTTCGGGCACATCGGTCAAATCTCAAACTGCACACCTTCTTGATCTATCTGCGATCCATTTTCTAATTATTGTGGTAAATCTGACGTCCAAGTAACCAAAGTCCCACTTTCAATGCAACTAATCAGGGGTCCTAGGCAAAGCCTCCATGACCGCCGCGTTGAATGAAGCGCTCGACTGTCACACCAAAAAGACAATGAGTAATTCCCAATCATATTTCGGGAAACGACTAGTTTAAACATGAGGTTAATGTACAAGAGCAGGGCCAAGACCGAGCAGTTGATTTCAGTTTCAATTACAAACAAGCAAGCCAACTCCACATAAACGGCTCCCGAACAACTACCCTGCATACACCCAGATGATATACCGCGAGCCCCTTTAGATTACATTATCAGCTCCTCCTTACGTTCTCTAACCTTTTCAACTGAAACCGTTAGATTGATAAAATTTCATCTCTTCCTCATTTCTCTATCATCGATTGCGTGATTACTGACGAGGGAACACGATTCCGCCAAAGGAGACCCTAACACGCCCATCTTAGAAGAGACTACGCCGATAAACCAGTCACAGGACCTGTCGAAGCATTAGATACCGACTACCTCGATCAGACATACTTGAAGAACAACAGACGGGATGCTACAGGGTATCAAACCTATAGGACATTGAAATAAGTTCAGCCATAATTTAGGAGATTATGGGCTTAAACGTGACGTTAATCTGTAATAATAAGGTTTACTTACAAAAGTCATACATACTAGGTAATAATTAATAGACAATCGGGTAATCCGACACCTTCCAAATTCATTCTAAACCCGGTAGCATCCAATAATGTCTCACTTCTGCGTCTTCTAATTAAGGGAAAGCTTAGTGTATAACTTTGAACTCCCTTTTGTGCGGCACCGAACGGGAACCCCGCTTCTTATCATCCCCGCACTGACCTAAGACGCCCCGATCATGTGCGATCCCTCGCCTACGCCTCGTACAGCACCATTAGGCATTGTACATAACCATCACTGACGGCGTAACTTTATTTCTGTGCATGGGCTTTTTGTCTTCTATGTATGTGCATAGGTTCATTTTACGAGAGTGGCTCAACGACTGACATTGGTGATCCACTGGGCGCGTTCGCTAGCGTCCACGAGCGTCCATCGAACGCGGCTTTCTTATGACAGGACCTCTTAGGAATTGTTATTTATGTTCTTATAAGCTAGAGCAGTCCATATGGACTACGATTTGAAAGAATTCCATAGATCTTTTCATTCTTTTTAATAATTTTTACTGGATGCCAACTCAGAATTTTCCCCCAAGCACTGTTTGTCTTAAATCAATTCACTTTATTTATGCCTATTTGAACTCCCATTGCGTTACAACAGACCGAGTGATATCAAAATCCAGGAAAAAACATGAAACTGTGTAAAAGAAGCCATGGACTCGAACTATTCCGAACGTTCGTAGTGTCGACACGTGTTAATGCACTGGTGTACGCAGCTGCCCAGAAGGTTATAGTTTTTTATTTCTCGCCACGCGCAAATGTATGTTCCCGTGGTTTTGTCCACTGGGGTGGATGCGGCAAGTCGACTTCGTAAATAAACATTAGTGGATCATGTGCAGTAAGGTGAAAAGTACCAAAAAATTATTTAGACCGAATGTCAAAACAGCGCCGACATGAATTTAGGTCCATGTATTAAATCACTGGCGATATTATAGGAATAAACGCTATTTTAATTCAGCTTCCTCTTCAAAACATCTACATATTCAGAGATGACAACAGCCCCACGCAGAGTACTTCATGATTCAGCCGATGTGTTGCTGGAGGGGAGTTTCCAGCTCACACTAGTACCAGCCATATGTTGTATGAGTGGGTGCCCTCGCAAGCTCACCAGGGCCACGAAGTAGACGGCAGTGGTTTCGGCCACACATTTTGTGGAATGTTTGCATCCATTCCCGCAAAGTTGTTTGAAACCCGTAAAATACCGCCGAAATAATGTTGATATTTGCACTCTCCCTATTACCTGGATGTCTCCGCATTTACGGAGATCTTCTGCTTTACATCTGTTATTCTTTTGCCGCAAGGAAGGACAATTATTGGTTGTATCTACAATCCCCCAAACTCATTAGCCAGTGATGATTAACAACTTTGTTAAATCTTTAACTTAATTTAGGAAGCTGCTTTCGATGTTAAAATAATCACTGGGGATTTTAACCTTCCTGAAATAGACTGGGTTTCCAAAATCTGTCCACCTAGATTCCAGCACTTCCAAGACGTTTTCCATTTTTCTATCTGGTCCCAACAAGTGTGCTCTCAAGCAAGAAATAATCACATTTTAGATCTAATTTTTACCAATGACATTGCTCCGTTTTTTGCTGCTTTCAAAAAGGGCCTCATTGATATTGACCACGTATTAATTCATTGTTGCTTACCGCTTGCCTTTTCAAAAAAGACCAGCGCCGTTCGGACTTTCATGAACTATGACTGCGTAGATAACGACTTAATAAATAACTATACTAGATCTTTGAATTTGTGTGGCTTCCTCTCCTGTAGCGATGCAACCATTCTTCGAGATGTCATGTCCAATGTTTCCAAGGACATTCTAGAGTTTGTGTCGCGTAGATATCTCAAGCCTAATTCTTCAGATTCCCTTGTTCCTCATTTTCTTCACAACAGACTAAAAACGTTGAGACGGCAGTTGTGTGACCTATCCACTAGTTCCTTATTAGTTCATCTCAGAATCACAGAGATTTTTGAAATAGCCTCAGGGATGCGCCAAGCGCGCAACAAGCAAAGAGAATCCCTTGCCCTCAATGACTCGAACCCTGGCTAATCCGTCGCTAACATCTTCCGTCATCGGTCCTCCTCTAAGCGTGGTCACGAACTTCCACCCCTGCTAAATGATAACAAAGTCTTCCTCACCGATGACACTGACAAGTCAGAGTTGTTTAATGCATTCTTTGCAAAACACCTTAATACTGAGTCCGATCCGGTCCCTTTCTTTCGTTCACTTTCAGATAGGACACTGAGTACAATCAATGTCTCCTCAGATCTCATTAAGGAACACTCACACTGCTCAGGAACGGACGGGATTCCGAATTCGATTATTAAACAAGCGTCCGACCTTCCCATATTGCTTAGTAATTTATTCTCGGTTTCTATTTCAAAAGGATTCTTTCCTGAAACATGGAAGACGTCAATTGTCACTTCCGTCTTCAAGCCTGGATCTCGGTCCGATGTTAATAACTATCGGGGCGTGCACAAAACGCCGTCTCTAGCAAAACTTCTTGAAAGGATTATTTTCAATGAAATTCTTGACTTCTGTCTAGCGAATCGGCTTCTGAGCTCTAGTCAGCATGGACTGTTACCTGAACGATCCTGCGAAACGTGCAACTTGGCATTTCGTAATGTAATCACTTTTCTTCGTAATGAGCATCAGGCAGTGGTAGTTGTCTACTTTGATCTTAGCAAGGCCTTCGAAAAGTTGCCCCATAGACGTCTTTTAGTAAAACTGAAAGCTCTCGGCATTCGGCCGCCTCTACTCGACTTCATCAGGTCTTATCTGTCCAACTGCTATCAGAAAGTCATGGTCGGCAATAGCTACTGGACACCTCACTTGATCACGAGACCGACTGAGCACAACGGAAATAATCTGCGTTACAACTGGGACTATTTCAACTTGGTTACCACTTCACAGTTACCGTCTCTGACACTGATACTGGAACCGTACGTACAGAATTGCTTTGTACATTTTTGGAATATTTTTTTCGCGGGTCGAAATTCGCCAGGAAACTGGATTAAGTGCAATTTTTTGTCAGCACGGTCCATCTGACTACGCAACCGAATCGCGGCTATACGGCCTAGAAAACCAATCGCTCAAAAGCGTCTAAGGTCTGCATTTATTCAAATCCCACGATATCTGCAAAGCGCTAAGTCGCTTCTGATTAAATTCCATAAAATTTATCAGATTTTAAGTATTTTTTCGCTTATTGAGTTTTGAATACTCACTTTAATCAGTCATATACAATCCGACGTATTCGTTATAACATCGAAAGCCAAATTATACCTATAATATCATGCCGAAGTTAATGGAGTCTCAGCAATCTAACTGTAATAGTGCATGCATCGACGGCACCTCGTTGGAAGATAAGTCTGGTGAGATGTCCTTCGCATCCAGAACCTGTGCTTGCTCTACCTGCGCTTCCAGCCAACGACCAGCAAAGCGTGCAAAAAGCGTTATTACCGCAAAAAGTGTGAGGTGCGAAGACAAGCCATGTGTTGGGTGTGCATATATCCAAATCAAAGTAGAACTACTCGAAAAGGAACTTGTTGATTTAAGGACGCTCGTGAAACGGACTCTAGATGACCAGAACGTCTCCAGTGTTAGAGTCCCAAAAACGAAAGGGAAAACGCAAAAAACGCGAAAAATACCTCTCCGGGGCATCTTCAAACAGGACTTGCAACTCTGTAGCCAAAACCGCAGCCGCCGGTAACAGCAGGACAACGTAGACGAAGCCGCCGATAAGGACAGACTCGATTCCCATGCAAGATGTCTTAAGCGATGTTACGAAAAAATTACCTGGCGCGGAAGCCATCTCGCCTAAGCATCTTACTGTAAGTGACGGGATTTCTCTTTTACCTGGGGATGATATACCTGGGTCACCCCGTCTACTGTTGCCCTTTTGTTCTCGCAACCACCCCGAGCGCACAACAGAGCACGTATTTGAATGCGCAGACATGAACCCGTGGGTAGAGGGGAGAGGGAAACGCCATGACAGGAGTCTGAAGTCACAGCCAACCCTGATGGGATGCTCGGGACAGTCGGTAGACAGCAAAAGTGTGCGTCCAGGCGACGACTCCGTAAATAATCCCCGCCCGCATGCAGCGCATTCACCGGAAAGGCAAAGTAAGGAGGACTATGCTCGCCAGCAGTGTCTGGTTATTCAGGGTTTATCGGAATCGAATGCAGTCAGACCTGAAGACCGTGTCTCAGAGGACCTTGCTTCTTTTTATGATCTACTAAATCAGTTATCCCCGGCAGACATGGAAATAAAGGTTCTGATGGCATTCCGGATAAGAAAGCGGAGTGAAGACAGGACAGCAGCACTACCACCTCGCCCTCTCAAAATTATGTTGGAGAACAAAGAGCAAATCAACTTGATTCTTTCCAACAAGTCCGACCTCAGAAACACACACAAACAGGTTTTTTTCAATCGGACTACTCACCAGCGGCACGGCTGAAACGCCGGGAACTCGTCTTGGGGTTAAAGTCAAAACTGAAGGGAGGCGAACACAATCTTGATATCTTCAAGTGGAAGGTAGTTCGGAAATATATGCTGTTTCAATGGAACCAGCCAGTTACACAAAGAACGACGGCACCTAATCAGCTGACACAGGGCCATTTGTGTAAGCACCTGCTTAAGGCGACAATATGAGTAAATCCGTAACGTTTAGTGATCTGACTGAAGCAACGGATATTAATTGAATCCATCAGGTAACGGAAGAGCGCAGAGAAAATGGCATCCGAGATAACGGAGTAATGCTCAAAACAGTGACAAATTCAACGGGAAATTCGGCTGGTGCAAAACTGAGGTACTTGTACACGAATGCCCCAATCCTCATATCGAAACTATACGAGCTAAAACTTTGCCTTGCCGAGCTGTCTCCATATGATTTAGCAGTAACCGAGACCTGGCTGACCGGGAATTTTTGATAGCGAAATAATCTTACCTGGATACCAAATTTATCGGAGGGACAGGGAACATCGTCAGGGTGGTGGTATAGTTGTGAATTTTACAACGTGCCCTCCAAACGGGCCACGTGTTAGATGCGCTGGACCAACACGGGGGCCACATCGTACTCTGGCAGGCGTTATCTGTGCGCAATAACAAATTCCAACACTTGCGGGGTGCGCTGGCAGACCCTTTTGTCGGCAATCGTCGTACAACTGGGCCACTGCCACCACCCCTTTGTTTTGTGGTCAAAATCCTGGTCATTTGTGTGTGGACTAGGGGGTGCGGAGTGGAGCGCAAAGGCGAGGATCCGTCCGAGCCATCCACCTGCGGCCTCCTTCGTCTCCGGTCTTCTGGACTCTGTCTTGACACCGGGCTCGGGCGAGGGAGGATGAGAGAGTGTAGGAATATGCTACGCAAGTCTACTGGCACTATAAACCCCTGCGTAAGTCACCGTCCCTGCTCCCACAATGCAGTCTGTGGGGCACACGGTGGACATAATCGAAATCGATGGTCGAACTGTCATAGTTGTGAATGTGAATCATGCCTGTCAGTGTCGGAAAACACCGCCAAGTTTGCGTGCGGCACGGAAGCTATTTGGTTGACCATCATGGATACCGGTTCCCCGTGTCTCGATGTCCTCACTGTCTACCGACCACCTAAGACAGACCAAATCGCCGACACTCAACTATTGGAGCAGTTGGAGAAATTTTCCAGTCGACCTAGCATCATGATCATGGGCGACTTCAACGCACCAGGAACAAACTGGAACACCCTCCAAGCGTCAGGTCAAAAATCGGCATTGGATTGCCGTCTGCTGAACAAAAATTAAAGCCGTCCCTCACACAGCATGTAATGTTCCCAACGAGAACACGTGATTGACAAAGGGCAAACTGCCTGGATCTGTTTTTTACAAAAACACCAGACAGCATAGACGAGATCACCTCCATGCCGCCCCTTGGCCGAAGTGATCATGTAGTGCTTATGTGGGATTATTCGTTATTCTCCATTTCGTATACTCCAGACGAAAAAAGACGCAATGTTTGGCGGAGCGACTTCAATCAGATGAGGACAGACTTATCCGGTCTCGACTGGGGGCCATTGTTTAGGGGAAATGCCAATGATGACTGGAAGTTGTTCAAGAGCATCCTTCTGCAGCTCATCAACAATCACTGCCTACTGACTAGTGTAAGACTTGACAAACGCCCTGGGTGGCTGAATAGAAACCTTAAGAAAGAAATCAACAGGAAGCACAAATCGTGGAGAAAAGACTGCGTCACTAGGCAAGTTGAATATTTTAACACCTACAAGACTCAGCGAAACAAACTGAGAAAAAATGCTTATAAAAACGCAGCGGGAATTCGAGAAGAAACTGCTACAAAAAGCAACTCAGAACCCAAAGGTACGGTACAGCTACTTCCGACGAAGCACAAAGAACAGGCATCAAATCCCCTTAATAAGAACTACTGATGGCGTTGAGATTGCTGACAGTAGGGATAAAGCTGCGTATTTTTCACAGTTTTTCCAATCAGTCTACACAAACGAGGCAAGGTTCCTTCCTCCCTCCACAGAAGAACTGCCGACTCTAAGCGTCAGTTATATACTCTTCTCAGAAGGCATTATCTGAAGAGAATTAGAGGCATTGAACGAATCGAAGTCACCAGGGCCAGACGAGATTCCACCCAAGGTTCTCAAGGAACTTGCCAATGAACTTTCTGTGCCTTTGCGATGCACTTTCAAACATCATTTGACACTAGAACACTTCATATCGATTGGAAGCTGGCGCATATTACTCCGCTATACATAAGAAGTAGCAGGGCATCGACGACAAACTACAGGCCCGTAAGCTTGACACGTATTCTCTGCAAGGTTATGGCAGTGATCATAGAGAGTGAACTGATGCAATTCCTGGAAGTTCACGGCCTGCTATCGAAATGCAAACGTGGGTTCCGGAAAGGAAGATCCTGCACGACAAACTTATTGCAATCTCTCCAGAGCTGGACCCGAGCTCTCGACGTGCACGCGGTCCACATGGCTTTCATTGACTTCCAGAAGGCATTTGACACTGAACCACACCAGAGTCTCTTAAATAAACTAAAAAAGGGATCAGTGACAACTTCCTTAAATGGGTCGAAAACTTCCTTTTTGGGTCGGCAGCAGGTTGTGCGCATCGGTCAAGGGAAATCAGATCCTGTTATGGTCAAGAGTGGTGTCCCCCAGGACACAGTACTGGGACCCACTTTTTTCCTTATATACGTGGACGATGCCGCAAGAGCTTTAGACTGCAAAGTGGCAATATTTGTCGATTACATGAAGATATGGAGTGTAATTCGGGGTCCTGCCGATGAAGACTGACTGTAGATGAACCTAAATCGGTTGGAGGAGTGGTCAAACCGTTGGCTCCTGCGATCCAACGTTGGCAAATGTAGCATACTTCGCCTAGGCAATACAGCCAGATCCGCCAGCACAAGAGACTACGTTCTGGGCGGTTCATACCTACAAGAGGTCGAAGCCCTAAAGGACCTCGGTGTGCTGACGACGAGTTCCCTAAAACCACCCGCCCATTGTTCGAGAGTGGCAAAGTGCGCAATGTCCGTTCTGTACGCCATCAAGCTTGCGTTTATGGACTTTTAAGAAGATGCTTTCTCAAAGACATTCGGAACATTCGTCCGGCCGCACTTGGAATGCGGCATACAAGCCTGGAGACCGTGAGCGGTTGAGGATCGAAACTGTCTCGAATGAGTTCAGAGGAGAGCCACGAAGATGTTTAGGGGTCAAAGCTCCTTTCCTTGTGCAACCCGCCTAGTAAATCTGAACCTCTTTCCTTTGTGTTACAGGCAACTTCGCGGGGATCGCTCACAAGCCTTGCGCATTGTAAAGGGGTTGGATTGCAGCCCGGCCTTCGAGGACTTCTTTGAATTTGCTACCACGACCAACCTCCGAGGTCACCCGTTTAAACTGCGCACTTAGTAGGCAAGGCTGGATGTGCGGAAGTTTTCCTTCTTTATTCGAGTGGTCAAACAGAATGTAACTACGGAATGTTCAGCTAGCCGGAAGGAGGGAGGGTAATTTCTGAAGAGAGGTCTCATTGATGAGAGTAACAACTGAGCCAGTGTCGATTTCAAACTTCACGGATATGATGCTTACCACAACTGTAGTAGGATGGTAGTTGTTTTGCGGGATCTGAGGGTCACTGTCTAAGTGAATACACAGCAGTGTTGACTAGGAAGACAGCCATTTCAGATTCCAAGGATGCCATCACTCCGTCGTTTGAATGAATCAGCCGCTGAAGGTTTTGCCGCACGCGCTCCTGATGACTGACAGTATCCCAGGCTTTCTCCCATGACAAATCCTTCTTCTCTGATAAGAGATTTTCCCGAGCTTTTTCATCGCGCATACCGACGATCAACTGCTAAACAAGCATTGCGTGCTCGAAGTTATCTGCCTTGATCTCCTTATACCCACAATCCTGAATGACCAGAGTCAGATTAGTAATGAAATCACTGACAGATTGATTAGATTCTTGACGCATTTGACAAAACCGATAGAGACTGAAAAAGACGTCTTTTTCTTTCCACGCTGACTCGAGTTTTGTGAAGGCTGTTAGGAGATCTATAGCCTTTTATAGACTGAGAACATCGAAATATCGTTGTCTCAACTCTCCGAGATTCGTCCGGAGGAGTTTCAACTTAGATGGGACGTCTAGTACAATCGTGGGTGACAAAATCGGGAGTAGTTCAATATAATCCTCAAATGTCTTCATCCATTGCAACCACGAGTCATTTGAGGGCTTCGGGGTGTTCTTTGGCCATAAAGGTAGCGGTGTAGGCAGCACTAAAGACATGTTCGTTAGGCTGCGTCGCGAATGTTATGTATGCAAAACAGAAGGCTAATTGGGAATAGGACGTGTACTGAGTACGATAGACAGCACAAGAGAGGAGGCTTGTGGAAACGGCCGGGTATATGGCAAGGGGACTGTCATAGGCTGATGGGTGGCCAATCAGCACAAAGAAGGTGTGAACAGGGATCACGACCTTGATCGTTCGCTTGTCACGCGTTTGTGACATGATGCCCTGACGGCCCGGACAGAATACGCTGCATAAGTTATACAAATAAGCTTGCTTTATCACCTCATGCAGATAGAATATCTGCCATAACCGCAGACATATGTGGGTTCATATCGCATATTTATTACTTCCGGAAATAAAGCGAAGACTTTATCAAATGTTTGTTCCTCCATTCCTTGAATACTGCTGCCCTTGCTTTGGTTAAATGAACGCCTGTGACCGCTATAAGATGGAAAGTGTTCAGAGGGTTTTCACCCGGAAACTGGTCTCTCAACTCGCATCCGGTACGTCTTATACTCAGAAATGTCGGCAGGCAAACATTAAGTTTTAGTGGGTTAGAAGACTCGAAGCTGGTCTTTGCTTCCTTTTTCGCATTAAATCTAGGTCCAATCTTCCGCGCACTGACACTCTCACTCACAGAGATCGGTCTTATGCCACGCGCAACTCCTCCATGGTGATTCTGCCGCCGCCTCTTTGCACTACATCTAATCGCTCCCTCTTTTTTCTTCCAAATATGCCTTCCTTTGGAATAATCTTCCGCCAGAAAATAGGTCATTGCCTAAATTATCGGTAATCAAATCGAAATTACGTAAACGCCTTACACCGGAAAGTATAAAGCACTTTTAACGGTCTCATTCCTGAACACTCAGCATCTTGACTTTGAGAGGGTCCTCCTGGAATTTAGTGGTAGATCAAGTGGAAACTCTCATTTGTATCTTGACAACCCCCTGTTTTAAATTGGCTACTAAGTCCTCTGCTATCACTCCTGCCAAATAGCCACGATTTTCGCGGTTCTTGATGTTATCTCTCTCATTTCGACCTCAAGCGGTCTGTCGACGCTCACGGCGGAACCCTCTGTATTCACCGTCTACTAGTAGTTTGGTCGTACCTCCCCTCCCCACTCCTCGACTGGGGCCGAAGCGGACTGTGGCCAATCGCGTCGGGGTTCCTCTCGTCTCACCACTTTGATGAGAATCGTCTCATCCGGTGTACCCATTCTGCCCTGACGATGTCAGTCTTCAATCCCTTATACAATACCACATGCAGGCCAGTCCTGTCTGACCCACGTACATACCACCCCAGGGCTGACATTTATTCCTACTCTGACGATGTCCAATTAGAATTGATCTCTTGATTTTCCGTCTCAAAAACTTCCGTCTTATAATTTCTGAGGATAATGAAGTAAAGGGAGCCCTATCAATAAAAAGCTTAGGTCTGAGCTTTACCAGTGCTTTCCACTTATACCCTTACGTTAGACAAACATCCCTGAAAGTCAGTCGCCTACGCGAGTTCACGGGTAAACATTTCTTCTAAATACGTTATAGACGCAACTTTATAAAGTATATGTTTTATCCCTCCCATATAACTGCTCAGTTTTCTTCCACATAATGCTTTTATATGACTGAAAGTAACAAGAAGGCGTTCGGGGACGCATTACTATAAGTTTGTCCAAATGCGATGGCATCCAATAAATGCTGTCTTCTACCCCTTTAGGTCAGAAGACTAAAAATGTTCTCAATTGCCTATTCGAAATCACACACGACGAAGATATTCCCAAAGTGAATAACTAACAAATCGTAAGCACTCCGAAAGATTAAAAATAACGAAGATATTTTAAGGGTCCCTAAAATCACAAAGTCCCAAAGATCAAATTCCAATCACATAAGATATACAAATAAATGCGATGCTATCTCGAGTTTTATTCAAAAAAGTCGAAACCCAGTAGAATTTAAAATAAAAACCAAGGTATTTTTTAAATAGTAATACAGATTTGTTGTTGAATAAGACAGATCACATTTCACGTCAGCTATTTTAACATAGAATTTGAACTGAAAGGATTCTGATAGTGCCAACCAACAGAATAACACCAGAATGTAACCATAAAAACCATTTAAATATAGGATGAACAGTATAATTCATAAACATACATCAATACCGTCAATACGTCGATACGTCAAATACTGAGACTTCCTCTCCTCTCTTCTCCTCAGTCCCATTAACTAACTCATCAGACATTAAAGACCTTCAAGTAATGAATGTTAATATGCTTTTTGAGAAAACTCTACATGTTGGTCGTAAGGCTGTATGAGACTATAGTATGACCATATAAGATCATATGAAACAATCTGTCCGTCCACCTACAATACTATCTTGCCAGAGGCAACGTGATACCTGATATTAAAATCATTTCGACACCTTTGAGCTCCATTTATCGCTAAAAGTCTCATGTTCTTGGCCCATACCCATCTTTTCCAGCTGCCAATCCAGTTAGCTATGATAAGCCATCCGGTGGCAAATGGACGATACAATTAGATCTAAGCAATTATCAATCTACCTTCAATATCATTTTATCAGAGAAAATATGCTGCCTGATGATGATGATGAGGACGACGACGACGATGATGATGATGATGATG
>CACRXP010000421.1:129171-141272 GCA_902702965.1 Spirometra erinaceieuropaei | reverse complement strand
CGCGGTTAATTGCTATAGGTATGCGGTAGCATAGTGACTGCATTCTATAAATACTGTGATTTCCTGTGCACGAGTCACCCTTTTCTGCCACTGTCTCTGATGGTGGATTCAAGTGAGAATCCGAAACGTCAGGCGAATAAACCCCTTGGTCCAGCGATCGCTTCTTCTGCTGATCAACTAGTTCCTGGAACTCGCATCTTCGCTTGTATCGGCACCTTCGACCACTGTTGGAGTCGGTTTAGGTTCGCCTGCAAATGCTCTTCGTCGTCGGCGGGTCGAATGGCGCTCCAGAGCTTAAGATGATCCGCAAGCATGGCGATACCACAGTCCAGTTTACTAACGCAATCGTTGACGTAATTAATTAACAGAGTAGGACCAAGAACTGAGCTTTGGGGAATACCGCTTTCAACGGCAACCTCCGTCGACTGCTGGCCGACTGCATGACGGCTGCATCCTATAAATACTTCAGCCCCCTGCGCATGAACCACCCTTATCTGCCTTTTTGTCTCTGGTGATGGGTTCGAGTAGAAATCCGAAACGTCAGGCTAAAAAAGCTCCTGTCCCAGTGATCATGTCTCCTACTGTATGACTTCTTCCTGGGACTCGTCTCTTCGCTTCTATAGACTTGTCCAGCATCCACCGCACTCTCTCTCTCCTCCTCCACCCCACCTAGGCCCGGTGTCAAGAAAGAGTCAAGAAGACCGGACACAGGGAAGGCGCAGGTGGATAGCTCGACAGAACCCACGCCTTGGCCCTCCACTCCACTCCACTTGGTCCATAACTAACACGACCAGGATTTTGACCAACAACACGACATAAAACACGTGGATGACTGGGCAACCCTGCACACGACCTGTGTATCCAGCGGGAGAGCAAGCGCATCTACCGCCAGAGAACCAGGTACCGGAGAACTGCCAGCCTACAACAGGCTGCGATGGCCGTGTTTTGCTGAATCATGGTATAGCAGACGTTCACAAACCTTGGGGTCCAGAAGAGTTAAAAACAGCCCTGCAGTTGCTTGGGTCATCACCACTCAAAGGCTGGGCAACCAGTCAGTCAGAGACGGAAAGGCAGCCGTTCAATCGTCGAGTCCGAAGATATCCATCGTGTGCTACACAGCAAGGTGCAGCAGGCACGGTGACTTGCGCGTGAATTAGTTTATAGTGATAGTAGACTTGCACAGCATCTACTGCACTCTCCCTTCCCCGCTCTTCACCTTGATCCAGTGTCAAGACATAGTCAAGAAGACCGGAGGCGGGCTAGGGCACAGGTGACTGGTACGATCGGACCCGCACCTAGGCGTGTCACCACACTCCCTACTCTACAACATACACTTCGCCAGGATTTTTCACTAACAACAACAACAACCCAACAGGGGTCAGAAGGAACAAGATGATGACTGGGCAGGCAAACGCATCTAACGCCAGGGAGTCAGGTGTCAGGGGACTTTCAGTGCATACCAGGCTGCGAGGGCCACGGTTTGCCCATACTAGTATAGCACACGCTTTCAGACCTGTTGACCTAGAAGAGCGACACTTGGCCCTGCATTTAGCCTGTGCCGTCGCCATTCAACGTTGGGTAACCAAACAGTCGTCGACTGAGAGGCACTGCCCATAAAGCAAACTCACTCTCCACACATGCATGAGGGTGTCACAGATCGCTTGAGAAAGGGCCGTAACAGCTTGTATCTCAGCCCACCAGTCCGCCACTTCACACAAACACACAAAACTGGGCAGACTGCGTGGACTTAGTTGAGGCGTCAGTCGGCAACCTTCCAAGCCACGACACTGGGCGCACAGTAATAGTCTCAGACTCGGGTCACGCATCCAGCAGATGAGCCGTATGCAGACGGAGCTGAGAAGCAAACTTCCTACACACGTGGAATGTGACAATACAGTACTTGTAATGATGATATTGTTGTGTGATGCGGTTGTTGGTGGGGGATGTGTGAAGTCATGCTGGTGGTGATTCTGGCCGTTGCGGTCGATGCAGGAGTTGGGACAGGGTGGATGTTGTCAGTGGATGGTAGCAGCAGGGCAGCGACAGTGTGATCGACGGTGACGGGACGGTGGTCGGCGAGGGTTTTGCAGCGGGGATGAGAGTGCGAGAAGAGGTAGACATTGTCGGGTTGGTGGCAAATTGGGTCCGAAGGTGTCTAACGAGACCGATCCGTGCACAGAATGGACGTCGGCAGCAGGGGCATGTTGAAAACGGCGGATGGTTGGCATCGAGGAGGCTAGGCCTTTGTGATCTGCGACCCCCCCCCCCCTCTGGCTGCGGCGTCGGTGATCCAATTTGTCTCGCAGGTGGCAGCGCTAGTCCTTACTTCTCTTCCCCAGGCCGGTTTATTCTGGGCGAGGTCCCCCAGGTGTCTGAATTGACATACAATCCTTTAAGAGAATTCTTCAGTGTGTCTTTGTAGCGTCGTTTTGGGCCTCGCTGTCGACGTCCTCATAGATGAGTTGTTTCGGTAGACGTGTATCGTCCATCCTCACGAGATGGCCGATCCATCGTAGTTGTAGTTGCCTCAGCATGACGTGAATGCTGAGAATTTCGTTTCGTTCTAGAACTTACGTATTCTGTGAAGGCAGCTGGAATGCTGTCTGATACGATATTACATAGACAGCCTTGATTGAGACTTATCAATGAAAGTTTCATGCTCTTGGTTCATGCTCATCTTTTTCAACTGCTAGTCCAGACAACTACGATGAGGCATTCTGGGAGACAAAGATGAACGATGCGATTAGATATAACCAGCTGTCAAAAAACTGCCAACCCCGCAATTAGGAAACACCCAAATTGATCTGCAGCACCCAGGATCGTCGGTGGGTCAAATGATATTGTCCCGCCTGCCTTGCCGTCGACCTCTTGCCTATTGGTATGGTCTAGGGCTCTCTTTATTCCTTATAGGAACCATTCTCAGCGTTCTTCTCAGCAGACATCGCCAAATTAAGTTCCATCGTGCTTGGAGTGAAGTCGTAGAGATGATGAATGTTCGTTACGGTGAAAAGCACCAGCAATCCTCCGCAGTAGAAAATGTAAAGAGTCAAAACAATAAAGGTCCCTCGGCCTCACGACCGTTCGGGGATGACGGACTTGAGAGCTGTTATCGGGGAGGGGGGGGGCGACTCGCGTCCTTGCACATTTGAACTGGAAGTGAGGAAGAGAGCACGGGCCTCACTCCGAGCAGCTTGTGAAGTATTAATCAAACCCCTTCTAAATGCGTAAACTAAAAGATCGTTCTGCTTCATACTTCCTCGTCACAGATCAACTCGTAGCTAATTCAACCAATGGCCAAAATCGGAGTTTTACTCGTCCTTAACAGCAGCTTTGAATCCCTATACTGTATATCTTGTTTTTCACACTTTTGTCATTATTATGCTTTGGGATTCAGCTATTTAAGCCTAAACCAACCTTCCAAATCGCGCTCTACTGACTAAGCGTCAAACTTTAGAAGAAATGGATAAGTTTGAAGTAGATTTTTCTCCCATGCTCAAAGGAGACTGACGGCATCCCAGAGTCCCAGAATAAACTCATCCTATTCTTCTATGTAACCCCAACTGTCATTTCAATTCCACAGATCATGGTCGTTTAAACTGCTGACGACCTACTTGAGTGCCAGTGTACCAAGGCAAACAAGCCGTATAAACGGGGGCATCTCAAGCACCTGTTGAAATTCCTCCTTAAAACGCATTTCAAATTTGAAGTGACTATGCATGATCAAATCACATTTGTGTGATGGGATCTCTTGCACCTAGTTTCGTTGCTGTAGCTGTCCTCAAAAGACTAGAGGCGTTGATATTCGTAACATACAGGCTAAAATTTGCGCATGGTATGTGGACGATACTATCCCCGTCCTACGACGGAGTATGGTCTCTCAATTCGGCGCGCTCCTTAAATCTGTTTCTCCTGATATTCGGCTCATGAGAAAGACAGACAACGACAGCCACATATCGTTTCCAGACTTTCTGATTCATTGTAAAGTCGGCGGGAGTTTGAGGACGACGGCATACAGGAAGACCACCGACAAACGTCAGGTGCTGAACTGATAGTTTGACCGTCGTTGTGACGATGTCCACAGTGTGCTCCACCTCAAGGTGAAGCAATCACGGTGACTTGCGCGTGATTTAGTTTATAGTGAATGTAGACTTGCGCTGCATCTACTGAACTCTCTTCTCCTCCCCCACCTGGACCCTGTATCAAGGCATAGTCAAGAAGGCCGGAGGCAGGGGAGGGCGCAGGTAGATGGCACGGTCGAGCCCGCACACTGGAGTTCCACTCCATCACTCCCTGGTCCACTTAACAAACGACCAGGATTTCAACCAACAACAAAAGAGGCTGGTGCGACCGAAGCCGCACCTAAGCGTGCACTCATATCTTACTGACATCCCACGGAGTGGGAATGCCATAGAGGCCGCATTAAGAGGGAGCCATTACGGCCTGACTCTTAGATCTCCAGTCGGCTGCTCCACACAAACGCAACACTGGGCCGACTAAGAGGTCCAAGTCATCCCGTCAGCTGGCAACCTCCCACACCACGGCTTTTAGCGCACCGTAACAGCTTAAAGCGCATCAGATTGTTTAAAGTGAGAAAAAATTCGATGAGTCGTCGGCCTCACTTTCTCTTCTCATTCCCAGGCTGCAGTCACTGTCCGCGCCGGTCAGTTGACAGGTGCGAGGAATGGGCGCTGTGGCTGACATAACCAGTGACCTTGTCTGAACGTGCCACATACACGACCTGGCCCCCAAACACAAGCACCAGGATTTCACACAAAGGGATTCACACAACAGTGACGTCCGTAGACGCACATTTTTGCTTATTTATAGATACATACAGACTACATCGTAGTGTTATTTGTGCAAAACAGAAGGCTAATTACAGGGCGGACACGTACTGAGCCCGGATGACAGCACATGTAGTGAGTCTAAGGAGACACGGCGGCGTACATGACATGTGAAGCGTCATAGGTTGGACGGCAGCCAGTCAGGGCCTACGAGTTCTGTTCACATATCCGTGGCCTTAACCGCCCTATTGTCACTTCTGGCGTGACGTCGAAGGCCCGGTATGGATAGCATACACTGCATCAAGCACGCAAGCCATCGAACGCGTGTCCACGACGACCCCAATGTGATTAAAATTACGACTGCCGGTGTGGCCTCGTAGCTTATATAGGTAGAAGGTTGGTCGTACTCTGCTGTCGTGGGCTTAAACCCCACCGAGGTCACCGCGTTTTTTGCAGTCGGGTCAAACTACAAGTCTTGCGAACAGTAGGTGGGCTAACTCGTGAAATGTCGACCGAACTTCCGAAATGCGCTTTTGTTCCGAAAAGATTAATTGAGTAGGATTTTAAAAGTATTTAGCCTGCAGCATAATTCTATGGTACTTCAGTTACCTGAGGATGCCGGCTTTCGAATGAACTTCCTTCTAGTTGCATGCGCAAACTGCGCTCTGTAAAAAAATACTACTCAAGTAGCATGGAATTTTTCTTATTGATTTTCGATGCCCCTAAAAGTCCAAGTGTACGTCATGGAAAACATGCGTAAAATATTAATTCTTCTGCTCATTCAGTAGATAATTACGTCTTCTTCTAATTTTATACTCGAATGAGGGATATAATTCGGTTTTAAAAGGTTTCTAATTGTGGGACTTTTAAATAGCGTGAAATGGCCGTTCATAAAACGTCATGTCTCTGCAGTTATCAATGTGGCTTGCAAAGTTAACAATATGGAACAAATCCACTGCTAAATTTTATTAACCCTATATGGCCTCCCTTTATTACCGTAGAGAAATGTGTGGTTTTCCGTATGCGGAAAATATACGGCTTGTAGTTTGGAAACCCTGAATCTAAGTGTAACGGTAGAGCAGGTTCAAAATTATTCGGGAATTGGAAAAGTTTGAAAACCGAATTATATCCCTCCTTCGAGTATAAAATTAGAAGAGGACGTAATTATCTACCGAATGAGCAAAAGAATGAATATTTTACGCATGTTTTCCATGACATACACTTGGACTTTTAGGGGCATCGAAAATCAATAAGAAAAATTCCATGCTACTTGAGTAGTCTTTTTTTACAGAGCGCAGTTTGCGCATGCAACTAGAAGGAAGTTCATTCGAAAGCCGGCATCCTCAGGTAACTGAAGTACCATAGAATTATGCTGCAGGCTAAATACTTTTAAAATCCTACTCAATTAATCTTTTCGGAACAAAAGCGCATTTCGGAAGTTCGGTCGACATTTCATGAGTTAGCCCGCCTACTCTATATTCATTTGATATAGCCTGGCTGGTAGATGGAAGGTAAGGAAAGCGTGTCATATGGACGACTACTTTTGTTTCACAGCCTACTAACGCACGGTTTTCCAACTCCTCAACAGACTTTTTATCTACTTGGTTCTCTAAGCGTCCTGGAACCCTTCGGCGGATACTTTGGAGCCCCGCGAGTTGTCGCAGCAGCCTAAGCCGAAAGTGAGAGCCTGGCTACCACGGTTTTCAGACCCAGTCCACAATGAGAAGAGAAGGCGGACGCCAGTGGGGAGGATATATACTGTACAGAATAACTGGAGGAGTTGGCAGCCGGACGACGGTACGTCCGGCACCGGGTGAGCGGCGTCCCAAGTGTGTGTGGGAATGTTTTAAAGTGTCTTAAGCCAGGACACGCCTGACTCGGCCTTGAATCTGATTGGCCAGTTGGAGAACCGAGTGGCGAATGCCAGACAGCCCTAGTGCGCACGTGCCGACACTCGCGAGAGGCCCAACGTTGAGACGGCCGCTCGGAGTATGGCCACTGTAGTCACGTCTTGCATTCGTACGGCAGTCATGAAAGAATGCTCGTATAATAAATGGGCTCGGAAAAAATGAACGAATACGACTCACGCCCGGCTGAGTCATACTTCATTTTCGCCTTACATTGCCGGCCCGCAGCATATTAGATCCAAAGTTGCAGGAATAATACGTCGTTCACATTCTGCTGTGGCCGGGAGGGGTGTAGGGGATGTCTTGCTGAGGGTCCAAGTGACGGTCGTGTTAGACCGCTTCATTTGCTTGCAGGAGTTGACTGCACCTAACGTCCATTACTTCGTACCTAACTTTCACTGGTGGCGCCTCAAAGCTAGGCTCCGCCTAGCAGCCACACCCCAATAAAACCGCCTCGACCGGTGGGCTAGACCAGACTGGGGGAAT
Organism: Spirometra erinaceieuropaei; assembly: GCA_902702965.1. Lineage (NCBI taxonomy): Eukaryota > Metazoa > Platyhelminthes > Cestoda > Diphyllobothriidea > Diphyllobothriidae > Spirometra > Spirometra erinaceieuropaei. Next base: position 134,095 of record CACRXP010000421.1, on the reverse strand, counting down.
CCGGCGTTGTGAGTGTCCCCACACCCGGTAACGCTGCTTTCCCTCCCACCCCTACTCCCGCCTTCCCCCCTCCCCTCCCACTGTCCCTCCCCCTCCTCCCACTATACTCACTCTACCCTCCACTCTACTCTCTTCCCTCACAATCGAAAGTCCTACGCAAGGGCGATATGCAATCACACAGGCAACTCAGACTAACCGAGTGCTTCTTTTAATACATCAGTCCGCGACCTAGAGTGATGTTCGGCACCGGTCTGGAACGAATAAGCAGTCCCATTTAGCAACGGCACTGCTTACCCCCTTGCAGGGAATGATGCTGTAACAGGTGCCCTAAACAAATACTGAGCTCACAACATCTGTGCGCAGACGGCGGCTTGCAGACTGCAATATTTTTGGTTGAAGCAATCAAACAAGAAACAGCAATCTCTATATTTCCAATCTTCCTCCCCTCCAGCGATGGGCCGAACATTTCAGGAGCGTCCTCGACCGCCCTTCCGACGCCGCCATCGCCCGTCTGCCGCAAGTGGAGACCAAGGCCGGCTTCGACCTCCCGCGCTCTCCCCACGAAACCATCAGGGCTGTGCAGCAGATTTCCAGTGGAAAAGGGTCCGGATCGGACGCGATTCCTGCTGAAACCTACAAGCACGGTGGCCTCCAACTCATGCATCATTTTAAAGCGCTCATCCTGAAGATGTGGCACCAAGGACAAGTCCTCCGGGATTTTTAGGACCCCACAATCACCCATCTCTACCAGCTGAAAGGGAACTGCCAACTCTCCAACAACTACAGAGGAATCTCGTTGCTCAAACTCGTCGGAAAAGTCTTCTCTCGCGTTCTTCTCAATTGCTTCAACAGCCATTTGGAAGAGACTCTTGCCGTAAAGTCAGTACGACTTCCGCCGTCATCGCGGCACCATCGACATGATTTTTGCCGACCGCCAACTGCTGGAGAAATGTCAGGAAATGCGGATCCGTACCTATTCTACGTTCGTGGCTTTGACGAAAGCCTTTGACACGATGAATCGCGAAGGACTGTGGGGTATCGTGCAGAAATTTGGTTGATCCAAGCGATTCACTCAGATGGTGCGTCAGCTCCTCGGTGGCAGGATGACGCGAATAACAGACAGTGAAGCTGTCTCAGAGGCATTCGCAGTTCCCAACGGAAGGAAGCAGGGCTGCGTCTTCGCGCCCACCCTCTTCAGTCTCATGTTCTTTTCCATGCTACTGGACGTCTATCATGATGAATTCAGTTGGATGCGCGTCTCCTACAGGATGGACGGCCAACTACACAGTTGTCGACAGATGTACCCCCAGTCGGGTGTACCCACAGCGGCCGTCCACGAACTTCACTTCGCCGACGAATGCTCTATCAACACAACCACGGAAGGGACATGCATAGTAGCATGGCTTTCCTCGTCGCCGCCTGTGACAACTTGATCCTGCTCATCAACACGGGGAAACAGTGGTCATGCTCAAACCGCCACCAAACGCTGCCTACAATGCATGTCTCATCATCGTCAACGGCGTCAAACTGCAAGTCATAGAAGCTTTCATCTATCTGGGCAGCGCCCTCTCTCGCAGCACCAAAGTCGAAGATGAAGTGGGTCCGCTGGATCTCCAAAGCCAACCAAGCCTTCGGTCGCCTGCAGAACACTGCCTGGAATCGTCGCGGTCTCCACCTCGACACCAAGCTCAAGATATAAAAAGCTGTAATCTTGACGACTCTGCTGCACGGAGCGGAGACCTAGAGGGTGTACAAAAAGCAGGAGCGGATGCTCAACAACTTTCACCTCATTTGCCTTCGGTGGATACTAAAGCTGAGGTGGCAGGACCAGATCCCGGATAAGGAAGTACTAGAACAAGCAAAAATCCTCGAGATTCACGTTATTCTAAGACAACTGCAACTGCGTTGGAGCAGCCACCTCGTGCGGATTGATAACAAGCGGCTGCCCAAACGACTCTTCTTTGGAGATGTCACCACTTGTCTTCGTGGCCAAGGAGATTAAGTCCGACCCTACAAAGACACCCTAAATGTTCCCCTGATGAGCCTATAGATTAACTCGGCAAACTGGGAAGACCTCACCCGAAACCGACCGGCCTCGCCTCATCCGCCTGCACTGCCCACACTGTCCGCGCACATTCACGCATCACATGGGGCTACTCGGTCACATGCGTATCCATGACAGCGAAATTCACCACAGTATCGACACAACTAGCACACCTTTGACACACACCATGACTAGCCTAGTCAACACCCCATGGCCCAGGGTGGCCACTGCCAGCAGCCCCATCAACGCCGCCACCGCCGCCGCCGCCGCCGCCACCACAACCACCATCATCATCACCGTTGAACCGACTCTGACTCTCCCGACCTATCCTGCCAACACTGTCCCTGTGCATTCACTACACACATCGGCGTGGTCGGTCAGTTGCAAATTCATCTCACAGAGGGTGACAAACCAGTAGCTGGAACATCCACGTACATCCGCCTCATCTGCCTCAACTGCTCTCACCGGCCTCGCACACTCAGCTACCTCATCGGTCTATTGGGTCATATGCGCATCCACGAAAACCTACGATACACAACCGCCGACTACACCACACCATCACACCTTCTCCCACCAGCGCCTGAACCACACATCAGCATCACCCGTCCTCACATAACGCCAGCGCTCGACTGACACCTCTCACGCAAGTGGAAAGTGTGCTTCGCGGCTCCTTTTCCACGTGGCTACTCTGCTGCATGTGTGATCCGGGTCTGAGACTATCACGGTACGTCAAGTGTCGTGGCTTGGAAGGTTGCCAACTGACGCCTCAACGAAGTCCACGAAGTCTGCCCAGTTTTGTGTGTTTGTGTGGAGTGACAGACTGATGGGCTGAGAGTTAGGCTGCAACAAATCCTTCGTGGTGCGACCTCGGGCACCCACGCCTGTGTGTGTGTGTATATGAGTAGTGCCTCTCCATCGATGACTGATTGGTTACCCGGCCTTGGAAGGCTGATGACTCAGGCTAAATGAAGAGCCCCGTCGCACCCGTCTGAGCTCTAAGGGTTGTATGCGTCCGTTATGCCATAATTTTCGTACAGGTCGTCTTCAAATGACTGACGAGAGATCAGCTGTCCAAGGTCACCATGATTCTGCCAAAGAACCCAAGTCAAATGACTACCAACCCCAACAGAATTCTTGTTCCACATTCTTAGGTTAACCGACACTTCGCAGAGCGAGTAAAATTCCCCTTTCTTTCATCCAACTTCCTTTCCCCTCCCTTGGGAATGGATCGACTAACGTTGAAATGACCCACCTAGACTTATTTTGGGTCAACAGCTGTCATATATTAAGGGAGATAATTGCCCTATTGATAGAACGAATATTAAAGTAATGGGCAACCATCGAAGTCCTTTTGATATCTCTTGAGTTCGAGGGCCGCCGATCGTAAGAGCCAGTAACAACACAACCCGAGCTTCAAGCGAATAATCAGAGGGAGTTACAGACTGCATTTGACATCCGCTGCTGTCGGTGCTCCTGTGTGCCCATTTTACTTCTGACAGCCTTAGGCATTTTAGGTTTTCTATTCACCGCGAATTCTAATGAACTGGCCTTCGGCAATCCCCTGAGCGTGCATTACCCCATGCCATTCAGTCTGTGTGCGTAGAGACTGCGCAACGACAACAAGGCGCATCGTAGGCCAGGAAAGCGTCAAACGACGAAGATGAAATGTCTGACAACCCGATACATCTGAGCGGTTGCTGCTGTCCGGGGTTTGTTAACAAAAGGAAAATCGGGTCTAATTGAAATATAACCACGACACTCCCCTAGATATTCACCCCAAACCGCATTGTGTATCCCGCCAACAATTCACTCCCATTATTAGCTCAATGTAATCGATGAGTGCTATTCAGAATGCCTGTGAGAACGGTACCGGCAGAACCAACGCCCTAATAATGTCATTTCATATCAACCTACACCTTTTTAAGCTGTGCTCAGGTTAGCAAAAGTAAGAGATCCGGTCGATAATCTGAGGAAAAAGATTTGCTCACCGGATCGAGGAAACTGTCTGGATGAAATTTCGGAGAACATTTCCTATGATACTATGGGTCGTTTGAGTATTAAACCTTGCCTGCTTAATCATACATTATTAGGATAAAATTCTACATTCCAGCAATAGACACCGGTCTCCCATTATGTCGCTCAATAAAATTATCACATTTTCTTTTATTGCTGCCTTATGGTGTACCCTGCCATCAAGTACGAAGGTGGGGTGAGGATAAATTCAGATACATCATTCTTGGGGTAGACGGCCAAGCACCAACTGACGTACTGTAGTCCAAGGGACGGAATATGGTGCATATGCGGTCGGAAGTATGATTCCCGAGGTCGACGACCAAATACAAGAGTCTATCAAAACGAAAGTAAGTAGCAACCATGTTAGCAGGGATTTCCGGGAATGGTTATGTATCAGTCTTGCCGAAAACCAGTTTGAATTTTGATTAGCTGCATTTATTCATGCCCCGTGTGTGCAGTGACTGACGTGATGTAAAGTCTCCGTCTAATGTGCGTCTCACGCAAGGTCCCCCATGCTCCTCTCAATAACGTTCAAGTCAACACTACCTATTGTACTTATGTACGTCTACTTTGTGTGACTGTGAACACGCCTTATTCACCTGGATTTAAATCTCACAGATGTGAGCTTGTCATAATGTTCACAGTAAAGAGGAGTCGTCGCAATCTAGCTGACATTCTGTGGAAGAAGCACGTTACTCCACCGAATGATGCCCTTCTAACTCGCAAATTTCAAAGCGCCATGGGAAGTCCAAGCCCCCCAAACTTATGGTCATTAATAATACGCCGATTCTTCGTTATAGTAATGGGTGACTAAGTATTGTTCACTCTCTGCTTTCCCTCTCCAATGTCCCTGACGATCTTCTAAAC
>CACRXP010000421.1:103224-129130 GCA_902702965.1 Spirometra erinaceieuropaei | reverse complement strand
TATATGCAGTGTCTAAGTGTTCATTTTCGGGTCTGACTGTACAGGCCAGTCGCGAAATAGGCATCAACTCACCAAGCGATCGATTACAGGCCACGGCCTCCTCCATAAACCAGCATCTGTGTATACCAAATGTCAGTTGACACACTGCGTTGGTGCGATAACTGCCTGTAAGCCAGCTGTCAAGTGTTTCGAAAAAAAACATTATTTACATTATTTAGTACCAGATTGAAAGCCTCATCCATTCGAACGCAGCGTTTAATTGTTTATTTGACCTAAATCAGGACTGTTTTTTCGATCTCCTTGGTCGGGACACGCGGATGCTTTTCGCGTCTTAAGTGTATCGCAAAGAAAAATGGGGATTTACGGAGGTGAGTGGAACTTTCATGTTTGTCGCCCCGCAGGTCTCCTTTGTGGTGTAGTTGAGGTTTGTTTGACGTGACTGACAGAGATCAAATTAGTTTTTCTGTCTCAATGCAGCAAACGGTCTTGTTGGTGTAAATGTTACTCCAAACCGTATTTTCTAGCGATATTCCTCCCGTTGGCGTATTCAGGATTTTAAAATAACACAATATCCCTTACTATCGGCAGTAAATGTGTTGTGAAAAACCAGCCTTGCTAAGTCAGACACCTCCTGTTCACCATCCGACAACGAATACATATAAATCCAGAGCAGGCAGATGTTCCTAACACCGCTTGAACAGGACCTCAGAAGGAATCATCAACGTCTCAGAAAGTGAATGGTGCTGTGGAGCCATTTTGCCTGTTCCATGTCCGTCAATGAATGCTAAGGGAATTGTTCTCGGTGTGTAAGCCTTCCAAGAGTATTTTCTACTCAAAACTCACTGCATCTGACACTACCAAGACCGATTTCTAAAAATCACATACAATAAGTGTTCCGCTTGCTTTATTGCTTATTTCGCGCCAATAGAAGGGGACAGACCGTATTCCATGCGCAAGCACATTTTTACCGCTAAACGTACAAGTACGCTTTCTTCAGGGAAATTTTTAAAACGATCGCTGGAACGAATATTTTAATAGTCTATTGGGTAGCTGTTGGTGAACAAATCTACCAATTTATACAGAGAGATAGAGATAGGTCTCCTTTACTTGCTTTGACAATATAATTTACTGTCCTTTTCCAATAAAAGGTTCTCATTTTTACGATTACCATGTCCAATGGGTGTATGAAAGGTATATTATTGGGAGAAAATTCTGAACGTTTACGAGGCAGTGTAAAAAAGCCGTGTTTCATGGTTATCCAAATCAACAGGACCCCTGTACTCTTAAAAGTTAAGAATCCCACTTCGCCAATTGTTCTTTGAAGTTTTCAAAGTTCATAGGACCTTTATTAGTAAAATATAGCGTGTACAGACTGCTTATTCAAAAGAGTTTGCATTAACAAAACTAATGACATTTTGATGGGCTCATTGAAACGGGTGTATGAAAAGACGGCGCTCCGGAGAACCTGGTCAGCTCACCATTATCAGAGCGTGTAATGTGCACAATCGTTCAGAAATGGAAGTGGCGTACCGTGCAAGTCGGCTTCATGCTGGTCGATTTTTCTCTTTTTTGTTGCCTCGGCCCTTTGGCGGATACCTGACTGGCTTGACAGCTACGTGCGTTGCAAGTCGTCGCCTCGATGGTGATTGGGCCTTCACGCGGCTTGTTTATTTTGGCGGCTCTCTTTCGTCCCCCCACCGAGTGAGTTCGTCGTCGGGCTGTACCTACGCGGCCTTCCGGACTTCTGTGTCTTTGCGTAATGACACAGGACTTTATAAGCTGCGGGAAGGTCGAGATACATGCAGATTTAGCTGGAATCCGACTACCACGTCGCAAATGTTAGCCGCCCTGTCCTTAACTTGCCTCAGCCTAAGATGGCTGCTCTCTGAATGTGGAAAGTATGACCGGTCTCTCCGATGCGCGCTGCAAGTCGAGAGTTTGACCTAGCTCCTATGTTGCCGATTTGTGCTTTTGTTGGCGCAGTCGCAGTTTCCGCACGGTTTCCCTAACGTAGTTACAGTCTCTGTCATTGCAACTTATTCTGTCAACAATTCCGAGATTTCGGTGAGTGCCAGCGTGTTCTTAGGTCGCATCAAATGGCGACGAATCATTGCCTGAGGTCGATGGGCTATGCCCATTCTGGTGGGCTGTAAAAATTGAAAAGCCACCTCGGAGACTCCTTTAATGTATGGAATGGTCCACCAGACTTGGGGTTGTTGCTCTTTTGCTCAACGCCTGTTCAGCGGGCGCCTGCTTTGCTCGAGAAAATGGCTGGGGTTTCCATTGGTTCTGAGGGATTTCTGAAGATTTAGTCGTTCGGCTCTTTCGTCTGCTGGTGTGCTGTAAAGTATTTTAACTCGTTGGAATAGAGTGCAGACACTACTACGTTTGTGGGACAGAGGATAATTGCTGTTGAAGTGCCGTAATTGCCTTTTGTTGATAGCTTTTCTGAATACTATAGATTGCATTTGCCCAGCTGCACACCGGCGTACAAGGCTCTTTGTGTAGGCTTGCTTATGAATTGGATATCCGGGTCAACCGAATCAGTATTTACCTAAGGTGTCCAATTTTAGTTGTTTTGACGATGACGGGGTCACCGGCACAAGAAGCCTAGGACTTTTATTGATACTTTTTGAACACCAAGCGTTCTGTCAGTCAAAGCACTACTTCAGCAATCAGGCCGGATAATGGGGAGCCAACAGAAATGTCATTAGTTTCTTCGTACGCTTGCCCACCAAAAGTGAAAAAGGTTTTAAGGCAGTGTCGTAGAAACTCGATCGTGCGTTCGGACTTCAGGGACTTGTCCCTCTTCTCGTAGCGTCCAGCCAGTAGATGATTCACAACTTCTATCGTTAGGTGTTATGGAGTGGAGGGGAAGAGTGAAAAAACACCAAAGAATACGATGAATTCATTTTGCTCTAACTTTAGATGTTTTATGCGTACAATGAATTGATCGGTGGAAGCCACTGCTGTTGATGAGCCTTCAGCTATGAACGTAAGGTGATCTACCATCTATTTTGTCAAACCAGTTGTCAGAGTTTCACGAAGGGATACGATGGGTCTGAGTGAAACATGTGTCTTATGTACCTTCGACGGACCGAAAAATCAAGCCGCGGCGGAGCCAGTGGGTTTTATTGAGAACCAGTCGCTGGGTGTAATTGTCCCTTCGGCTTTGAGTTCTTCCAGGTTTCTGTTTAGCTGAGTGACCAAAATTTTCATCTGGCTGGCCCGGTATAGTTTATAAGCAGAACGTTATTACCGACAAATACAGGGCAACGTCCCTCTACCATAGTTTATAAGATTGTGGGTCATCGAATAAGCACTGTGCCTTTTTCTGGTAATCGGATTCATTGAGAGCAACTGTGAAACAACCTTTTTTAGCCAGCAGGATAATTTTGTCTCTGTGGGTGCGGCGCCTGCTGTGCCGAACATGTCTCCACGTCCAAGGACTGCAATTTGTGTACTGGTGAGGAATTTGGAGGAAAGGTTATGAACAGAAACGCCGGTTGAGTTGTCTAACTGGATAGTCTCAGTCTTGCCGGCTTTACCGATACTTCCTTATCCCATTTGACATCTGCTTCTTGGGCATGCCTGAAAATTGTTTTCACAGTATCATTCGACCTCCCAACGGAAGCTGCCCAGAAATATGATTTAGGCCGGGCAATCTTTAGGTTGTAGCTTTTGGTGACAGTCGTGAATAAACACTCTTATCGTCCTTCTGCTATGTCGCGTTAAGGTCGCCCTTGCTAGAGCAGAATTCAGAGGAGGTTTGCAAGTGACACATCTTGGGGCTAATAAACCAGTTCCAGTAAGCCCTTCTTATTTTTCAAACTATCAACCCAATCTCTCTACTTTGCCAATCTGAAAGGTATTGATAACCCAGAAGACTTTATCAGCTTTATCGTAAAGTTGTAGAGGGGCAAATTGTCAGCAAGTTAGGTTGGACATTAAAAGCAAATTTACTAGTTTGGCTGAGCCGGAGGTAACCAATCAGAAAAACTCAAAACAAAACTGGTAACATTACCAAATCAAAGTCCTCATGCGCAGATACAGTGCAGAAAAACGAAGGAAGTAAACAAGGCGGAATTACGATGCAGCTTAATTAGGGAAGTTTAAAAAATTAGAAGATTGAAGTGGCAAATTAAATAAACAGTTCAGCAGTCCTTGCCAAGCACCACATCTCGGTCTCAGTATAGAGCAGCCTGTTGTACGTTACAGCACTGTTTATCATTCCAATGTGGGTTGGCTCAATAACTGTCCATTCTCGTAGACACTGCCGCCCAGAGAGAGGGAGTGGAGAAATACTGGATTAACATTTTAGGCCACTTGAGCCGCCAAGGCTAACAGGCCAGGCAAGAAGCAACAGCTTCCGCTTGTTATTTGAGGACACCTTGAGTGGGAAAGAACAGCAAGGCAATGAAGTCCTTATTTGAACTCGACAGTGTTACATTCTTATAGCCAACGTAATCAATCGGGGTTGCGCGGCAAAAACTGTCGTGTTTCAGCAGCTGTACGCACTTGCCCCGCACAAATGCATGAACAATTAGCGAAAATCCGTAAATTTCTTCTCTTTTAACGTCTGCGTAATACGCACTGTTATCTTCACTGCGTACTCTGGAATTCCAAATCAGGTGACTGGCGTTCTTTTACAAGGGTGCTCACTGTCCACTCTACCGTCTAAATCCTATGGTCCAAGTCTTAGCATTGGAACACTCGCACAAGCCCGCCCTCCAGACACAATGGACAGCCGTCAATTGAGGACTTTTCTGGTGTCTGGGTCAAGCTCTTCGCATTTTGGCCTTACGATACTCCCTGGCGCACTTCGGACAACTTTCATTTCCTTCGAATTTCGTCATACTCTCGTACTGTAGGAATTGGAACGACTGTTATCTCCGCCAGCTGATTTCGGCCAGTATAGGGTTTTCGGTTAATGCTGAAGGGAATCTGTAGGACTCGTATTAAGTTCATCACTGGTGTCTTGGTTGTATATGAACAGGTGGTGTGAATACGTGATCAAGCTGGCCAACGTTAGCCTTGACAAATCGGCGGCCAGCAAACTGTCAATTGATGTTAAGAGTTTTGATCTCCTTCACTCCTCGACGTGAACCGCTGTGGAATTAATTACCCTTTTAAGCCCCAGGTTATTCTACAAGTGGGTACACGGTAGAGATTTTTCATGTGGTCTCCCTAGCAGGACACGGAAGTTGGAACGCCCCTCGTGCAAAACAGGTGGCTTTGCGTTTACCTCCGCGAAGAGTACCTTTTCCCGCCTCCTAACTCTAACCATAATCCAAACCCTAATTTCTCTGGAATTTAGCATAAAGCCGCCTGTATTATGGGGTTCTGTCGAAGGTGGGGGCAAACAAATGATCCCTACTGGGCGCGCCACCACCATCGTCTCGCCAGGGCGGTCGCTCTGTCCCGTTCTCCGGTACGAGGGCCACAGTCACACGTGGGCGACGAATGAATTTTTGACCAACAGGCGGTTTCGTTGGCTACCTCTTAGCCTGACCTCCCCCAAGGCGACCAGCGGTCTTGGCGGCTGGATTAAATTTACGGAAATACATGCTGAGTTTTTTTTCAGCATTTGGCCCAGCCAAGCCGTTGATCCAATTTAAAGGCGGTCTAATCAAAGGGACTTTATCCCGCACCAGTTTAAAAATATATACCTTGGCGGCAGAGGTACTAGTTAAAAGCCTAGGCACGTGTTTCATCGACATTCTGCCGATGCATGACACAGCTGCGAGGGGTTCGGCTCCTCGGTGGATCTCCCAGCGTTCCCTGGGTGCTTTCTGGTAGATACTTCATCCTACTTAGGAATTTCGAGTTAAGCACAGTGACCATAGCTCACCAAAGTTTGTCTGGCAAGGATTAGGCAGGCGTTTGCTGTTTATGTCAATCCGACAGTCATGTCCCGACCTCAGACCGAGAGAGTGAGTACGTGGGGAATGTCCACATTTTCAAAAAGATCCAGCCAACTTCACTGGAAGGTATGTGTGCACGCCCCTGTCGCGTGCTGTCTGCGTTCGGCAGCGGGCTCTCTGCAGCTTCTAACCATTGGGTTCGGCCACAGTGCCTCCCCTGAACGTGATTGGTCCATATCTGCGAAAAGTTTTACAACTCTCCTAGTCCTTTCTTCTTGAAGCGTAATGGACGGACTGCAAACCAACCTGAATAGAAAATACACAGTTTCTCAGTGAGAATGACTTTCGGTTTCCAGCATATTCTATGGTGGCCGATCATGTTTTGTGCCTCCGCTGTATTGGTGGTCGGTACAATAGTCAACCACACACACGGATCGTGATATCACTGAGTGCCAGGTCAAACCATAATAGAGCTGGATCCAGATCCCTTTGCCAAGTGTGTCAGATGCTCTAACAACGTTGTCAGTTTCCTTCAGTTTGCACTTTAATAGGGCATAAATCAACCAAAAGATGTCCCTCTGACAATCGTATTGTTTAATTCGATTTGATTTCTAAAGTTCAGTTCTTGGCTCTACCTTGTTAGATTCAGTGAATTCGATGTGGCAAAAGAGAAAAATACTTCCGTTTTGTCTACATTTTAAAGTTTATAAGTCTCCCAGCGGAAATCCACTCTCGTAGTATTTTGACAAGTCGCCCGAAGCAGAGTTTAGGGCTTTAAAGTCGGCCACAATGTTGGCACCGGTTCAACATGAGCGTCTTTTCGCAGAATACTGTAAATCCAGCTGCCTTCAGCAACAATGCAGAGACCTGACGTAAACTTATCCTGTCATAACTTCAGGCGTCGGCCTCGGTTTTTGACCTGCATGGTAGTGAAAACTCCTCTCAGTCTGCCTGAATGCTGATACGGATAGAAACAGCCCGCTTCAAAAATGAAGCCGTGGACACCCACTTGCAACGAACCCATTCTGATGCAAAGGGATAAAAACTACAATCAGGAATGCTTTTATTTTTACGAAGGAGAGTAGAAATAAAAGGAAGGGGTAGAGGGCCGATTGTGGCAATTTGTACAAATCACGATGAAGTCAACATATACATATATATTGAGGCACGGAGACGGTGGAATATCTGGAATGCGAAGAATTCGGCATAAGATCCGGAGAATGAAGTACGTCAAATGAGCAAGATGACTAAGCACAAAAACGGTGAAACAACCTTCGAGAGTGAGATTTTGGAGAGCGCTAACTGGACTGAAATCACAAACCGTGCGGGGACGGTGCCTGGGTGCAGGAATAGCCCGTCACAGGATAGAGCCAAAGAGATTTTGTCGTCAAGTAGCCACCATCCCTTGTGGCTTGGGATGCTGAAACAAACTGGCGTCAGCATTACTGGGGTTGGAATGATGGAAACAAACAGCGCACCTGATCACAGGAATGAAAAGAAATAAGTAGGTCGAGGGCGTCAGCCAGAACATAAAACGCATGATCGTCGCAGAGGAAGAAATAGAGGCGGAAAGGTGGAAGTGAACGCGTGCGAGGGCCTTGCGGCGGGTAAAGCTTTAAGATCAGGCATACGCAGTGGAAGCGGGCCCTTGGCATTCGAGTGAAAGAATTGATATGTCACCATGTGGGACAAGGGAATGTACAAAAATGTGACAAAGCTACTTATATACATGCCGTGGGAGGGCGGGGAGGCAAAGCGGAGAAGCAAGAGGGTTATCACATAATGACACAACACTTCCCACTTAGTTGATCCTGATCTCTAAAACTCGATCGTGAGATCAGTTCCCGTTTAGGCGGCGGGCGAGTAAGACTGGAGCCTGGCGTGAGTAGAGGGTTAGCCACGATTCCGCCAGTAGGTTCGGTGCCAGTGGAGAAAAGGATTTGGGGTTGGGAGGGGCTCTTGGAAGCAGACCAGTTCCGAGAGTCCCTCCGGTCCATCGTGGATGATGACAAGGGCGGTGATCGCCATTTCGAAGAGGGTGGTGATTGTCGCAATTGCTGTTCCAGCGGGGAGTAGTAGGCATTGTGCTGAAGAAGGGCGCTGTTTGAGGTGCCATTGTTCACGGATGACCTGGGTTCTTTCATACTGCTGCTCTTATGGTTAAAAGTTAGGCCAATCGTGCCTGGAGTCTCCGGTCCGGGAGTCCTGGGAGCTCCTGTGTGGGTGGCTGTGGCGGAGGGGTTATTACGGACGTTGTTTTCAAGTAAGGGCGGACTGGTGGGGTGGCGCCGCGAGATATGATCCGAAGTGAGACTGGACTCAGAAGCTTTTAGGCGCCGTGCGCTGTGGTCACGGGGAAGGGGGTTGGGACCCGCCTTATTCTGTATAAATATGGAGAAAACAACCCAAGTTAAAACAAAGCGATAAGGTGGAAGCCATTTGAGACCTCATATATAAATACAATGGTAGGGGATCGCTCACCGATCAGGGTACGGCACACGACCATCCCCTTGTGCTTTGGGACTCAAACCGAAGCTCTCGCAGACAGTCGCACGACGACTAGCAAAATGCGAAGAAGGCAGGTCCCAACACAGTCTGAGAGGGTTTTAGGTTGTGCTCCAAGGCACAAAGGATGAACGCCTCCCTAGCATAGTTAGTATCCCCGGCCACAACCCACAGGATAATGGACCCGTAGCTCAATGGTAGGGCGTTTGCATATTTAAGGACTAATGGCTGAGGAGCTAGGGTTCGAACCTCTGGTTTCCCAAACTTGCGGTTAGGTACAGCTGACTGGTGACGGCTAATAGGCCGGAAATGGCCATTCCGGTCTACAAAATAGCCAAAACGGAAGAAGAGCGCATCCCGGGTCAATATAATGAGAATTATGAGGTTTTTCCGGATGAAATTGTCGAGTACAGCCAAATTTATTACTGAAGATCCTATTTTTCATATATAGGTTTGGCTGGTGTCAGGAACTTAAAAATCTATGAGAAGAACTCCGTTCCCTGAATATTCTTCTCTTTCTACATTTTATTATCGCGAAATGCAAACTACGTCAGTTATTAATGTAGGTGTCCGAAAAACCAGTGGAAACCAGGGTGCAGCATTCAAAAACAGAACTTTGACTTTGAAATAACAACATCAGCGATGTCAATGTGTGCTGTGGGTGAAGGGCTGCGGGTCGGGACAAAAAACGAAGCAGCCCAAATCGATTCTTGTTTTTTTAGTGCATTCCAGCATGAAAGAACTTCCCGTCAGACAGAACAACCGCAGACCATACTGAACCGCCGAAGCAGCAATAAAGTGGACGTTTTAAACACCGGTGGGTTATGGAGATCCTACGTGTCAAATATGTTTTTCAAACAGCTTAACGCTTATTGTCATTTTATTGGCATCAATACTTTATATTTGTGTAGAGTAGCCTCAAAAACGCCCTCTAAGAACGCCCAGCGCGGGCTCATCCTCAAGAGACGAGATACAAAACGGGCTACTGTTTACGGAAGCCCATCCAGGGCTGGTCGTGGACATGTGCTACTATAGCTTTTGGTAGGAACAATGCGAAATGATCAGGGCCCGTTTTAGTCAAACCCACTTATAGACGCCAAAGATATGCCGATTCGTTTTGGATGTTCGGTCAGTCCAATCGGACTCCGTGTTTAACAAAACTTCAGGTTTTAGAGGTAGACAGTATAAGCACGCGGTGAAGCAATAGATCGGGTGAAGCAAGAATGCTTGAAGATACCAATATCAAGAAACATACCGAACCATTCCAACTTGCATAGGGGGGAGATCGAGACCGCGAGGGCCAGGCGGGAGTAGGCCGTTCCGGCAGCGGCTGCATGGCAGTTCCCTCCACTGCGGCAGATCTGGGACCTGTTCGCGACTTCTTGGAACTTGTATTCGCCGAGGTCTCCGAGGGTGAGGTTGGTCGCTGGGTCTCACTGAGCCGTCCTGCGCAAACGCCGCGCAACGGACTGCAGTTTGGAGGGGGCTGTTGTTGGGACCTGCTGAACGACAGTCTTACCGAGTTACTCCGCGCATGACCGTTGTTCCCGGCATTGACGTCGGCAACAACTGAGTGCTGCTCTCCGTTGGTCCTCCTCTGGACGGTGGCGCCATCGATTGTGGCGGAGGTCATCCAGACAGGAGCCTTCGCTTCCTCTTGCACACACGAGCCGTCTTCGGTAGGGACCACCAGAGAGCAGGTTTCGGCCTCGAGGCGTGCCTCCTTCCAGGAGAGTTTGGCCTTCTCCCGCATGCTTGAGCGTCGGATGGAGGCACTATAAGGCAGGACGGTCAAAAAAGAGCCTTAATTAAAAACTTTACTGGAAGAAATGCAACTGCGTGAGTAGGCAAAAACCAGCCTATCATAGCGAAGACACCATAATGCCGCATCACGTCTAGTGGCACTTCGACCGCTAACACGGTGCGGTCACCCCTAACCCCTAAACGAGTGGTGCTGATTAAGGCGTCAAGAGGATTATGGTGAGGATGGCGTGCGTAGCGTCGACATTATTCTCACTTCTATATCTTCAGTGGCGAGACTGGTTCATGGGTCGAGTAGTTGTTAGTGAGTCGATATAAAAACGTCGTTCACGCTTGCCACGACATGGTTGCCTGGGCTTCAAGTACAAATTCCCTGGAATGCCTTTGCTTGGTTTCATCTGTCAGTCGAAACGGTTGCCGAGAGGTGGCCACTGCGCGCGCGCGGAGACAGATGGAATCCTGCTGAAATGATCCTCTTGGGTGGTAGGGCAAGCCAGTTCAGGTTATTGAGGGGAAAAACTGATGACAGTGGTAGGGGGCGCTCACCGATCGTTCATACGGAACTCACTCGTTCCGTTGTGCCTTAAGGACTCTCTCTCGAGCCCAACCAGCAGCCGCACAGCGGCGCATGATATATAGGCAGAATGGTATTACCGACAAAGACAAGGAAGACCGGAATGGCCATTTCTGGCTTATTAGCCGTCGTCAGCCAGCCATACCCAAGCCCGAAGTGTGGAACACCCGAGCCTCGAACTCGCGACCTGTTGGTTTAGAAGTCCACGCCTCGACCCACCGGGCCACGAGCCCGTTGCCCTGTCGGTTTTCGATCGGGAATATACAATGGTAGGGGGCGCTCACCGATCGTTCATACGGAACTCACTTGTTCCGTTGTGCCTTAAGGGCTCTCTCTCGAGCCCAACCAGCAGCCGCACAGCAGCGCATGATATATAGGCAGAATAGCATTACCGACAAAGACAAGGAAGACCGGAATGGCCATTTCTGACTTATTAGTCGTCATCAGCAGTCATACACAACCCCAAGTGTGGATCACTTGAGATTCGAACCCGGGACCTTTGGTCATGGAGTTTGACACTCAATCTCATCTATGCCTACTACTAGTCGCTGTGCGACTGCCTGCGAGGGTTCTAGTATGAGCCCCAAAGGCACAACGGAACGAGCATGTTCCGTAACCTGATTGGTGAGCGCCCACTGTCATAATTGATATTCCCGATCACAAGCGACAGGACAACGGGCCCGTGGCTCAATGGCAGTGTCAAACTCCATGACCAAAGATCCCGGGTTCGAATCTCAAGTGATCCACACTTGGGGCAGGGTATGAGTGGCTGATGACGGCTAATAAGCCAGAAATGGCCATTCCAGGTATGTAGTGTGTTCACCGAGGTGACAGCGACGTGAGGGGTGAAGAGTGAAGATGTATCTAGTGAAGAAGGCGTCTGGGGAGGGGTCGGCGGTCGAATGTGTGCGGGGGGTGTTGGTAAGGGGCGCGGCCAAGGGCGTCAACTGCTGTGATCGTTTGTCGGGGCTTCTGTTTGCCGCAGGGTATAGGGCTCAGACAAGTCTTTTGTGAACACAATGGCGGGTTTTCTAGACTTATGACGACCGGCTTCACTGTCGGGAGCATTGACCCAACCCAGTCACTCCTATTACACAGCATATAAATTTACAAGCTTGATAACGATTAATCGGACTCAAGCAAACATTATTGAGAAATCACAATCAATTTCACGTATTCTATCATTCAGTCCAAAAGAGAGTGGAGAATGCAGGAGCAAAAATGCAGAAAAAACTGCTTTTAAGTTCCAGCGTCATGCACAGTTGCCAAACCGACCTGTCTAGCAGAAAATAACGCAGCTACACCAGCAGGCGTATGATTATGCAGAAAAGCACTAGAGTTCTGAGGACTGGGGAAAAAGATAGACTTATGCAATAACAGATTCCAATGTAGACACAAACAAAGTGCATGCACGTTTACGAGAGGCACTGACGATGACAAAAAGTGACAGGGATGCGGTCAACATCGATTACCTCGTCAAATCCACTTTCTCAATTCACAAGGTGGTATCACAAAGTAAAAGCCGATTGAATGCCTCCCTAGAAAACACAAGTCTTTTGACTTTGAAGCCATAACCCAGCAACGGGAGGAAAGGCCCCAAATCACAAACTCAGATAATTGCATGGGACGTCTGACCACCAGAGGCTACCAAAAGCAACCGGAAGTAAAGATAGAAGCAACTTCATGCTACGGCATACATAATTGAACAGCTCGAGTAAATTCACGAATGTATTAACACAGAGCGGTTCAACCAGGAAGGATATGAACAGCACATCTCAACAGCATCCGGTTTTTGTTAAAAACAAAGAAGTTGCAAACGTTGGGCGGCTTAGTCCTTGGATGACTTGCGCAGATGCGAAAAAGATAAAAGCTTACCTCCGCGGATTGCTGCTGCGTCGACGAACCAATCCACGGGTTTTATTGGGCCAGTTCTGCTGCTGTTCATTGTGCTGGGTCTGGCGCCTTTTCAGTTCCTCCTTCAACAGGACCAAGCGCTCTCGCATCTTGTCGTCTTCACAAATCTCGAAAACCGTCTCGCCGCAGGCTGTCGGTGAGTCGAGGTTGGCCCCGAAACTTGTAAGGATTTCGATTATTTCAAACTTCAATGGTAAGAAAGGACCAGAGTCAAGCATGCAGTGCAAAATGGATGTCAATTGGATGTATGAGTGGCATAAGCGGGAAACCGCAAGGGTAACACAGTGGTCAAACTCTCGTTAACGGTCGGCAGCAGAGCAAGAGGCTCCGATGATTCTATTTTTAAAATGACGAGGACTGCAGACTGCCGATAGAAGCAAATAGGCAAGTTCCAGAAACCACTTCAGAAGAAGAATGACATGTGATTGCATCGACAGAGTTGAGAAGGGAATTGTGACCGCACTGCAAAGAAGTGCAAGACCGCTTTCATAAAATGCTGACTCCAAAAGGACGGCGAATCTCGCGTGGCAAAGCCGACCAGGAGCGATAGGGTAAATAGTAACAAGTAATTATCGGCAGATTCAACATAAAAATCGGACACCAAACTCTACCCGTAGACACATTGATTTGCTTGCGTGTTATCACGCACTCCTCCCACGCAGCCATGTGGTACAGCTCACATCGCCGCGAAATACGAACGCCGTCACCACACCGGGGGACCATTGTGGGCCAGGCAGCACAAACCAGACCTAGCCGCGGGCGTAATCCCCCCCCCTCTCATGGCAAAAAGGTATAAATGTTCACACGATGCTGCACTCTATCAGTCTCTGACGATGAGGTCCTGTTCGAGTTCGAAAGCTAAGACCAATAAATCTACCGTCCCCGTGATCGTGCCTTCGTCTTACTTTAAACAAGAACCTGGGATGCGCATATTCTCTTCCATTCAGAGTAATAAGTTATTATCTGCAGATTCAACATAAAAATCTCCAACACTGGCGAAAGAGGAAAGCCAAAGGAAATGTCTACGAAAGGTATTGGAATTTAGAAAACATGTGATACTTCCGACGTGATATAGTCTACCAGCAATGCTCAATGCGTTAAGGTCACTTTATCAACAATTGCTAAGCCTAGGCGTGTGTGGATGAAAACCGAGTACTTCGGCATGACCAAGCTGAATTTAGGCTGAAAGGTGACACCGCAGACCGGTTGCTCAGATTGTCACAGAGCATTCAGGACGGTTTTCAAAAAGCCGACGACGCAGCGCGTGACGTTTACGCCTCTGAAAGAAGTTCGGTGCCTGGCAAGACGCAGTGTTGAGCGAGGTGGCCGGAATAGACATGTGTTTTCGCTTCGTTCACTGGGATCAGTCCTGGTTTCCAAAAGAGAATGTATTTTGTCGCTTAATATAGGACATGACGCACAAATGTGCATTTCGTACACGGAATTTTTAGTCAGCACAAGCGATTTAGCACGGCGCCAAAGTTGACTGTCAAGAAACGTCAACCATGACTGGGCGGCCCATGCTGTCCTAGAGCACGAGTAGGAGCGTTATAACTTGATAATTTTTGCACACGGCGGTGCAAAGGAACGTCCTTATTACTAGTGTTACCGGAGGCTGAAATGGCCGGGTTGGAGCTGGCGACTATCTAAACAATCACCGTATTGGCCGTCTTGGGCTTGGCTCTCGATGCGACAGTGATGGGAGGATGCAGAATTTTGGTGATCAGAAGTGACTGTTTGTCGCCAACACCCGCTTCCAGTATCGCTACAGACATCTGCTGACTTGGTATTTAACCGGCGGTAATACGGACACATCTGTTTAATGCAAGCATACACAGCAGAATTTATTGGAACCAACAAATTTAGCGACGGCTTATCATCTACAACCTGCCGCTGCATAACAGAGATAACGAATCAGAACCATACAGAGATTCGAACTTCCACAGAGAAAATCAATACAAAACAGCAAGTTCATCGTTTACTGCAGGCAGACTAACCGACAAAATGGCAACTTAAAAACCCAACTTAGGAAAGAACATGGGGGAGTTGGCACACGGAGGGGACTTTACCAGGGCAAGCTGAGGTTGACCACGTGGTCTAACTGTTTGCATAGGTAGGGTTTCTGCCGCCGTATGCAGGCTGCCTCCAAGTAGCGCAGTATCCTAGTTGTTCGTGCCTGAACTAGTACTCGGAAGGGTGTTTTGGGGTCAACGGAGTGACCGCTGCCTAGGAGGTACCTTGTGAAAGAAGAACGAGGAATTTTATTTTCCTGCTGTAGAAGCCATTTGGGCAGGTGCTCAACTGACCTGGCAGCCAATTGCCTTTGCGTTCGCCCAATGTACTTGCATCCACAGGTGCATGTGAATTCGGAAACGCAATTTGAAGTGACGTGCATTGGCAAGGCATTTTTTGCCTCTGGAATTGGGACAGATTTCGTAGGACTACTGAATATGAGTTCGGCTGCGTTGTATGCCTCTCAATGGCGCATCTAAACCGTCGCCCTTAAAGGGTAAACATATTACAACAGGCCTTTTCAGAACTGATTGTTCAGCCAATTTTGGTCGTAAGGTGTTGATGTACTTCTGGATGAAACGTGTTGGATATCCACATTTAGGCAAGGCTGTTTTGAGGCAAGCAATTTCTGCATCCAGTGACTCAGTAGAGCAAATGTTTCTAACTCTTGGGAAAAGACTGTAAATCAGATTTCGCTTTCGATGTATTGGCACAAAGATTAGGAAATGTAGATATTGACCTTTCCATGTACCCTTATGGAAAACCGACCACCTTATGGAATCATCATCCTGTTTAGTCATGGGGAGGTCCAGGAAAGATAGCTTGCTCCTTTTCAATTGTGAATTTAATCTTCGGATGGAGACTATTCATGGCAACAAGAAGGTCTTCGGCTTCCTCGTTGTTGTCAACAATAGCAAAAATATTATCCACATATCTTCCGTGTAGTGTCTTCGTGTTCAATTTAGATGACAACTTTGCTTCTCAGTGGCTCATTTAAATGTCGGCAAAGGTTAAATCAAGTGGACTTCCTATTGTTACTCCGTCAATTAGTCTGTTTATTTGTCCATTAAAGAGAAATTGAACATTTTTCGTGCAGTTTCAACAGGTTGCAGTTGATAAGCCGTCGCGAAATTTGTTGGTCCCAATAAATTCTGCTGTGTATGCTTGCTTCAACTTCATACCGAGAAAATATTGCTTCAAGATCGGTGTGTGGTGCCGAAACTGGTAATGCCCATCAGCCTGACCACTTTCTTGTTCGCACACGCTTGGAAGCTCCCCCTCAACTACATCTAAAATGCTACCTGCCAGACACCCTGATGTCTCAAAACTTCGACAACTCCGGGAGGTGACAGCAAAGTCGGCTATAGATGGCTGGCGGAAATGTTGGGCTGAAATGGCGACCTCAGACGCTGGTGACACTCAAAGTCTACCAAGTTATCTGCTAAGTTAGTAATAAGCCCTCTGCACCGAGTGACTCATGCCCCACGCCGACATCTAACACTGATCGCACGTACGAACGCCCGTTACCATCCTCCTCCTATTCCTTAATTGTCCCCACATCCGCAACGGCGGCTCCTGTACCCATCACCACTGCACACAATCCCAACACAACATCAACCTCCATACCGTCAACGCCAGTGATGTGGACTCGATCCATACCTGTCCTCATTGCGACCGCACCTTCACCTCGCACATCGGCCTGGCCAGCCACTTGCAAATCCATCGCACAGAGACTGGCGAACCTGGGCCTGGGACACCCACATACACCAGACGCGTCCGCCCCAACAGCCCTAGCCACACCTGCACATTCGTCCACCTCATGGGCCTATTAGGCAACATGCGCATTCACGAAAACCTGCGGTAGACCACCGCCGATTAAACTACACCATCACATCTGCCCCCACCAACATCTGCATCGCACAACATCAGCACCCGCCACAAGCATCCAATTGCCGCCTCACACGCAAGTGGGAAGTGTGCGTCTCGACTCCGTCTCCATGGTGCTCCTCTGCTGCATGTGTGATCCGAATCTGTGACTATCACAGTGCATCAGGTACCGTGCGTCAAGTACCGTGGCTTGGAAGGCTGCTTACTGGCGCCCCAACTCAGCCCACGTAGTCTGCCCAATAGTGTGTGTTTGTGTGGAGTGGCGGACCGGTGGGCTGAGAGCAAGGCTGAGACAGCTCCTTCGTAACGTGACCTACGGCACTCCCACGCATGTGATACGTACGCCGCCCAACCCCCGTTGTGTGAAGTCCTGGTGCTTGTGTTTGGGGACCAGGTCGTGTATGTGGCACGTTCAGACAAGGTCACTGGTTATGTCAGCCACAGCGTCCATTCCTCGCACCTGTTAACTGACCGGCTCGAACAATGGCTGGGGCCTGGGAATGAGGAGAGTGAGGTCGACGACTCACCGCATTTTCCTCACTATAAACAATCTGACGTGCTTTAAGCTGTTACGGGGCGCTAAAAGCCGTGACTTGGAAGGTTGCCAACTGACGGGATGACTTGGACCTCTTAGTCGGCCCAGTGTTGCGTGTTTGTGTGAAATAGCCGACTGGTAGTCTAAGAGTCAGGCTGCAATGCCTCCCTCTTAATGCGGCCTCTATGGCATTCCCACTGCGTGGAATTCGAGCCAGATGCGACAGCACGCCTAGGTGCGGCTTCGGTTGCGTCAGCCCCTTTGGTTGTCGGTCAAAATCCAGGTCATTTGCTGTGTGGACCAGGCGGCGTGGAGTGGAGTGCCAAGGTGCGGGCTCGACCGTGCCATCCACCTGCGCTCTCCCCCGCCTCCGGTCTTCTTGACTATGTCTTGCTACCAGATGCTGCGAAAGTCTGCATTTACTACAAACTAAATTACGCGCAAGTCACCGTGATTGCTTCACCTTGAGGTGGAGCACATGGCTGAACTTAGACTTTAGGTATTTGGTCTCCGTCGTTGGAGAAGAGAGTCCGTTAAGCTGTCCAGATTCGCCAACATGGATCGTCGCGCGTGTAGGGGTACAGTTGGTGACATCATCGAGGCCAGCTATATAAACCATGATCACAGTTGCACCAGGTACCTACCAAGTACTGGGCATCCCAGTGACGCCGCTGTCGCAAACCAACTTACGCTACCCGCAGATCACCCAGCCTCCCATCAGACCAAAAGGGAAACACTGAAAACCGCACCTTTTGAGGTAAAGGAAAGTCCGGGAAACCTGACAACATATGTTCCTTAAGAGAAACTTGTACACAAGTCCAGTACGTGTTGGTACCATCGAGTGTTCGTTTGTGGAACCTGTGAAGTTGAGGTGGCCCTACCACCACCGAGTAGAGCAGAGCTCATTGCAGGCAAGTGAGAAGGCAGAGAGCTATTTACGAGCGCTAGAAATTGCCAGGCACAAGGCAAGCGCAGCTGTCAAAAAAGTTACTCGAAAAGAGCACCCGGGCGACAAGAGTACAGCAAATCAGTTGCAAAGGTTCTGCGCGGCAGATTAAGATGCACGAAAAAGGGATGGTGATGGGACGTTTTGAAGTGCTCCTAAGTCGACTGCGAGGGCAGGCCCTGTTAGGGTGCCTGCAGCTGTCGAAATAAAATGCGTAAACCCAACAGCAAAGCCTGCAGGAAATTCGGAAATTCTATTACAAGTAAGCACGCACGCCTTGTCAAGGCAAAAAGGGCGTACTGGGGGCAATCGGAAGTCTTAAACTAGCAACGGAAGCCAAACTGAGACTGCTTAACAACGCCAATGGCAACATATCAAAGAAAAAAAGCAAGAAGGAACCAATGAGGATTTAAGGAAAAGGGTGAGGTACTTCCACTAATTCAGGTTAAAAAGGATTTTAAGACCGCGCGTCTTTTTGGTAATTTATGCAATTGCGAAAGTCAGACGTGCACAAAATAATGCAGTCCATCTTATTCTAACTAAAAGGGGGAGAGGGGAGGGGGGGTGAATATCGTCTGGATGGTCGGGAAGAGTCGAAGAATGGTTTAGGATGTGAGTTGTTAACCCTGGTTTTTGAGCTGGCCGACTGCAAAAATTAACTGACACAGATCTATTTAAACATGAGGCGAATCCTTATTCACCTGAAAGATTAACAACCAGCAGGATTTAAAGTGTTTGCTATCGCACGCTTTACCAAAGAAACCTCACAGCTTTGATGCCAGGACAGTTTGGCAGCCATAGAGTTGAATACATGCAACGATGCCTTTTCGAAGGCAAGTTGAGCATCTCTGCCTTGAGAGGGTCGATAAAATACCCGTTAAGAGCCTTTGGAGTTAAAGTGGACCAGACGAAAACGAGGCCTAAAAAACAAGGAATTAAGTCCTGACGAGAGTTGCCAAGAACACGCACTTATCGAGAGTAGCCTTCGTCAGTGTACAAGAATGACTTCCCAGTGTGGTAGGCGGTCGGTCTTGGAAGACGTAATTTATTCAAAGCCACAACGAGGTGGCGGAATACACCTTTGCACGCGTTCTCGAGCCGATCAGTCATTTTGAAATTTTCCAAAAGACCTTACACAACATAGCAACATTCAGCTCACGATAAAATAATCCTCCCATTTTACTTATAAACTATCGCGTTTTTATCTAGGATGAAGCTTTTGCGCTTCAAGAAATGCTGAAAAGGAGGACTACGTGAAAGCAAGGAAACAGGTCCTAAATAGGCGGCAGATTAATAAGTACCGACAGCGCAAAGGTCTCCGAACTCGTTACAGAACAGGTGATTCGCGAAACTCCCATGTGATCAGATCCATCGGGGTTATAAAATGAGCGGGTAGTGGGGTGACATAATAGCAACGGTAGTGGGATGGATCGAAAAATTCCCTGGCGGCGAATATGCACGCCATAAAACAAAACCCCTACTTCACTGGTCTCCGGTTCACGTCCAGTGGCTTAATCATCACCAGCGACAGTGGGCACTCCCTGCGCTAAGGGGTAGTAACAATTCACCGGTAAATTGGCTGATAGTGAAAGAGATGTGAACAGCATCCACTGCACTCTTTCTGATCCCAGGGTTCATCATGAATAGGCGGCGAAACAAAGTCACGATTGGGGACGGTCACAATCGTGGTGTCTGACGAGGCTTAGCCTACATCTGCGCATGCTGGTCCCACAAGTACACGACCTAGGCGTCAAATGGAAAAGCTTCGGGGATCTCATCAAAAAAAGGATGTCATAAGAAGGTAAATCGAGAGAACGATAACAATAGGATGTAGGGCCAACATGTAGATGGCAGCTCCAAAAATATACCCTAAAATTCAGTGTAACTGTAAACATCACCTATTATTCATAGTTCCCATTGTTTGAAATGTCCTTCCCTCCCTGACTAAATGCAAACTTAGCTGCGACACTTTACTCAAAGTCCGTTATTTTTCGAAAATTGTTTTTGTTCATTTTTTAATCATCGCGTCCGCTTCCTTTGCCAAATAGCCGTGTGCAATGAGATTTTTGGTTGAAATTAATCTATTTTCTGTGTCTCCTTGCTCTCCGTCCTATGTGTTGTCTCACCCGGGAAACCCCTCTACCAACATTCAACGTATGACACAGTCCATGGACTAGTTCAAGTTAGTTGGGGGTCCTATACCCTATCGTTGCCGGAGGGAACTATCGCATACGGACCTTCAGTCCGAGGATGGACTGAATTATCACACCAGCCGGCATCCGTCCGAGCAACGACATCTAACACGCGCTGTTAACTAAGAGCGGACAGAATTTGATATTGCGAAGGCAGTTTGTCCATGATCCCAACGGACTTGGTCTCATTCATTCTCTCAATGACAGGTCCAAACCAAACCTATCGTAGGCAAGAAAGGATATAGGGACTGACGTGGTGTAAAGACTCCGTTTGAGGCGTGCTGTAGCAGACGCTTCAGTGTCCCCCGTGTTTGGTTGCAACGCGCCACGGCTGCGCGCACTAACTTTTGCCGCCATCTGGCTCGTTACCAGTGCACCCTAGACACTACCCCAAAATACTCTGATCAGCACGCAGCCATACATGCACTCATCCTGGCGTGGCCATACGCACCCGCGTAAGGACACACGGCGACTGACGCTCTGCCGAACGCGATGAACAACCGAGCCCAATCGTGGGAGGGTATTTTTTTAGGGGCGTCAACCCCCCGCGACAATTCCCATTGGTTTATGACTCGGAATCGCCGAATGGTCATTTTTTCCGAGCGGGCTCTTAGAACATTTTTGGATGATGACAATGGCATCGACGGAACCTGTGCCCGAGACGTTTCGACGACCCCTATATGGGCACCAATTTATGTCTTTAACCAAATTATAAGAAACAATCAAGCGTTTCAATGGAGTGAGAAGTGTTCTTCTTGTCTTTGACAAACTTTAGGAAACCGGTTACTGCTTTAAATCGATGAATTTACATAATTTTCCGACGGGTAATGCCATCTGTCGCCGGACTGGGCATGGTAACGCATAAGGGCTACTATGCATTGGTCGCGGGAACTGAAAATGGCCACGTATATGGATTACTATGCTGACTACTAAGTCACAGATGTAAGTAATAGCATTTGTCGTGGGACTGAATATGTCCACGTATAAGGGCTACTATTGTGACTACTACGTCAGAGATCTCAGCAATGCCATCTTGATGCATATTATACAATTTTTCCACTGTAACGCAGGCTTGCAGGCTCCGTTTCTTTTTTGCGTCACGTTTTTTTTTACTTTTTTCCGGTTCCTTTCTTTTTTGTCTGCTTCTGTATTCTGATATAATATAACTTTTTTGATTTCGTAGATTTCCCTATGTTACACTTATCCCTTTTTACGCTCTTTTGCTTATATGGAGTGCGGTTTTGTACTCTCCCCTCGTTTTTTGATATCTGTTATCTCTCCCATTTCTGTGATGTTGTGGTGTACATACTTTATTTTGTCATTTGGTTTATCTTCCTTTGTTGTGCATACTTTTATTGGTGTTTTGGTTGTATTGCACTTGTGCTGATTTACTGTCCGCCCGCAATTGGGCCAAACTGCCGAGAGTGCACCAAGGACTCCTGTGTGGTGCGCTTCGATCTAAAGCAACAGCGGGCCCGTTTCGGTGGGGGCAAATCATGCGGATTACATGCCGGCACAGTTAGTGGTACAGCAAACAAACCGTCAGGTATGAATAATAATCAGACCAACTCAAGTCCCCCGGTTTACAGAGGTCACGGAGTGTCAGAGAACAGCAGGAAGGCCGAAATCGGAGAAGATAAAGGAGGCGCAAAGTGAAAGAGTGAGTAAATGCGGTGACAAAACTCACTTGGCCCCAACATGCCGCAATGTGGATGGCACTCCAGCCATCACGATCCTGCAAGTCGAGTGCAGCACCATGTTGTAGGAGGAAGCAAGCTACATCGAGGTAGCCACATGCGGCAGCGATGTGTAACTGTAAGAGCAAATAAGGTACACTTAGCTAGGCCATGCACTAACTTGTCAGTCAGGTAATGCCAATATTAATCACGCATATATGCAAAACTCGCTGTCACCACAGTTGAGTGATAAACGAAGCCCGCCAAAATTTCATGAGCTCCACAAAGCGACCTCGCGCTTACAAACGTTTCTTGCGTGCATCCCTAATATTAAAATGTATTGTCAAATGCTTGAAGTTAATAAAAAGAGGTATTTCAAGTAGATTGTAACCCTCACAAAAACCTTTTTTTACCATTCGACGTGAACTTGAAAATATAATTGTTTTTAGACCTAACCGTTGAGTGGTTTACACGATATTTCCCTTTACATCCCAATGCTATTTCTTTGCCTCGAGGCGACAGACAGCTTAAGGATAAAGTCGGTTTTATTAAGGCAGTATTGTATAACCGAAAGTTGAAAGAACTCACGGGTGCGGCACCCTGTTCACCTAATTGGTTAAGATCACCTCCACTCTTTATCAACGTCTCCATGGCTGACATCATTTCCCGCTCTGGAACACGTCGTTTCTCGTCAATGTCCTCCTGGGTGATGCCTGTCGAAAAATGAACAAGAATATTAGGGATATATTCAGTTCTAAATGATAGGCATGCGTCAGATAGATAACTGTAGTCCACTAGGATCAACTAACATATACTATACTGAAGTATTTCAACAAAGTATTGGTTACTAAGATTCGTTAAAATACCCATGGAAAGAAAAAGATTTTACGATATTAGAACGCATCAAAATTATTGCGAAAAAATACATGCATGCAATCTGTTGGGACGCAATTAACTCTGGATATGCATAAAAAATCGTTCTTTTAAAAAAACGGGTGTTTAAAAATGTTGGACGGTAAGCTTCCAACTCGATCGTGCACGAGGAGAGACTGAGTTGGACCTCAATGTATCAAATGAGCTATTTGCACAAAAGACTTAGAAGTAAGCGGAAATAAGGAGACTCTCTTCGGCAGAAAAAATTAATACATGACGCATTTTCTAGCGAAAAAAGTTCTACAAAGGGAACGCCGCACTGGTGCTGCATTTAGGCAGGCGTTAACTTCAAACTGCCGGTTAAAAGTAAAAGAGGCGATTGAAGTCAGGGATACAAATGGGGCTGTGGTTCCTGCAAAGGCATGAAAAAAGACAGTTTCGGGCTCAAATGCAAAGAAGCACAATGGATTACAAAGCCTACAGAAATAAACGCAAGTGTCCAACTCCTTTGACGAATTGGGTCCTAGTGCTGTATTCTTCGCGGACAACGAAAATGAGAAGTCTGTCTTCAGGACAAACATCAGCTTACAGGGCATGAGGTGATGTGAATCCGGACTTTTTCTACAAACGGGTCGCACATTTGCACCCTAGAATAGCACTAAAAGATTTCTGTAATAAAATAGTAATTACTAGATGTCAGAAAAGCCGCCGAACTGGGAATGTAACATCGCAAGCCCGACTGCAGCTGAACACAACAGTTGTCCGTGCATATTAACAAATGAAACCAAATCAAAGCATTCGGATAATCCGTAGAATCTACGATCAAAAAGTACTTATTGCAGCCTGGCCCTCGATAAAGAATCCACCTGTTTGTCCGTGCGCATTAACAGGCTTTGTAGCGAAGAGGCAGCTGCATAAACGCGCTAAGTCGTCCGTCGCGCTCAATGAAACCTATAACTACCTGGAGGAGGAGGAGGAGGAGGAGGAGGAGGAGGAGGAGGAGAAGGAGGAGGATTGTAACGGTGATCTGCGCCTAAATTTGGTTAAAATGAGGGGTACAGGCTCTGTATTGACAACACTCCGCCCATTACTACCCCGCTTCGATGACAAGACAGAAAATGACACGGGCAAGGTGGCTGAATATGAATTCTGTCTCCGTCCTTCGCCCGGTGCACGTGTCAGTTCCTCCGCCCAAATCAGTGACGCCTTACTCGGGCCGATCGATAAGCACAGAATAAAGGTCAAACGCCACAGCATCATTCGTTTGCTGGGGGAGAGATGGGGGGGGAGGGCTACGGCAGAGGTACACGAATCTTATGGTATGTGCTGACTAGTTGGGGTTATGCACCACCAGGACGACAGGTAACGCTCTATGCGTGTAGGAAGGAAATAGGTGAAGTTATTTGCTCATGCGAGAGTATACTGTCCATGGGGCAAGTGCAGGAGGACGTGGATAGTGGGAAGAAAACTAAGAAAAAAAGGAGCCAATACGTCTTCAAGGCAGGGAATATGTCCATGGTTTGGCATTTTGAATAGGCTTGGGAATTTACCGGCCACGGACTTGCCCATCCGTCGCTCCACTGTCTGGTTTCTGGCAGATACAGGTAGAGGCAAAAATAATGAGACATATTTTCGTCCTCGCATAAACAACACTAGTCAACAGTGGGAGGAATGAGTGGAGGAAACAGGAGGAGGAAATGAAACAGTCACAGAAAGGGTAGTGCGGTTGGCCAAGAGGGCAAAAGCGACCGTACAGGAAGAAGTTTGAGGTATGAAGAGCGACAGAAGCACGATTGGCGGGCCCTGGTGAAGTGTTATATTACAGTTGCGAAAATTCCCATAGCAGTAATCAGAAGACGAGGTGGCGATAAATTTTCGTCCGGCCAGTACAATTATATGGGAAGGGGGTGACAGTTCGACCATCGGTCTCGATGATGTCCACCGTGTGCCCCACAGTTGCAGCAGCAGTGGGAGCAGGGACGGTGACTCACGCAGGGGTTTATAGTGCCAGTAGACTTGCGTAGCATATTCCTACACTCTCTCATCCTCCCTCGCCCGAGCCCGGCGTCAAGACAGAGTCCAGAAGACCGGAGACGAGGGGGGCCGCAGGTGGAAGGCTCGGACGGATCCTCACCTTGGCGTTCCACCACACCCCCTGATCCACACAACAATAACCAGGATTTCAACCAACAACAGAGATTTGGAGGCTGGCACGACCGAAGCCGCACCTAGGCGTACCGCCAACGCCTGGCCAGTGCCATAAAGGCCACATTAAAAAGGAGCCATTGCAGCCTGACTCTCAGACCGCCTCCGGTCAAGGAGGAGGTCCAAGTTACCCCGTCAGTTGGCAACCTTCCAAGCCACGGCTTTTAGCGCACCGTGATAGCTTCAAGCGCGTCAGATTGTTTATAGTGAGGAGAAAGTGCGCTGAGTCGTCGACCTCACTCTCCCTTCCCACTCCCACACCCCAGCCACTGTCCGAGCCGGTCAGCAGACTGGCGTGGGGAGTGGGCGCGGTGGCTGTCATGGTCGACTGACCATGACTGCGCGCGCCACGGCACGACCTGGCCCCCCATACACACAACACCAGGATTTCACACAACGGGGATTGAACGGCGTGTCTCTCACGCAAGTGAGAGAGCCATGGAAGGTGCAGCTTCAGCCCGTCCCCAGCCCACCAGTCCGCCACTCCACACAACACACACACAACGCGACGAACTGCGTGAGCCGAGAGCGGGCGTCAATCAGCAACCTTCCTATCCACGACGCTTGACGTGTCGGGATAGTCTGGGACTCAAGTCACCCGTGCAGCCGAAGCCGCATGGGGACCGAGTCGAGATGCGGACTTCCCACTTGCGTGGGAGGTGGCAGTTGGGTGCGTGTTGATGTGTGGTGGTGATGGTGGAGGAAGGTCGGGAGTGTGTGGATGTGTGGTGTAACTGGCGGTTGTCTACCGCAGGTCATCGTGGATGCGCATGTGTCCGAATAGGCCCATGCGATGCCTGAAAGTGCGAGGGCAGTATGGGCAGTTGAGACGAGCGTGGTGGGTGTAGGTTGGTGCTCCAGGCACTGGTTCGTCAGTCTCTGTGCGAAGGGGGAAGGGGGGGGGTAGTAGTACAAACACGTCAGTGATGAGATAAATCGATTAAAGTTCGCCCTAAAACAC
>CACRXP010000421.1:0-99517 GCA_902702965.1 Spirometra erinaceieuropaei | reverse complement strand
GCTGAAGACAGAGACGCATTTATTCGAAATCATATCATGGATCCTGAAACTCCATTAATAAGGGTGGCTAGTTTCCTCTTTTTTATTACCTAGATTGCCTATGTGCATTAGAAAAAAGACAGAAATACGCTGCATCGCTTATGGACTATACCGTTCACAAAAGAAGGAAACAACAGTCAATGCGTGAGGTAAATCAGAAGGATGGGTAAGTTCTAGGTTCAGGTAAGGGTAAAGAGTCGGAAATTTTGAAGGTAACTCATTTTCCGAAGTCTAAAACCGAAAGTACGAGAGATAAACACAGAAATTTAAATGCGTCATGAGGTAACTTTCGCGTATGCAACTGGGGCAGATTACCATTTGGATGTCTTGCAAGTTTCAGCAAACAAGTGCGATGTCAATGAAAAGAGAAACATTGGCAAAATCTGGACAGTCAGAGTTCTTTCGATCTGCGCATTGGCGAAACAACGCATACATGGCAGTGGGAGCGAACATATGGGATAAGTAAACAAAGTCAGATTAGAGGAGAGAGAGAAATGCGTTTTATTTTGGAGGTATTATTTCACGATTTTTAGCAAAAACACGACTGCCGACAATGTGGTGGTCAAACATACGCATAAACCACAAGTTGAATGCGATTTCCCGTTAGGTGAGGCGGAAGACATAGATGTTACTGAATTCCTCCCTTAATGCTGTGAGGATGGCACCGAAAAATACGATGTATATAGATCTATTTCTTCTAATAAAACTGAACTGAACTAAACTATACTTGCAATATATATACGTATGCCCACATGTACATCTACATAGGTAACGCTATTCTACCTATATTATTAGCAGCTGTGCTGCTAAGGAGGGTTGGGCCTAAGTCCTTAGTCACAACGGAACGAGTGTGCCCCGCAATGCGATCGGTGAGCACCCCCTGCCATAATTAATATACACGATCGCAACCGGCAGGACAATGAGCCCGTGGCCCAACGGCTCGGACGTTGAATCAACAACCAACAGAGAGCGGGTTCAAGCCTCAGGAGTTGCGAACCCAAGGTTGGGTATGGACGGCTGATGACGGTTAATAGGCCAGAAACAGCTACTCTAGTCTCCATTTTCATTGGCATTAATCGCATTATGTATTCTCATTGGCATCCGATGAGAAGAGAGAAGGATGGACCTAACAGTAGTGAGTCAGAAAGACTTATTTTTGTCTAACTCCGACAATGCGTTCAAGTATGAGTGTGAGAAGTCAGACGAATAAACCATCCTCACCAGAGATCCCTTTACCTTCTCCTTCCATCTCAACACCTAGGGTCAGCACTTTCGCCTATATATCTGTACATACATATATGGAAGAAGAAAGAAGAAGAAGAAGAAGAAGAAGAAGAAGAAGAAGAAGAGGAAGAATAAGAAGAAGAAGAAGAAGAAGAAGAAGAGGAAGAAGAAGAAGAAAAAGAGGAAGAAGGAGGAAGAAGAAGAGGAAGAAGCGGAAGAAGAAGAAGAAGATGGAGAAGAAGAAGGTAAGGCGATCTCTGGCGGGAAGATTTAATCGTCTGACGTCTCACACTCATACTTGAGGCGTGCTCATGCACGTGCGTACGCATGACGGACAAACGACTGCGCAGGCGCGTGCATGAGCACGCCTTAGCCGTAAAGCGAAAGGATGTACGCACGCACGTCGCCACGCAGTCTAGAAAATAATCACGTGTTCGACTTTGACGGTGCCCAAGTGCTCGGCCGTGCCAAAAGCAACCTGGCAAGAGAAGTAATAGAAGCCTGGCAATCAGACGCTAACTCGATCAACCGCAGCATTGATCTACCAGCGCCATACGAGGCCATCAGGCACCACTTGCGTGCTAGGGGAGGGCCAATAATAGGAGAGCGCATGATACATAGGCAGACTAGCATTACCGACAAAGACAAGGGAGACTGGAATGGCCATTTCTGGCTTATTAGCCGTCGTCAGCCAGCCATACCTAAGCCCGAAATGTGGAACACCCGAGCCTCGAACTCGCAACCTGTTGGTTTAGAAGTCCACGCCTCTACCCACCGGGCCACGAGCCCGTTGCCCTGTCGGTTTTCGATCGGGAATATACAATAGTAGGGGGCGCTATTCTGCCTATGTATCATGCGCCGCTGTGCGGCAGCTGGTTGGGCTCGAGAGAGAGCCCTTAAGGCACAACGGAACGAGTGAGTTGCGTATGAACGATCGGTTAGCGCCCCCTACCATTATATATATATATAATGGTATATATATAATATATATAATGATATATATATATATATGAAAAAATAGAAGAGGTTCTTCGGAAAAGTCGAGTTGTACTCGTGAATTTTCGAGCTGATGACACCAACCCGTCGTCAGACGAAATGAAAACGAGGGAGAAAGTTATGTTGTCACAGTATACCAGTTGGTGTGATAGGACAGAACAGACCACTGACGTGTGAGGGGGGGGGTGAGTGGGCTCCCGAGGTCATGGTATGTGCCTGAGTGAAGGGCGGCGAAGGGAGGGGAGGCGGAATAATTACGGCACACACTGCTGGAGGGGGAGGGTGGGTGGTGAATCAGTTGGGATGCGGGTGGCTGGATTAGCGGCCGTTGATGTGGCATTAGGGCAGGGGGCAGTAAGTCGTGAGCGTTGGCCCTCGTAATGGGCGTCCAGGTCAACATGGCGGTTGATACTACCAGCATTGGAGTACCAAGTACCGAGAAATTCTCTCGCCCGGCTTGTGTTAGCCATGGCGACGACCTCAGTGTCATCCCAATTGAATCGGTGGTCACACTCAAAGACGAGGGACAGAGGGTCTCGCCGACGGATAGCCAGTTTGTGTTCGTTAATACGGGTGCCCAGGCTTCGACCTCTGGTTGTGCCTGGTGTCAGAGGCAGTTCTTTACAAAACTTGTCGGATGTCTGTTAGATCGAAACAACCGATACAGGTAGGCAAGCTCTTTCTTAAGGAGATCGTCGCTGTTGCATTAGCGATAGGCCCGGTGGAACAGAGCTCGGAAGCAGCTTCTTTTGTGAGCCGCGGGGTGGTTGCTTCCATAATTGAGAATAATTTCAGAATTAGATCTTTTTCTATGGACGCTCGTCCTGAGGCTACCATCGCTCAGCCTTTGTCTTCTCACGTCAAGAAACGAGTAAACTGTATGGCCGGGAAGACATCAATCAGCCTCTGATGTAGCAGTTCAACTTCACAGTTCTTTATTACGACAAAGGTATCGTCTGCATAGCGAAGCCACACTTTGGGGCTGAGAGCTTGAAAAACCTCTTATTCTAATCGCTGCAATACAAGTTCTGCGAGCAGTCCTGATATTGGCGAGCCCATTGGGGTTCCCTTTACCTTTTGGTATATATGTATATATATCACAACCGCAAGGCCACCCCCCAATTGAAAAATGGTGGCGCAGAAATCCTACTCCCATATATGTGGAGAACATTTGAAGTGATCGCTCGGCAGCTAAATCGCCTTCGCATCTGAGTTGCCCGCAAGCCAGATTCCTCACTGTATGCAGGACTACCTCGAATATAGGATCCCATCACCAAAGAGCAACAAACAAACATAACCTATCGCATCACGTGCGCCAAATGTTCCTGAATTTATAGCGGTCACAGGGGTGGATGACTTGTGGTCTGAAGTAAAGAACACAAGCTGGCTATTCGCCGATGTGACCCCTCGCCTCTCGTGTTTGTGCACACCCTTGAGTGTGACCACCGTTTCAAATGAGACTGCTGAAGTGGCTGCCATGGCTAACACTAAACAGGCAGGGGAATTACACGAAGCCTGGTACCCCAATTCGAATAGCATCAACCGCTATGTTGGCCTAGATGCCCACTACAGGGGTCTCCGATCGCGGGTCACTGATTGGCGCCCACCTTAAAAACAACAGCTGCTAATGCATACTCGAACATACAGAATCGCACCGACACGTTATTCCCTCCTCCACTCCCGACACAGTGGACCACAACAGCTGGCCTCATCACCTACACGATGCACATCCCCCTCGCAAGGACGTCTGCCTGTCTCTTTATCTATGCCCTCAAGAACTCATGCGACTGGGTTTGTGAACGCTTGTGATTGGTTGGCTCCGGACCAAATTCACGCACGACCCATTCATCCGGAAACAATGATCACATGGCTCCTTGTGCGGTGTGTGTGTGTGTGCCGAGGGTGGACGGAGTATGCGACCCGTCACCCGGCCGGGATTTTCTGGATTTATCTCCACTTGTCCTTAAAAAATTATGCGGCCTTCAAAGCGCTGTGTCTATTGACGCTTGCCTCATAGGAGTGTGTGGTTTCCAGAAAATCGCGACCCTCAAATGGGCAGACCTCGTGTCTAGTGTGTGCATGGTTATCTGGGGTAGATGGACTTATCACCTCACTCCTAGTTGGGGTTCTTGCACACAGGTAGGCAGACGTTCTGTTTTGCTGACAGTGGACTGCAACACAGCCGCTGTGTGGGAGTTTACAGACAACTTCTCTACCAAAATAGCTAGCTCAGCTCCTGAGAGCTTTCAATCTGACTGTGCAAAACACCTGTATCCATGTCCGATGTTTTTCTCACCTACCCTCGAGAAGTTTGCATGAAATTTCCACGCGAAGGAGAGTTCACCAGGTAGATAGCTTTGACGCATAGGGGGTCGTAGTGTTGGAAATATATATTATTTTGACCATTGTCGCATCACGTATCGACAAGTTTGGTTGAATAATTTGAGGTATCTTATTTCTGCACGGCAACTTCCTCGATGTGAGACAGATTTCCGTCTGAGAAAAAGGATGGCTATTCTCGTAGTTTGGGATGCCCTAAGAATGTGAGGTTGTGTGATAAACTGATAGCTTCAGTGATCTGCCAGTCTTTCGATGCACGCGGACATCTAAGAATGGGACTTGTCTGTCAACGATTGCATTACAAGTGACCTTTTGCTAAAGTACAGATGGAGAAACTACTTCAAACTTCAACGCTTAACCCCTCAAAACCTTCCCTTCTCTGGGATTTAGCGCATGTCAACGTGTATTACAGGGAGTGTCCTATTCCTGTGTATTTCCGTAAATCCAGTCCTTGAAAAGATGAGGTTCACTCCAAGTCGATTCTCTTTCGATGACAATTGCCTCATTAACACGGAGCAGTGGAATTTTTGGGCTCACTGTGGGGAGAGCTGTGGTTTCAGATTTCTGCACTATGAGAAGCATATACTAGTTCGTCCAAAGAAAGGCGCAAAAACTTCAAATACGGACAGAACGTGGGAAAACTCGCGTCGCTGGCGCCTACCTGAAAAGAGCGCAAATTCATAGGAATAATACAATTGGATGAGCCATGCATCAGCAAGTATATCACTCTGGATGAAAAATAGAAAATTTTCAATGACATGTGGGGACGAACGCAGCCAGTTCCGACCGAGAGACGGGATGCAATGGACGTGTATTAATGCAAACTTTAGCCAGGAGGTGAGAGGTCCAGTGGTACGCGAATGGTGATAGGGGTTTTATGGGTGGGTTAAGAGAAACTGGCCGATAGTTGTTTTCGGGAAGCAAAAGCAAAAAAACCTGCAGTTACGCCACTGTCTTGTTTGGCAGAAGGGCGCTCATCGATCGTGTTACGGAACCCACTCGTCCCGTTGTGTCTTAAGGGCTCTCTCTCTTGAGCCCAACCAGCAGTCGCACAGAGGCACGTAATATTGGCAAAATAACATTACCGACAAAGAAAATGGAGACTGCAATAGTCGTTTCTGGCTTATTAGCCGTCGTCCGCCAGTCATACTTAAACCTAAAGTGTGGAACAACTGGGACTCGATCCCGCGACCTATTGGTTAGAAGTTAAACGCCTCCGTAACACGATCGGCGAGCACCCCTCTACCGTTGTATATTTCCGTTCGCAACCGATAGGACAACGGGCCCGTGGCTCAGTGGTTAGAGGCGTTGGACTTCTAGCCAATAGGTCGCGGAATCTAGTCATATGTGTTACGCACTGGCTAGATATCCCAGGTGGACTGCTCCCAGCCCATGATTACCACTCACACTGAAAGATTAAGTGTGAAGAATATACCGCTACGTCGGACTTTCTTGGTGGCCACGACTGGAGATAGAAGTGAACTTGACAGCATTGATTGCCTAAGCCCTACCCCTGGACCTATTTCTAAAGCCAACCCTAACCATAGCGCTAACTCCTAAGCTGAACCTCTAATCCCCACTCTAACCTCTAAACCTAGCGTTAACCGATTGCCCCCCTAAACCGAAGGTAAACGCTAACCCTACTGGTAACACTAGAAGGAGGCCTGACGGGAAATTAGCAGAAGGGTCCACATACCGGATCGCCACTGATTTTTTCTTTTAAGCGCTTTCCATGCGTATATTAACAAGCTGCGAAAACAATATCAAGGAATCACGCAATACACTGTTTTGCTTTCAAATAACTTAGCTTACTTCGAAATAAACCTTCTGGGACGACTTTTTGAAGCCAAACAGCCAAAAGGGTCAGTCCCATAAATGTGACTCGATAGGGCAAGATATTCGGAAACCCAAACAAGTTCCTATGAGAAAGAGGCAACCATGTGAACTATA
The DNA here is from genome assembly GCA_902702965.1 of Spirometra erinaceieuropaei. NCBI lineage: Eukaryota > Metazoa > Platyhelminthes > Cestoda > Diphyllobothriidea > Diphyllobothriidae > Spirometra > Spirometra erinaceieuropaei. The sequence continues at coordinate 92,968 of CACRXP010000421.1, read as the reverse complement.
AGTATGATTGCCTTACTTACTTAGAGGGCGTCGTCCAGGCTGACCTGCTATTCTTCCCAAGGCGTTTGTGCAGTCTGCATGGAAGGGAGTCCGAGGTGATTCGTGTGGTGTTAGTGGCAAATACTTTCCCATTCCTTGTGGAGGTGACGGCTTTTGGGTGTCAGCGGTCGCTCCTCACGTCTGCGTAGTGCCTATTTGTTGTGTCAGTCCCACAAATCCCGTCTCCCCATTGTTTGCGCGCATTCGCACTGTTAGGGTCATTGGTTGCTGTGGTAGCGGCGGTGTCACCATTCATCTCGACTTGGTGAGTCTCGTAATCAGCGTACACGCAAGACTTGCGTTCGAGCTCGATAAGGCTTACGGGTTTGTCTTTTCTCCGGGCTCTCCTTCGTTCTTGTTAACGTTCCATATGCGTCAATGTCCACCAACGCCCATGATCGGTCTGGCTTCATCTACGTATGCACCCACTCTGGCTTTAAACGCAAGGTTCAGCTGGGTGAGTTGCACTCGCCCAACATGGTGGGATGCAGGGAAGGTCATACAACAGTTGATGGGAGTTGTTCTCGTGTGTCAGACCTCATGTGTTCTTATGGTTGCTTGGCCATCCCCTCGACCCAGGACTTTGATGTCCTCGACGGCTGAGACGCATGGAGAGGCAGCAAGGTGTTCCGACACCGGTGAGAGCTGTCGATCCTTTTAACTGACCTTGAGTGCCCATTTATGATGGCCAACAATCGATTATCGGTCTCTCCAGAGTAGTTTGTTTTACAAGAACTGCACTGGACGCAGTAAACTAAGTACGAAACGTTGCCTTATTAGATGGGGGCCCTACAAATCATGATCAAACGTCGTTAAACCACCATGGGTTTGTCCGTGACGCCGTTCCGCAGTGTTTGTGAGAGAAGCGCAACTGCTTCTGACGCGTTCCCAATGGACTGTAGTGACCTCCACTTTTTTGCTTGCTCGGCTCTTGGGTTTGGGTTCTGTCGCGTTCCGTAAAGTTGCAAGAGAACATGTTGACAGTGAAATTTCTTGAGGGTATTGGAAATCGTCTACGTTGTCGCCCGCCTCGCTGTGCTGCGTGTCTGATCTCTTGTAGAGTTCGCAAACAACTGCGTTTGTGGCATAGGGGATGGCAGTCCTGGTAGGCTAGGTTCCAAGAATGCTGGCGGCCCGCCTGCATACCGCCGTCATTGGACTTCTCTTAGCCTTTCGGTCAACCAAGACATACAGGAACGGCAGAGGATCGTTGTCCCCTACCTTCAATGTAGACCGGATGCCAGAAAGAAAGAATCCGCAGAATTTCGAAAATGACATATGGCGCCCAGAATGTTGCTCTGAGCTGCGAGCACTACTGCCTCTAGGATTTGAAGGACGGGCTCCAGCACAAAACCCAGGCAGCGGCGATGTCATGCGAATGCTTTTTTTATTTTCTCATGTACTGTCGGCTCAGATGCGAAATACGTCCACAGACAGAATAAGGGCAGCTAAATGGAATTTCTCACCTTTGGCGTTTTGTTCACCTCGATACACTGGATCTCTAGATGTCAATGTCTTTGGGATTTGGATAAGGAGTAAGGCTATAACAGGCGATACGATGACCTCGTTTGTGGTGAGATGCAGATCCGAGGTTTTCCGAGAAGCGTACGGCCAAGTGGAGCGTTATACCGAAGCCCAATAGAAGAAAGGTAAGGCGTCGGAGCAGTCGTTTAGCTCTGCTGAATGCACATGTCCGAAGCAATGGCGCAGTAGGTCAGATGTAAAGCCTCCTCTGGGTGCATGACTGGTGAGTCAAAACTAGTTGAACCGCGTTGCCCGAGGACCATCCTTCGAACGACTTCATTGTGAATGTGACATTCAAACTCGCCGAAACGTTTCAGACATAGATAAGGTCATCCAAGAAAGACGGTTATTGTGATCTGGGCACGTTTTTCGTCTCACGTTACGGGAATTTGCTGCCGCCGACAACCTAGCGCGATGAATAGAGTTGCTCAATTGCAATCAATAGTGGTCTTCACCATCCCGCCCCACAGGAGACGACCGCAACAGTCTGGCAAATGCTAAATAGAAAACACCCCGGGTACAGGCTCGGCTCCGGCGAGCTTCGATGTCGGAGAAATTTACATCACTGCTGTTGGGAAATCTTCGATCGTGTTCTGTTTACTCGTCCGATATGGAACCGGAAATAAATACGTCTACCACGGTTGACCATGGAACGCGGAAATGTCGAAGTTATCTTTCCAGCATGCGGATAGAGGGAGAGGTTTTTCTTTCAGTTGTAGAAGCATCCCCTGGCATAACCAGTCTACGACTAGTGCAACAGCCGCCTAAGGTTAAACTATTCCTGACCATCTGAGATCGTGATGAAAGTGAACATGCCGAGTTCACGTCAGTGAAATCAAATGGGTTAAAGGTTTGTCGACCGAATGTGGAACAGAATGCCGTCATTTACAGCGCTCTGTATGTCGTGGGAAATCCCACGAGAGGGAAAGAGTGACGAGGGCGAGAGAGAGAGAGAGAGAGAGGAGCTGCTTCACATCAGACTAGGAGAGAATAAATGTTGCTGGACGAAAACTCAGGAGGAAAAGAGTTTTATTCATGTAACAGTTCGATTTACTACACGAATTATTAGTCAGTGGCGGAGCTAGAAGGACAGAAGCACACAGGGATTTAAGTATGCGCGGATCGTCGTTACTTCACAGCCTAATTTGGCAGGCTGTAGTTCAGCCACCGTCCACCGACCTCTTATCACGGATGTTAGCAATTCATATGATGAGTGCCTGTTTGGCCACGCTCGAGCATTTGATCACTAAGCCTTCCTCGCTGGTGTCGGCCATTGGCAACGATCAGGCTCACTACGCAAAACCGGCCTTGTCGCAAGTACCGCCCGTAAAGGGCGACGATGATGCGCTCTCAGAAGAGGCCGGGCAGCAAATGAGAAGGAACTAGGCTGGCGACTAAAGACACCCCAAAACTGCGGAATTTCTAGGCTGCTCGTACTAGGGCCGATCAGTGGCAGACTGGGGGTCAGTTAAAACGTAATAGTGAGGTGGAGCGGCGAGCAGTGAACGCTTCGCCGCTGTCGTCGTCGTCGTCACCGTTTTGCAACCTCGACCGTGGGTCATACTAAGGCAGTAGGGAATGCCGCGCCAACTTAACAAGCACACCACGCGACGGCTCATGCATTCATTATGCAGAAGGACTGCGAAATCTCAAATTCCGCAAAACAAGGGTGGAGGCGGGCCAACAGCGTGTTAGCCACTTACGCTTTATTAGTAGGGCGTGCCTAGAATAAGCAATATGCATTGCACACTTCCTACTGATCGATTAAGGGGTATGCATCTGTGAAACGCCCTTTGTTGAGGATAAGAAAGAAGAGTCTAGAATGGGCAATCAATCGGAACCTTCGGACTGGCCCTATTGTTGATCATAAAAAGTAGGCAGAAAACAATAAAACACAGGCTCACTGAGAAAACAAGCCAATCAACCTCACCTTCTGTCTTTCAGAAGGGCTGAAACGACCTTGGCAACAGGTGAGGTGAATACGAACTGACTGTTCGATGTCCTGATTTAGTAACTTTCGATGCACTAGAACAAAATCACGCACTTGGCTTTACTGACACGGCTGGAGCAAGGCAGTACGAAAAGTGTTCCAGACGTTGGAGTCGTCCGGTCATCAACGAATCAGCAGGTGTTTAGAGTCCCCTCTCGTTTACTAAGGTCTACGCAGCCCGGTTGAAGCATGAGGCCCGGTCTAGCATTGATGACTGCCACGAAGGTCACAACGTAGTCGGTCGATCAAGGCACAACACTAAGTTGATTGCCTGAATTCTTCACGTAAAGTGTGTGTGCTTTGCTGTTTCTCCCGCCTGCCTATGATGATGGAAGTCGAGAGCTAGCGCCAGTTAACTACTCCAGACGTCCAAATTCTCCTACACGCGTGTTACTTCTGTGTGCGTCTACAGCGAAACCTACCATACGTAGGTCTTACCATTAGTCAAAGAGGTGGGCTAATGCACGTGGTTGTGAGGATTGAAAAACAGTGACAATTGGATTCGAAATGTTCAAAAAGAGGGCACGGGGAACGTGCAGGTGAGAGAAAGGCGCCTAGGAAGCCTGCATATACAGTAAAGATAGAGAGGCGATCAGAGTTCCTTCGCAGACCAGTAATTTCTCGGCAAACGCAAAAAAGAACATGAAACCGTCTACAAGGTCATTCGCTTGGCGAATAAAGTGCGGTCATTCGTTCAAAGCCACGGCGAGCTGCAATGTTTGGCGCGTGAGCAAATACTTCACGCAAATTAAGAACTTCCTCATACAACGTTTTCAACCAATGAAATCCGACCTCCTCCTGCTTCAACCAGATGTCTTGCTTCAAAGTCATTCGTTTTGTGGTCTTGCAACGCTTTTTTAACCTCGGCACCGTGTAGGCAAAAACGTGAGATACCTGTGGACACCAGGCATCCCGAAGGTCAAGAAAGGGTATGACAAGGTAAGACTATGATTGCTGAAAGAGGAAACCATTGAGGTTTGAGGCGGCCTCCCTAGCAGTCAAAGTAGTCAGGAGGATTGCCTCAATGAAGCACTGAATCAAACTGTTAAATGACTTAGTTTTCGGGTGTATTTGTAAAATAGTCGTTTGTTCATGCATCTTTACTAGTAACTCGGCGCCCTCATTGTGGAAGGTATGGACTAGGGAGGTGGCTGGGTAATGGCCGGCAGGCGAAACAGTTCTGTCAGCAAACTTAAATTTGCCGTTTGGTACGAAGGGAGCTGGTGTGATCTGCGAATACAGGCAAAGTAACTTGGATTCGGACCTGCGCAAAACGGAGTCGCTAAAAAGGGCGAAGTGAAATCTACTCGGCTGGACATTTAAAACAGGCGTGGATGACGGGAGAGCATCACTTCAGGTTAACGCCAATGTTAGAGAGGCGACCGAAAAAAGGGTAGCTTAATGACCTACGGGACAACTGCCAAGGGAGAATTTGCATAAATCAGCATAGAGTGTCCCTGTAGTTGAAGATTCTTTCACCAAAAAGTGAGGACAGGGACAACGTCAGCAGGCAGGTGGGGATTACTTCCGACAGACCCAGCGCACCCTCTCCCTTGGGACCTGCGGCATGCACGGATGATTGGCAGTTCGACTGTCGTGACCGACTCTGTCTACCATGTGCTCCATAGCAGGGTGAAGGCAGGGACGGTGAATTACGCATAATTTCTTTCATAGTAAAGGCAGATTTGCACGGCATGTACCGCACTCTCTCCTCTTAGCCTACCTAGACCCCGTGTCAAGACAGTCAAGAAGGCCAGAGGTGGGAGAGGGTGCAGGTGGCTGGGACGGACAAAAGCCCGCGCCTGGGTGTACCACCATACCTCCTGGTCCACAGCGTACACTGACTGGGATTTTACACCGATAAAAAAGGAGCAGATGAGAGGGGGAGAGGGTTCGGATCCTACTGAGTGGGAATGCCATAGAGGCCATATTCAGAAGGAGCCACTTCAGCCTGACTCTCAGTCCACTGGTCCGGCACTGGACACAAACACACACTAGTCTGACTGCGAGGTCCGAGTAACCCCATCGCTTGGCAGCCTCCCAAGCCACGGCCTTTATCGCCCCGCGATGGGCCCCAATGGGTTAATAAAGACTAATAAACACGGGTATGGAAGGATGATCACACAGGTCGTGTCGCCTTACGCGTGGCAGACACATATGCAAGTTGCGCAGTATAATAAACCAGATTTTATTGGCCAACCCGACAGTTGCAGAAAACAGACCTATTCTCACGTCCGAATCCTAGACCATGGTCTCGTTAGAATAGAACTTGATAATAAATCAGTACAATGCATGAACTCACCTCGGCTAGCCATCTCACTCTCGATGAGGTCGAGGGTGGTGTCATCCTCGCAGATGTCGTAGGGCATGTTTCCGTCAGCATTAACAGCCAGTAGGTCTGCCCCGCTATAGTGGACAAAAAAATTCCAAGTGATTCCTTAGCAAAAAATGCACTTCAAAAGTTATAAATTCTCCGATCTCTGGCAGCAGCATTGGTATCGAACACATAGCCATCTGAATTCGGTAAAAGTCCACCTTAAAAGATGTTTCATGGAGGGGCAGATAAAATTAGTCTCTCACATCGAATAACAAGACCAGGGCGGTCCAATTGGGTGGTTGTACGGAAGTTGCCTGGTTCAACCTAGCCAGTCCAGCCACGGACAATAGTGTACAGATCATGACTAGGGAGCCCATCAAGTCTGGCTTCCAGGTATTATGGGAAGAACGCATATTTATCGTACTGGTCGGAAACTGGCGCAGGAGTGTCCGCAGAAACGACAAAGATTTCGTGTACGTATACAAACACAAGATAATACGAGTACAATAATAGCAGTTTCGGATTGGCTTCCTCCTATGGGGCGAGAGTACGCTTGCACAAAAAAAACAGTCAAGGCACCTGTAAACCGGGTTTTTATCGGTAACATATCGGTAGTGCCTCCCCACACACATACACAACAAGGAGAAGGATGGCGTGTTGTTACTGGTCCTCCTGCTCTGCAGCAGTACGTGAAAAAAGTAAACAAAATGGCGTAAGCACGGTTAAGTTTAAAAACCTGTCCAGTACGTACATTTGTAACAGATATCCCCAGAGAATTAGTGTTAGGTGAAGTGCGGCACATAGTGAGAGGAGTAATGCTTAATCATGAGTTTCAAAGATTTGCCGCGAGAATTCGGTGCATTTTCTCGTTTTCGGATTGTTAGAGATGCGATTGATTAAGGCAAAGGGAAGTTACCTCGGTTTCGCTGGCAGGAATAAGGTCACATTTTGAAAGACCGGTCAGTGACTAACAAATTCGAATAAAATAAGCACATGCAATCCTATGCATACCATTTTTTGTGTGTAACAAGAAGTTTTTTTCAGGAAAATTATTGTGCGGTTTTTGCAACGGAAGAGTCCACCGAGTTACGGGGTATCCTGTAAATATCATGCGAATGCGTCGCAGTGTTCAGTGTTCTTAATCGGCTGCCCGGAAAGATAAGTTTTATATTATGCGTTTACGAATGCCTTCAAAGGAAGATATTTTTGGAAGTATTTGCCGAATTAGTGGTCTCTCGGGCATTCTTATCCTACGCAGATGGCTGTTTATGCCATATTTGAAAACTCACTCGAGCATGAAACCTTAATGCAGAAAAGAATAAACGTCTACCCCAAAAGTCGGAAATAAATATGTTCTTCGCCAATGGGAAAACCCTCACTAAGAAGTGTCCATTTTAAGAAGTGCTTCATAAAGGTATACTTTAGAGTAAGGTGATGCCACACTAGCAGCACAGGTACTAGCCAAAAGCGTTTGGTCATGCATCGCGAATTGCAACGCCTCCCCCCCCCCCCAGTGGCCTTCCAGTTGTGATTGTGTCCTCCCTACCCTCTACATCCAGCGAGTGTTTGGGTGGAGGGGAGTGTGTACAAGCCGCCTTCCTCGCTTTCTTGCGCGCGCTTCGAGCTCTGCCTGTGCTTTCTTCCTCTTCCTAGTCCAGTGAGTGACTAAGTTAGGTACGTCAACTAATATTGTTTTAGTAAGCTAACCACATGATATTAATCAAGTGAGGCTGCAGAACCAAACCTCGCCAAAAAGGCATAAAAAGTTTTCCCGCCTTTTTTGTCTCCCAGACTTGTCAACTCGCTGCTGTACCAAACCTACTCGTGACCGCGTAATTGACTGAACAGCCGGTTATCGAGCTTCAGTTTTACATGAAAATGCTGCCAAATGATAGATACAAAGGGTCAACTGCGCGCAATAACATGTTCCATGCGAAGGACCGGCCAAAAGGCTAATTGAGCATCGTAAAGTCTCGATCTCAGACAGCACAGGCAGGCAGTAAGCAATCCAATGGACAAAAGCACAACAGAAAACAGCAGAACAGGGTTGGCTTCAGGTTATTTGGTGGTACTGTCCTTAGAGGCGTCGATATATAGTTTTTAGAGTGATCAGATAAGTAGAGCAATATTATATTATCTTGCCGCACACCAGGACTACAGATTCTGATGATTAAAAGGCTATTCAGCAAGCTTTTATTGCATATACCGCTTGAAAAATGCAACAGGTGAAAACGCAAAACAACTCGGACATGCGTTTTCGCCAGCCAAGTTCGTTGGTTTTTCATTCACGTCATCAAACTTATTAATTTAAAACCTCTCCAAGAAAATTCGGAAGTGTACTTTTGGAAAGAGTGGATTTGGATCAGGGAACCATCCATTATCTGATGAGGGATAGGCCTAGATAAGTCGTTTTCTAACCACAAACCACAGAAGCCTCTCTAATGAGGCAGACCATCAGACTGCGAAGGCGCGAGTGAATGACAGTCAGTAAGAAAAGGACACAATGGCAGCCAGAACGACGGCCGCAGTTCGTGGGTGTCCCCCAATACCAGTCCCTGTGGCAAGACACGCAACTCAATGTCTATCTTGAGGTGCCTTATATAATTTCAGACTTTGCTGCTTTTCCGCTCCCTTAAGCTCCAACAGAGCGGAGGGAGCACTTTGCAGAAGACGTAATCACTTAATTGGACTAACTCTACTCTCAAGTAGACTCAACTTGCGGGACATAATGCTGAATAAAAGCATGACCATGCAAGAGCGTTTACACAGTCTGAGAGTGGACTCCCCCCAACCTGTTAAGCGATGATACCGAGTTGTAAAGATGCCCGGCAGGACAGAAAACTTCGGTCCGCTAACTAAAATCATGCACAAAAGCTGAACGCTACCTTTCGTATTCAGGAAAAACTCATTAAAATGAAGGCAAGACGAGCTATACGGCGTGCGGGAGTTTTTACTGATAGGGGAATTGAAATGGCAAGTTCTGACTTGTTTGTTACTAGTTGCTTATCATTGTTTTTTGCCACGATCGTTATTTGCTATTATAATTATTATTCGCTTTTTTGCTATTATTTCCTTATTATCCACTGCAACCCCAACCCAGGACTCCAAACCCGAGAATGCCGTCCGCCTGTGTGGGCTGCGCGGACTCAGCTCCAAGGCAAAGCGGAACTGCTCAGTCCAGCAGGCTAGGCTGATGTGTGCCACTCCAATCTGACTAAAAACTTGCGATCTCGACTTGCTTGACGCAAGCCAGTGAGTGTGCAGAGGTGAGCGCGTTGCTCGATGATCTTGAGTAACAAGTAGCGGATGTACAGCTCGGGACAAACCCATCATTGGCTGATGACGGCAACGGAGAAATAAATGGCCGTTTCAGTGTGTCCCTGGCCGTGGCAGTGAAAACATTTCCTCATTATCGATCGCTAGTCGCCACGCGAGCGCCTGCCTGGACTGCAGAGCCAAAGCCCTGAAGTAAAGCAAAAGTGCTCATTTCCGTCCTGCAATCAGGACAGATCAACGCATATCTCCGTTAAGTGACTAGATGAAATCTGCCTAGGTGCGGCCGCAATAGTGATTAGAGCGTGGGGCATAATCCCAAGCTAATTCGTTGAAAGCGGCGTTTATGCTGTTAGTTGAGGGCCCTTCCATCTACCTACGTAAGTCTTACCCGCCCCCGTGTGCTTTATCTACCGATTTTCGACGTTAAAATGCAATCCGGTGCATTGAGAAGGATGTTAAGAAGCTTCATTTCATGAGCTCGCTCTGATGCGAAATTGCGCATGCCTCCACTCCTACATTTGATGGAAAGGCATGGATTTGTCTTACAAAATTCCGCGCTTCCTAGAATTCGAGACAAGTAAGCGATTATTTTTTTGGCTTACTGTCCTCCCATAAAATCAAACACTTCACAAAGTACATCAGGTGGCCATTGGTACAAAAACTATTTATGAGCACCGGGGACATCGTCCTAGGGACGGGAAGGGTTATGTGAATTTCCCTTAGAGGAGGCGTACAGCGTGCAGTTGGGAAACCTCAAGTGAAAGTCGAAATAAAGAAAGAGCAGTAAGACACGGGAATAGGTACCACCCCATGACAGGCAGTTTCGTGCTAAATTCCAGGAGGCACCTATTCCTGTGTCCTAACCCCAACCCTAAACTTAACACTAGCCCTAACAGTAACCCCAACCCTCCTTGAATTTATAGCAAGGCCGCCTGTGATACGGGGGTAAACAATCCCGCCGCTCCACCGAAGGTAGAAGGAAAGTGTAAATGGAAACAGGCATTACGTCCAGATGAAAAATGTGTAGATGAGATTTTCAGCAAGAGGGGACTCTAGGAAACGTAAATAAATATATATAATTGCCGAACAAACATTTAAAACGCATATTTTTGTAAATATTGATCTTTCCACGGATGCTAGTTGCATAGGTTACTGGGTGGACCAGAACGCTGCAATGCAAGAATCAACTTGGGATTATATTCCATTCTAACAATTATTGCAAAAGGAGATAAAGTAAACTTTTTTCCTGTTATATTATAAGATTTTTGGTCGGTGCTTTTGGGGTTTCGGCGCACAATACGTTTCAAGAGGACAGAAAAATATAAGAAATGTACCAATTGCTTATTTGAGCAGCTAATGCACATCAAAAGACTTGTATTGGAGGTCAAAGGCTATCGTGGTTCAAGGCAGACAAGGCTGCAAGGACCCAGGCGTGAGTGAGTGATATGGTTATATGAGATGATAACTATGCAGGAAAAAGGCTGAAGGTAAGACAGAAAACATAGAGAAGTGGGGCAAGTCGAAGATTTTCTATAAGATGTAATGATATTTGGAATTTGTTCCCGAAAGACTCCGACGGTAGTCATAGGGGGAGAAGACGGACCAATTTGGAAAAAATGCACATAAAATGCACGCACAGGTGCGACAATATGAGTCCAGAAGAAACAATGGATAGTGAACACACGTGGTTGTTATTTTGAACTGGTCAAATATGCTATCAAATCTTCACCGTTATTGGATAGGAATGTTTGACCAAGGGCCAGCATGCAGGCATTCATGAGCTACCTGGAGATGATACTGCGCGGTAAGCAGTGTTTCAACCTAGCATAAGTAACCCACTCAAGTCGAAATCATATTCTAAAATTTCAGTCAATGTTACATGAGTTTCGCAAACTACTATATAACGGAGGTCGTGATGACTGACTTTGATCCCTCGCATCCTCGCCGGTGCAAGCGATGTCCCCAAGGTCGCCAGGGCTTGCACGACGCTTACGTGGATCCAGGTATGACCGCGGTACCCCAAAATGAGGGCAACACGGCGAATTCGAGGGAAGGAGGTTATATCCTGTCTGATCATATGAGTTTCAAATTTTCGGTGTGCCCCAAAGGCGTTCAGGTCACCAAAAATCTGATATTATGCTCATCTGCGACTCAGTAGCGATCTTCAACGCAGAAGAGGTTTGCTTTTTTCCCTCTCAGCAGAAAAGTCCGTCGGACCAAAATGGGCTAGCATAATGAGTCAAAGAGAAGGCAACAGTCATTAATTCGCGAGATGACAAAGGGGCGACGGTTCGGACACTCAGCTGGTAGCGCGAATCAGAGGGCGGGACAGTTGCATTCCGTCTGACAACGAACGTTGCCTGACATTATGGGTTCTCCCGTTTAGTCTTAATGAAATGTGCGGGTCTGGTAGAAGTCTGAAAAGCTACCCTTGCAGTGCTCGCGTGGAGTAGAACTCTACCTTCCTTATTTTTTTCACCTCAAACGACATAAAAATTACATCTGACAGATGCGATGATAGATGCTGGTCATTTCAGCAGGGCCATTTTTGGGTAAGACACGAAAACGCCTTGAACAAAAAGGAAATGACCCTTCTAGTTCATTTAAAAACTGCAGTTTTCGTAACGGAGAGATTATAAAACTTGGCAGTTAAATGGAAGTGGCTAGGTAATAATAGTATTACATATGCGAAATACGGTGTCAAGCCCTGTATTTTAACACAAAGGAGGATGCAAATGAACAAAAAAGGGTTGGAGAATAACATGCTCAAATTTCTGATTAAATCCATGTTAACCAAAAAGCATGGACAGGACGCTTTTTTGTGGTTCATGATAGAAAGTTGAGTGGAATACGTCCAGCGGAAAAGAAATGGCGCTGTGATGTGGCAACTAACTACTAACCACGTACAGGTAGTAGTTAGCATCATCATTCGTGTCCGATACCAACAAAAGGGGGAAAAACACCCGAGAAAAATTCTGGATCAAAACCGCTGAACTAGAAATCGAAGCGAAAAAGCCTAAATCTCAATACAAAGCTAGGAAGGAGGAATATGGATTGCGGGACCTTTTAGACACGGGAATACTAACTGATCGTGAAAACCTGCCCAAAAAATCAAACTTGCTTCATAGTTGGCGTGCAGTACATTTCCATGCGAATCCTAAAAACTGCGAACGCCTAGTGCAAACATGCAGGATAAATAGATAACTAATATTCTGGGAAAATAGTGGAAAATTTCAAGCGCAGGAGGGATCAGGGTTAGCATATTATCCATTTCTAGCTCTTAAAAGCTATTCATGCAAGGCTAACGGTCGATTTCCAGTGGACTACGTTATTGTGGATATAATTAGTCAAGGCTACTGCGGTCAGGGGGAAGAAACCTCGGCAGGTACATTTCGCTTCACGATTTTTCCCAGATTTATTGGTCGTTAAGTAGCTCCAAACAGAAGATATACACATTGATGACTACATGTAAAGTTCCTCACCACATCTTTACGTCGTCCAAGCTGGATTATTGAAACTGGTCACTAAAGGAGTTTCAGGGACGCTTTTCGACCCCCGTGCTGGGTGCGGCCTAACCAATCGAAATTGTTGTCGCAGGGCGCGCCTTCAACGCGAACGTCATATCTTTAGGCAACGCTGTCCTCTGTCTACAAAAAGCCGCTGTCCAAGCCCCACGGATGGGTGCTGAGCCTGAGTGTGTCGATAGCTGACACAACAACGCACCTACTAGGCCGCATGCCGTAACGGCTGATCCGCAGCGCCTTCCCCATCTCTTCCTCCGCCCACCGCATCCCCATTGCAATGGGGTAATCAACACTTCCTCATCTACCTGCTTCACGTCGCCTTCTCACGGTACTTGCAAGTTCGACGCCCTGTTCTCCCAACCTCCCCGCACCCTCCCAACCTTTTCATCACCAGTGGTTCTGCCACCTGCGCACAAGTAGGCTTGTTCGCAGACTGGAGTAGATTGCACGCTAATTTACAGATTTCCACTAATATGCCTTCTCCGCCATTACTGTAGTTTCATGCCTGCAAATTTTGCCTTTAATCGTTTCAATTTACAGTGCAAGTGACCACCTGTCAAACGTTTAGGATCATTGACCAGCAAGGCCTAGGAGAATCTAGATGAGGATGCAGGCAGGTCGCTTCAGGAGCAGGACTCGATGTGCGGCAGGAAATACTACCGACGACAGTATCGCCAAAGAGAGTCTTTGGTCACGTCAGAAGACTACTGACTTTATCGTGTTTCCCCCGTCCCTACTGTGAGTAAATTATAAGTTCAGTTGGCGTTATGACTCAGCATAAATACCAACGATTAATCCCAGTACCCACAATTTATTGGTTGGCTAATAAAAGTGCCTTTGCGTAGATAGCGCTGAATATCTGTCTAAATTCTTAAACGTGGCAAAGCCGCCATACAAGATCACCTATTTCGGAAACTGTCGATGGAACATGCTGAGTACAGTACGTCCACATCCTTACCTCCAAGAGTGTCATGAAGGAATCCGCCAGTTCCATTAAAACGGAAGTAAATAAGACGCCAAAAGAAATGTCAGCAGAGATTGTCCATTGCAACCATTTTCAACGTCCAAAAACTAAGCTATTGCACGAGCTGCTAGTCGAGCACATGCAATGATGCATGGCAAACTTACCAGAAGAAATCTACATTAAAAGGGGGGTCGTTGGTTAAGTGTAACTCCAATAACTAAGTATACACATGGCGCAACTATAGCAGCTTGGTCAGGTAATCAAAAATAGAAGGCTTGTGTGTAAGTTTTGCATGGTTAATATTCTGCATCTAAATGGGCAAACGCATAGATCAAACACAGGAGAGATCGATAAACGTCACCTGTTTGTGGATGTAGATTTCCTAGCCCAACTAAAAGTGAGTAGGCTCGTTACTCAAATAGCAGAGCGTTTGACGCGCTAACCGACTGACTTGCGTCCAAATCTCGTTCTTCGAGTCGGAATTAAAATATTAGCTGGCTGATGACGAAAAACAAGCTAGAATGGTTATTTCAGTCTCCCCTGCTTTGTCGATAACATTCCTTGGCCAACAGCTGCTCGTTGTTGTGACAGCTGGCGTTGGCTCTAAACCGGTGAGCCAAGGAAAAATGAAATCGCTCCGTATACCGTTCTGCCATCAAAAAGGGATCGATGAACGCCAATTGCATGTGAACTTGAAGAGTAGTCAGCCCTTCACCGGTTTTCGTCACTTCCTTTTTTGTTGTGTTCTTACGCTTGAAACACGCATGCACAAGCTGTAAATGATAGGCAATAAAGCGCTGAGTTGGTGTTGAGAATCCTAGTTTGTGGGAAAGTCAATTGGCGAAAGGCTGAAAGGTTTGACAAAAAAGCCTGTTGATTGGAAAAAACCTATTAGCGATGAGGAAGGGTCAAATGCAAGGGCACTCAGTGGATAAGAGTGAAGGTCGAAAATATATACGTACTTGTCAATCAGGAGTTTGCAGAGATCGGTATGGCAACAGGTTGCGGCGGCGTGGAGGGGCGTCCAGAGTTCAGTGTCACGAGCGTTGACGTCAGCGCCGAATCTCAGCAACAGACGGCACATTTCCTGATTGTCATCAATACAACACTGTACCAGATGGTCCCGGAGTTAGGCAGTAAGGTGAAGGCCAGGTGGACAGAGGGATGCCATATGTCAGTAAAGTTTCAAAAGAAATTAAGAAGACCGAAATGAGGAAAAATCGGTCGAATAGGCGTGCTTGGTAGCAAAAACTAACTGGAAGAAGCTGCCCAAATGGAGAAAAGGCAATTGGTTTAGGCCTAACTTTGTCTCAGTTGGCAGACAGAATTAAATTCGAGTCTGTCCACGCCAAGGCAGACGGGTGTCGATGGCAAAAAAAGGATTAAATAAGGCGAAACTGGTGCCTCGAACTGTCAGGGCAGTTGAGAGAAAAGCTGCTGCAATGACGTCTTCCATGGATGAGAAACGATTTTAAAGTCCCAGGGAAATACGGGTCGAAGAAGTGGATGAGAATGTATTTTTCGGAGACTGTTATTAAGAAATGAGGTTATAATCACCACGGTGGGCTTATATTACAACTTAAGTGATTAATTAAAGGCCCCCCGAGAGACAGAGAGAGAACGAAGGAATGCTGTAACCAACAGTTGGCTTTCAGGAGACAACTTCGACCATGTTCAGTTTCGTCAAAAGTTTTTCACTGGTAAGATGATATCAGTGACTAAAACGGAAATCCTGTCCAATCATCAAGAACATTACTAGGGTTAATGTGCCTTCCAATAGGCCATGCGTTCTCCATTTACATATAAGTTACTTAGGAGGACTCGGCGTTTTGGGTTTCTGACAGAGGGTCGGTAAATAGTCTGCAAATATGAGACTTTGCTGACTGATGGCTCCTTCGAGGTTGCGAAGATTATCGTGCTGTCCATTAAAAACAAAGGCGTGTCATCTCAGGCAATTAGCCTCAAAGTGCTTAGCTAGTGCCCATAAAGGAAAGGCGGAGGAGGAGAAGTTGCACAGTCGTGCAATTGCCCGTCGCTTAAGTAAGCGTCTCATAAGAGCACTAATATCATTGACAGGCCCACGTTTATCGGAAAGCTCACTGTGCGGCGCAAAAGGCTGCAACAAGGGAGCATAGTGCTGGCGTTTATGCAAGGAGCTGGCTTGTGAAAAGGGGGAACCCAGCCGGTTTTTGCTGCGTTTTCCAGCCACATGGTGTGTTCCGGTGATCACGACAGACCTGCTTGCATCAACGAGGGTTCAGTCACATGTGAGCGCGAAGGTAAGCGTACCAGAACTCCTTCGTGAATTACTATTGGGTTCAGAGAAGAGTGAAGTAGGCACTGAATCAGTCAGTCTCACTACAAACCAACTTTTGCGCTGGCCAGGACTGGTAATCAATAATGATGGCCCTTAGGGGGACGGTTAGGTTACCGGCCTAGAACTTTGAGTGACAGCATGGTGACACAAAACCCCACTCCCCAAAAAAAGCAACAGGAGACAGTCGGATGCGATCTATAGGCAAAGCTAGTTACCAGACTAAAAGCGTCCTTTATTGGCACGCAAGGCCAGGCTAAAAGCGCCCGAAGTTAATGCGTCAACTACGTGCTGCAAACTTTTTTAAATTTCCGTAGGCGGAAGTAGACAATTCATCACACATTCGAAGATTCCGCCTTCACAGTGAGACAGGCCGTCAGAGGTCAAAAGAGTACAATGTAAATGTGAGGGAAAAGGGTGTGATGGTTTTTCGAGAGAAGTCTGCGCCGCGGGAAGAACACAAGATGAAAATGTACGAATGATTCGAAGACGGCAAGGAGGAGTAGGGCCACACAAATCGCGCGAGAAAACGCATACGCATGCCGGTAAAAAAAAAGTAGTTTGCTGAATGTAGGAGAACGATTTGATGTATGTGCAGAGTTGACAACGCAAGCGAATCCCTACCGAACAATTTTCATGGCTGCGCCAATACACAGTCGGATCATATAGGCATGTACTGTTAAGCGTGATGTGAACTGTCTACTCAAGTACGAAGACAGAAGTGGGATGCAAGGATGCGTCAGATGAGTTACAGAGGCCCAAAAGAAAACACGACTCGTAACCCTGAATATGTTTTCTCGGAAAGCGACGGTACCTGATCGGTGAACGCGCTTCTCACTATAGTAAGCATCACAGATCGCAACCTACAGGAGAATGAGTTCGCGGTTCAATGGTAGAGCATTAGACTTGAAGCTGAATGGCCAAAGAGCCCAGGCTATCTAAATCTCGGTTGTGTATGGCCTACTAGGGAACGGTAAATAGGCCAGAAATGACCATTTCAGTCTCCCTTCTCTCTGTCGGTAGTCCTTTCTGCATGCATGTACGGCCAGTATCGGCTTATCATGAGATCAGAGTCATTCAAATTATCCCACAGGAAATGGCATTCAATTGAGCTGAACGACTGATAAGTAAGGGTTCAGGAAACATGACGCCGAACTCAAAAAGGCACTGGGCAAAACGGTTTTGCCATAGAGCGGTTCGGGCGAATGCAGTGGAGCCGAAAATCTGAAATCTCTAGGTGGTGCTCTCGTAACCAGATGGTGCGCAGAGACCCCATCAGTTCTGTCAAGCATGCATGAACGGACGATTTTCAAATTGGCAAAGGACAATGTAGGTCATGTTAGTCCTAACCGGAGCGAGTAGCCAGTGGGGATTACTGTGAAGAGGCAGAAAAGCAAATCCCCCAAATAAGAAGAGACTCGATAAGCCCAGCAACATATTTTCTCCGAGAAGAACCTACCCTGCGTCTGCTAGCCGTCACCATGGCTGAAGGCAATCATCTGGGGACATTTTTTAAATACGCCTTCAGTAATGGCAAGCACTAAGTAGTCTAACATGGTTCCATTGAGCCACGGGCCCGTCGTCCTGCCCAGCATGATTTTTTTGTCTTTGAAATATTGCAGCTAAATTTTAAACATCTTCTAAAGCCTATTCGTCATAGGCAATCGTCCCAGTTTATTCCCTTCGCTGACCACTTTAACCACCTTGATAACGTGAACAGATTGAACAAGTGGCATAAAGGGATTTCATGGTTAAAGGTATTTTGGTCTTTTCTCCGAAAAGGCACTTATCTCTCGACAGTTACATTCCGAATGGGCAATCTCAAATTAGCAAGTTACTAAACTCACAACAAACCTCTTAAAACGCACACTTCCCAGATTACCGCTACACGGAGCCTTAAAGATGTTATACCTAACACAATGTTCTGCACATTTCGGTAGTACCGAATTCGGCCCAACTTTAATAACGGAATACGTTGGTAGGCCTTCCACAAAACGGGATATCAGGTAACACTAGCAAGACCGCTTGTAGTACAGGGGATACCTATTTCCGTGTCCTACAGAATATCACTTAGACCTCAGGCCCATGGTCCTTATGGCAGAATATTGGAGATAGAGATTGAGCGCAGCCGACATATTCTCGTTGACCAATGGGCTCTGACCTCCAATCGCTCGAGTTTAACCTCAGAGCTGCCATAGCGCTTGCCCGCTGTAGAAATCAGCGGGAGCAAATACCTACAGCGCAACTCCTTGATTGGAAACTGGAAATACCACAGTTTGAGCAGTCCTGTTCACTCTTGGCGATCTCCTGTTCTGAGGAGAGGTTGGCGAGAACTTTAAATAACAAGGCGTGCCGATGGCCATCACCAGTAAGCAAAAACTACAATGACTTCATACACTGGTAGATAATAAGCCATAAAGGCTGCCGATACGACGTCAGAGGATAAAACAGGCACAGGTGGCGAACAAATGGAAGACTTAGAACCTCTGGGATGTGTTTGTCTTACTGCCACATATCTACTAAAGTTGGCGACCCTTGCATGCCTCGGGGATAGAGGTAATTGGGGCGATAATACCGTGGTGGTTACCAGGGCAATCGCAGATTGATCACGTGGTATAAATGCTTGCACAGGTCTGGTTTCTCACTCCGTATGTAAGCTGCTTCCAAGTAACGCAAGGTTTGAGTTGTATGCGCTGGGACAAGTAATAGAAAAGATTTTTTAGGATCGACAACATGACCGCTATCTAACAAGCGTTTCGTTATAGAAGAACGGGGGGTTTTGTTTTCCTGTTTGAAAAGCCAATTTGGCAAATTCTCAGCGGTCCCGGTTGCCAATTGCCTTTACGTTCGCCCAATGTACTTGCATCCGCAAGTGCATGTGAATTCATACACGCAATTCGGGGTGACGTGCATTGGCAAGGCAGCCTTTGCCCGGTTAATTGGAAGGCTTTTTGTGAAACTGATGAAGATAAGTTCTGCTGCGTTGTACGTCCTTTCTATAGTGCAACGCAAACGTCGCTTGATTGCGTTTGAGACGTTGTCACCCTTAAAAGGTAAACATATTATAACGGGCTTCTTCGGAACCGACTGTTTCGTCAACTTTGGCCATGAATGGTTGCTGTAATTCTGAATGAAGCGTGTAGGATAACCACGATTAAGTAAGACTTCTTTGATGCGGGCAGTTCATGTAGCTATGGTCTCCCTGGAGCAAATATTTCTCGCTCTTTGAAAAAGAGTATGTACCAGATTTCGTTTCCATTGTATTGGCGCAAAGCTTTTAAAATGTAAGTACTGCCCTTTTCACATAATTTATGGAAGACGGAGCGTTTTATTGAACCACCATCCTCTCTGAGCATGAGGCCGTCTAGGAAGGGTAACTTATTAAACTGCTCCATTTCCATCGTAAATTTGATTTTCGGATGCAAATTATTCACCAGAAAAAGTAGGTCGGCGGCGTCTACCTTGTTGTCAACAATCGTGAATATATCATGCACGTATCTCCTGTATAATGCTGTCATATTTAATTTTGATGACACCTTTTCTTCTAGGTAACCCATAAAAACGTTGGCGAGGGTTGGCCCGAGTGGACTGCCCATTGCGACTCCGTCAATTTTTCTTTAAAGTTCTCCATTAAACAGAAGTTGAACATCTTCAGTGCAAAGTACCAGCAGATCGCGTAGTATTTCGGGGGACAGTCGGATTTCGGACGCATGGGCGCATATAACATCTATTGTTTCATCCAATGATACATTAGTAAATAGTGATTCAACGTCTAAAGAGATCACACATACATACCGTGGTGGCCAAGTCTACGTGGTTAGTGACCGCGATTGCATCAGCAATGTTGGTAATTGGAGTGTTAATGACACTGCCAGCTGGATCCTCGATGGTTTTCCCACAGTGTTAACCCGCGTGCGTCCCGAGTGGACAGTTACTCTTCGCAGCCAAATTATTAGGGCTGCATGCGTAGAGAAGACTTAGTCGTATTACCTGATAGACTTCCAAAGGAGAATCCGGACTCAAGGAGCCAGCAACTGATATAGTAGTTCCCTCTCGCAGGGGTTTCCGGCTCTTCCAACGCGAAGACATGGTCCGGTCTTGCCAAACGAGCCGAGACTCTACAGTTGGCGTCATTAACCCTCATTGCCAATTCGTGTTTGGTCATCCGAGTCCAGAGTAATCTTCCTGTTCACCAGAGGTAGTTGTACTGCTCGAAACTACACCAAATCCGGTATACAACTCTAGACGTCTCTTGCCGTGACAGTGGGTCTTCCGGTCCTGATGGCTGCCTGGGTCCCATGTGCCACTTCAACTCCGAGGGGTGTGATAAAAAGATAAATGGCTTCCGAGACGTTCTTGACGTACGGCAACGCCCCAATGGAAATTTGCTTTCCTCACGGACTGGTGTCAGTTAAGCAAAATTGTCTGTAAGTTCGCTGCTGTGGGTCTGAACGCGCTGACAGTGTCCTCATGCAGCTGCGTTTGTGGCTGGTGGAGAGGTGCCTGTCGCGCTCCCCGTTACCCGTGCCTCTGGGCTTAAATTGCCTAGATCGCAGTTGATAGCCAGGAATGGGGAAGCGGACGGCGACCTTAACCCTAACCCTAACCTCAACCTTAAACGTTAACCGTTAACTTTAACGACAACCGTAACCCTAACCCTAACCGAAATCACAAACGCAACCGTAGCCCTTAGACAGAGCCGTAACTGGAAAACCTACCCATAATACTGAAGCCTAATCGTACGCTCAAACCCTAACCGCAACCCGAAAACCCAAGCCTAAAGGCATAACCCTAACCCGAAAATCGGAAACCATTAACCGCTACCCTAAACCTAACCTCAAACGTAAAACAGAAGCCAAATGGGTCAGATGTGATTATGTAGTCCCACAAAAAAGCCCCAGTAAACAAACCCCCCATCCACCCGTAATACGGGGCCAGGCTACCAACTGCGATCTAGCCCTTAAATTACCTGCTAAGTACCGCATTGTTAACAGCTTTAACCTACTAGCTATCAGTCGCAAGTAGTTCCCCACTTTTCAGAGATACTTCTAACGATACCAATAAGAAGTAGCACAAAAGTTAGTCTAATATTAGAGGGGAACAATTGTTTACGAAAAGTTAGTTCGAATTCGAGTCTAGTTGATTGGTGCTATAGTTGACTACATGGGATGGCAAACATACATACGTTCCGCTTTCGGCGACACAGACATCGTTCGTCGATAGCGAGTTTGACGTTAGTGCCAAATGTGCATAGCATATGAGCCCACTTGCGCAAAAAGTGCTCGAGAACTGACGATAGCAACAGCTTCTGTACCCCGAGCCAAAGGTAGGCAGATGAGTCCGGCAAAAGGAGAGGAAAAAGACCTGATGCCCTTGAAAAAGCTAAACAGAGAGTAGGTTATATCGGTCGTACGAATCGGCGCCTATTCACAAGAATACGAGAACACCTGCCGGCATGGCTGCGGAAAGGTGAAGTTAAGAGCATACACAGCTCTATCCTCGCACACATGGTCGACTCTGAGCACCGTGTGAACCCCAACGAAGCCTTCCGTGTGATTTATAAGGTCCCACAAAACTACCCTAAGCGACTGGGCCAGCGCATACTAGCAAAATAAGAAGCGACTGCCATCAAGTTACGGAGGCCGGTCCTGTGCGCGCAGAAGAACCTCTTGCATTCCCCGTGTCTACCGCGGGCAAAGATCGATTAACTGCATGTCTCCGCGCCCGCGTGCTTCCCCCCACCGCCCTCGTGATACGGCTCTACCTAACACTCACCATCACTTACTGCCTCCTCTCCCCCCTATTCGCACGCCCTGCTGTATGAAAAGACGAACGGTAATCGATTCCTCTCATGGTTCACACGTTTCACTTTGTACCTCGTTACCATATCAATTGTACCGGCCCGACGAGAATTTATCGAAAGCACGCGTTATGCTCGCCAAATGTTCTTCTGAATTGCTTCATGGGAATTTTCGCGACTTTAAAGTGATATTATCTACCAGTAGCTTTATACAGCAGAAGAGGGAAATTATGCATCAAAAGTCCTAACAGGTTGTAACTCTTGATAAATACCGAAGTTCAGCGAATATTAAAATGTTAAAATTGAAAAGTCCATTTGGCAAACACGTATTTTCGGTAACTCGTCATCAGGCCAAAAACATTACATAGAGATTGAAATTATGCGTGGCGTGGGAACGATGAGTGTTAGTAGCCCCTGAATCACTTATAAGCCCTGTAACTTCGTATAATTTCAACTTCTATGTAACTCTTTTGGCCTGATGAAGAGTTACCGAAAACGCGTGTTTGCCAAAGTGACTTTCCAAATATCGAAGTAGGAAACGAACTTGTCAATGAAGAGACAAAGAGGCCTGACCGAATCTTGATTTCTTTGCTTTAGAAGGAAATCTCTGAAGCAAGTGAATCTAGATGCACACGACTGACATTTGATGGGTTCTAAAAGGAGCATCGACCTCGTACGTCACTCAGCTCAGTGACCTAGGTTACTGGCTTACCGAAGTGGCCTCGAGGAATGGCATTTGCATAAAGTGGAGTATTCAAAAAAGTGCTCATTGCAGGTCATGAGCGAGCGGGACGGAAGAAGCAGAGTACCTGACAATCCTCAAGGCTGTCGGAGTGGGAGAATAACTAGTTTGTGATAAGGCGTAAGTGGGTGGGAGTAAACACTACCTTTTCTTGATGTCTTCCAGAAACATGCTCTGAAAAATGTTTTTCCTTTGACTGCAGTTACTCCGTGAACACCACGTACGAGTTGGAATAACCTGTATGCACAGAGAGAGGGGAGAGTGACCACTAACGTCCTACATGCACTTATGCCAGCCTATCTTGCGAGTCCCCAAAATCGTGACCCAGTGCAGCCCACTCTCTGACCCCGACAACAGTTAATCAGCTGCCGTTCAATGCCAAATACCGGAGACTGTCGATCACAACACGATTTCCAGCATAAACGAGCGGGACAAGAGTGTCTGTGTGTGTGTGAAAGCAAAGTTAGTGAAACAATAACAAGAAGGTTGTCTCAATGTCTTTGAATGTATTGCAGAACGTAAAATTAACTTTGGCAGTATTGTTAATTGGGTACTGCGTGACAAGCAAGTGGAAACTTGTTGTCCCCACGCAGGTAAGCAGGGAAGTCTATGACAGCAATAAGTCGGTTAAAAATTATGTTTATGACGCGTGGTCTAAGCACCGAATTCGAAAACGGTATCAACGCTTCACAGGACGCATACTGCCCAAAGACGGGGCTGACTCCACCCAGTGGAAATAGAAACAGCCGTTATGAGTAGCAAAGGGTAAAAATTGTGTGGTTGTTGACAAAAAGGTCGTTACAGTGGAAGGAAGTACTGTGTGTAGTTTTTAACGCTCCCCTGCAGGCAAAAAAGGCTGCAATTCTTGTCCGCCAAGCTTTAAGCTGTCTAATGTTAGCAACCTTGAAAACGCACAAATGCAGTTGATCTAACCTTCCTTTCTGCTCGCTTGGCCTCCCGTTGGCATGTGCGAGCCTCTGAATGATCCTGGATTAAACTGCGATGTCCTCAGGACTGCTCTAGGTCAAACAAACTGTTAACGTGCTTTTGAAAATGTCCATGGAATCTTTGTCTTGCTGTTTCACAATTTTCAATGGACTAGTTCCATCCAGGCCCCCTTCAACGAAATTATTCCTAGTGCATTTGGTCCGTACTTCGTAGAGGTGCGCGGCAATATCGTCGGGCTTGGTGTTAACGCCTTCAAGGTTTCTTTTAGGCATATTAGTTTCTTAACCTAATAGGTGCAAAGAGTCTGGTGGTCACATCTTCGCTCCCAATCAGAAACGTTAAAGTCATGCATGAATTGCAGTTCCTGCAAAGCCCTCACTACTAAATCATTTGCGGCCCTTCAATTCCAATGAGAGTAGACTGAGTAGACTGAGAGTAGACTGAGCCAGAGTAGACTGAAGTGCGCCTGCCAGAAAATAACTTCCGCCCGACTGACAAATGATTCATGAAACATTAATAAGTACTTATGTAGGACAAAGGGATTTCATACGAGGAAGGACGTTGCTGAAAGCCGCCTCAAGGTTGTTGCCAACCGCGAGTCCGCCTTTACTCCGTTACGAGAGTTTTACCCGTCCACCCTCGTATCCTCTATCATTCTCACGCCCAAGAAATGCTTAATTAAATAGGACTAAGGTCTAGTGGGGTGATCGGGCATTCTGGCGCTTCCGTGGACACGGAGACACTCGAATGGAGACCAATTATGAGCAACAGTTGGCCTTGGTGATGGACAAATTTTGGTGGTAGTCAGTAATCGCAAAATTCCAGGAAGTCTGTTTTAAGTTACTTTTGCTGCACAACCGGGTGAAATAGTTTAGTCGCTGTTACCAATGTTCTGTTCGGTTGTATCCGTGGCGCTGTAGTTGCCGCCTTTGCGTCGATCTGAGTTTGCAATCGGGACGCATGAAAATGGGTTGACCGTGTGTAATGTTGTTCGGTCGGGTTCCTATCTGGGCGTATGCCTTTTCTCCTTGGCTTGTGAATGCGGTTGGTTTCGAAATTTGCAGTTTCGGTTTGCACACCAGACCGTCATACGGGCCAATCCTGTGCAGGAGTTCTTCAACAGTCCAGGTTGGTCTGGAGACAGTGGAGAGGTCTTCAGTGCGTTTGTGCAGCGCCTCTCCTGACCTCCACTACACTATTGCTCCTAGCAAAATGACCGTGTCGCAGGGGTTCTCTGATGGGTGCTGGTCCAACGTGTTCGCGACGTGGCTGTTACTTAGAGCTTTGGTCGACTTCACTTTTGTGCAAAGATGTTGAACATGACGGTACAACTCAAGAACCTGAGAGTCCGTGATTCATTTTCGTCACTTCCACTTCACGATCCTCTAACGACGGCTGAGTTGGAGGTAGCTGGACTTACTTGTTCGACCCCCGTAGAGAGCCCAGGTAGCTGTGTCAATCTCCTGGCTTTGTGCACCCTCGATTTGGTGCCAAAAAGTATGGCGCAGCAACTCCACGCTGAAAGCTGCAGCTTATCAGGGATATAAGCGGCTTTGGGATGCCTACCGCGATTCCAAATTTCTTTTTTTTGATTGTGTTGCCCGGAGGAGCGGAACGACTGTCTTCGACAGTAACCATGAAAACCATGCACCAGACAGTTGGCGGCGGTTGGTAGGCGATCGCCGGTATGATCGTGTTGATTGCAAATAGCACTTGAGTATGTGGGAACAAAGGGTCTCATGTTTCGCTGCATGTCTGGTACTGTCATCGTGCTGACCGTGTCGGCCCCTCAAGACGAATGTAAAGAAAAGCAAGAAATTCTTCGTCTGCGCCGTGGAGGATACTGATGCCAAGGCTCTCGGGTCGGCATCTCTCAGACAACACTGTAGCGAGCATGAGGTTAAATTGGATTGGAATGGCACAAAACTTGTTTCCCACGCCTGGCGCGCGACACAGACACCATAAGTCGATCCGATGCTGGGATCATGAAAGTGCAACCCACGCGGGCGTAGATCCGAAGGAACGGGGTGGCCGAAAAGTAGACAAAGTATTCTTTATCAACGCAAAAATGGGAATGGGGAAATCTGCGAAGTAAATGCGTAGATCCACAGACCATTGCACACTGAAAAACAAGCCGAGATCGTAGACGGCGGTGAGATCGCCTTGGGGTGGAAAGCATATGCGAAAAGGAAACTGTATGTTACCTACGCGCCCCTTCGGCCAATCATCTCCACTGCCATAGGAGGGTCTAGCAAGGTGGACAGAAAAGAAGTACGCATGCTCCGGCAATAAAAAGTGGACATGAGAGAGATAGAGAGAGAGAGAGAGAGCAGAGGAATAACTCGCGAACAGGTGTAAGCGCCTTGTTCTCATGATTGCAGAATTTCCCACACGGCTTGGGGAGAGCACGGGATTACCAATCCAAAACAATAGCTCGTCCGCTCATGAGACGTTGACAGGAAAAGAGACGACTGCTGATTTGCGGATAGATAGACTTGAGAATGTCGGGGGAAAGCAAACAGGTAGACTAGAGCTCAAGTCATATTACCCTTGTTCGGCGAAAACAGCCAAGACAGCAGGAAATGTAATAAAAGGAACTTGATATCTGTTTTACTGCGGCATCGAACAGATGGGATAGAGTTATTGAGCACGACCAACTGAAGAGCTTAAAGCTCCAACTGGACCGGAGGTTTAATAGGTAATCATTGCTCAACTAAGCGTAACGGCCTTCTTGCGTTGGTAGGTAAGTGGATGTTAAAATTCAGCGTCCGTTTTTTAAGATAGACGGGAGGATATCCAATAATTGTTCCCTTTAATGAGCAGAAAATTGTCTCACCATACCCTTAGCGCAGGTATTAGCAGGTACTGCCAGCATGGCGAACAGACGCTCTATGCGCATTTATTAAATTTCTCACTGCTGATTCGGCAAGTACGCAAATTGTGTAGCTAATCGGCAACATCTGGGAGCACTAAATCCAAGTAGTTGTAAAATGCAGAGGCAGGACCCGGAATGTCGTGTCCCAAAAACTTTCCTCTCCGCTTGCGCTATAATTTTGGACGACATTATAGACTTCATACTTTCCTATTTAAATACTGCACGCCGTTCGTTGTTATGATGACGGATTCGTCAGAATCGGGTCATCGGAACAGGTTGTGCTGCAGGGTGGCATCAAAATTAAGTATGAAATTCCTACTGCTCAGCTGCAACGTCGAAAAAGACATCAAGATAGTTGTTGGTGATATTTCTTATTGTTTTATTTGCATGGTCGGCCTGTGGATAGTCCGCAGGTAACAAGCCAGGGTTCAAAGATCCTTCTAATTCGATCGAAGCGTAGGTAGCCAACATTTTACTAAACCAATCCCCGTAGGTTCGAGTGCAATCAAAGCGTCACTGGCAAGGGTCACTGCCAAATAACTCCTAGGCACACACACTGTGGTCCGTTCATTGAAATCGATCAGGACCAACAATACCTTGAGGTGGGAGGGGGAAGGGGACAGTGGTGATGTCTGCATGAGCAGAATTATGTTGAGAGAGAAAGAGGGAGAGAGAGAGACTGGTGAGGCATCGAGTTCACTCTCCTGTCACGTACGCATGGTTAGCTTAAGTCGAGACGACCACAGAGAGGCGCTTGGCGGCGACAGTTGACCAGACAGTCGACCCCGTCATCACATACACACACACACACGTACTGGTTCCTAAACTGGCACTCAGGTATCTTTTTCATAAGGTCTGCTATAAAATGCTACATTAAGGAGCCATGGCAGACTAACCAAACGCATTCAGACAGTGATTCCATGACACAAAATTGATGCTGCCGCTGTAGATAAACGCAATGGCACCATCTGTTCTGGAGCCAAACATACTACGGAGGGGATAGATGTCAATCTCAGACGGAAGCAAACAAAGAGTTCTGGCATCAGTGGAAGAAAAATGCAGGCAGAGGGAAAATCTCAGTCACAGTAAAAATACGATTCCAAAGCGACGAAACTGTAGGAGAGTAGGCGATAATCACGACTCCCAAGGTCCTCTCTTCCTCTTCTGAGAGCAAGGCGAATTCTGTGAAGTAGCCCCGTCAGCATATCAACCGAGATTGAGAAAAAAACGGAGGCTAAAAGTCGGGCTCCCCGAGTGGCCATTAAATTGCTACCAACAAGCGCTGAGTATAGTAGCACTAGATACGTTCGCCGAGCGAGTGAAGGGGAGAATGATAATGAAGGTACCCGTACGCAAACACTTACAAGGAGACTGCTGGCGTACAGATATGAAGGTAAAGAAAGCTTGTGCAATATTTCTCATAAATCGGCGTCGCTCTTTCTTGACCAAATGACCACACATGCGATAGTCTAGAGGGGTTAACGCCCCAAGTTCCAAGCAAGTCAAGTTCGACTACGCAAATTGGTTTTGGTACTTTAACTTTGTTTTGACTTAACGGTTCAATACTTTACTCTAAGAAGCAGTCATACAAAATTAAATTTCAACTCCCACGGCGCATCTTAGTCAGTCTTAGCCAATTTCCCGGTATGGCGGACGCATAAAAGAAGGCTGCTAGTGGTCTTATAGTAAATTCAGGTGAGATGTGATTTGGTAGCCCCACCTGATGGACACAATACTGTTGGGGTTGGGGTTAATGGTTAGGGTTTAGGATTAGAGGTAATAGTTAGGGGTTAGCGCAACTATTTCTCAACCATCCAAAGTACAAACGCGCATTCCCAATAGCTTTTCTTTTGCATACAACTACTTGACCTCGTCGCCTGTGCGTTCCCAGCCCCACCTGTAAAAACCCCTATTACCACCGGTCCCGTATTAGAGGTGACTGTTTAATTCAGGTGGGGTTACATAACCACATCCGACCTAAATTTAAGTAAAAAAAGGGAAGAATAGCAACAATTCTTGCAGTCTGCAATACATAGAAACTTCTCAGAATTGAGGCGACTGCATAATACTATTGTTGGATATTAAAATCACCAGACTGTACAAGTTTAGTTGTCATGTGTTGAAGAAGGACCTAGTTGGCGGTCGCCTAACTCACGTTAATTCCGTGTGGCAAGAAATTTACAACTAGAGGACGAAGGGCACATTGGGTGGTGGGCTGTTGCATTGCACACACGCGCACACAGTCGTTGCGGAAGACGCGGGAGCACTAGTGGTTTTGCGCATAATTACCGCTCAAGCTAAAGGTTAGTGGTCAGATCCCAGCTCAAAGCCGTGTCGCTCTTTGAACTTTTCCAATTCTAAAAAGTTTGTGCCTCCCCGTCGTCAAGGTAGCGCGAGCAGTAGTCACGTTTTCTTTGTGAATAGGAGGACCACCAAAGGGCAAGTGGACAATTAGAAAGAGAATATTACTGGTCCCGATACACGCTTATTTCCTCAGGATTCTCAGGGGCGAGGCGTCCAAAAAGGCCATTCATTGGTAGCTATTCCAAGACCGTTCTCTGATCCAATCTAGTGCTCGCTTTGTAGCAAAAAGACTGCTTGGTATTTACGCCAGAGCTTAAACTAAAGACGTTAATCGTGTCAACTTTTGATCGGCGACCCAAAAGCCGCCTGGTATTGATGTAGAGAGGGTCACATGACCCTGGGGCCTAACATAAGACTGTAAAAAAGTGATGATGGGTAGACGATAAAAGTAATGGATGACCGAACCAAAATCTTCAGTGCCACCGGAAGGTGGGGACTAATTTCTTCGGGTTGCCACACATTTGAACGTGGAGCATGGCCTTGCAGTAATTAACACACGGTAACTTCTCGGCTATTCACTGCAAATCGTCCACTGCAAATAAGTTTTAACGGCTTGGCATCTTTCCATCAAAATTACATAAGTTGTTTATTCTTCTGAGTATGACCTATGAGTTGTAATGTTCTCAAAGGCAAAAAATTAAGGCGTGTGTGTCCCACGGAAATCAGTACTTAGGACGATTTGTTTTGCAACCAAAGGGCACATTTAAGCTCTAGAAGCTATAGTGGACCTGGAAGGCATGCCCAGTTTTAGGCAGATTAAAGGGAACTACAGATAATACAATACGCTGACACTGCTTCAAAAAGCGTCACAAAATTTAGGAAATAGGCAAAACTTCCCACTCACCTGGTGAAGAGCGGTGAGACCATCAGTGTTCGTAACGTTGGGACAAACTCCACGGCTTAGTAGCATCCGTGCTAAAATGAGTAACAGCGAAACGTCGTTTTAGTGTCCCGGTGGACTCAATAAAGCAAGCAAATGCCTTGCATGCACTGCCGTCAATGTCTTATACGAGTTGAAGACGTGTGGAGACGGTCAAGAATTAGAGGGGATCACTGGAACAGGAGGCTTCTTCGCCTTGCGTTTCGGATTTACCTTCTAACCCAGTATCAGAGACAGCATCAGATACGAAGTGTTCTGCCACTGCACCGCCTATCAAAATTAGCGGATGCCACCCTCGTCGTCGCAGACGGCTGCACTTGGTGCAGTAATTACTTGATTGCCCGCAACAGGGTCGCTAAGTGCAGTAATTGCTGGGCGAACAAAACGCCTGCCCTACCGATCGCGTCTCCGCCTTCTCAGCTGCCTCCTGGAACTCGCCTTTATGCAGTTAAGAAACCCAGGGAAAATAAGGCAATTATAGCTTCTGTCGCGTCCGATTTAAAACCCTGCTCATGAGAGACCTTGCGAAATCAAAAACGGGCGCAATTAGCTCAGCCTAGTAGTCAGTATTCGCCTGTTTTAGTCAGTCCGTCAACCGACTTAACCGACTTGAAAATCTTAGGTAGGAGAGCTAGTATTTAGGAGCCAGAAATCGAGGGCTCGAAAGCCAAACTAGTCTTCTGGTCGACAGTGTATTTGGCTGTTCGCAAAATATGCGGCAGTAAAATTCTACACCACCGACTCACATGTATCGGTTTAGGCAGATAACATGCAGAAGTCAGAGTTACGAAAGCGTGCAAGGGATGGATAGGTTTTTACACTGTCTGATCAGTGTGGACGGTCCCCACGGTCAATATACGTGCAGTTTGGGAAGAGGTCTCATCTCCAGTAAATAACGAGGTAAGCGGGACAAGACATGGTCTTGTGAGAATGCTTCGCGTCCTTTTCTCCTCCATACTAACTTCAGGAAAAACCGTGTGAGTGTGGAATGTAGACCAATGAGTCCGGGGCTGAGTACGTGACAAACAAGCGAGTAAGCCACCATTAGAAAAAAAGGTCAGATGTGGTTATGTGGCCCCACTCGAGGTAAACAAAACCCCAGCCACCTGTAATGCGGGTCCAGTGGTAATAGGGTTTTTTTACAGGTGGGGCCGGGGAACGCACAGGCGACGGGGTCAAGTAGTTGCATGCAAAAGAAAAGCTATTGGGGATGTACGGCTGTACCTTGAGTGGTTGAAAAATAACTGCACTGACCCCTAACCCCAACAGTATTGTGTCCATCAGGTGGGGCTACATAAACACATCTTACCAAAAAAATCATTCAAGTCAATGAGTTCAAACAGCTATGAGTATTCATCGTTTATCAAAGGAGGACGTTCAACCTGCCGAAAGTTGTTCGCAGCCAGAACTAGGTTGAAGTGTGATCGACTAACATCATGTCTAAAGTAGTGCGTAGCAAAGGCTGTGCTTCGTCTGCAACTTGCGACTGACGAAGAAAGTCGTCTCTAAGACAAATCCACGAAACCATACACGTTTGACTAGAGACGATCATGTACGGTCACGTGTACAGGCATCAGTAATTTGTCTGTCCTCGCCCATCAACCTTATGGCGCCTACTTTCGGTTATAAACAATACGCTATATGACAGCATAAAACTGGCTTGTAGGTGTCCTAGTTCGTAGTTGTATGTAATGGGGATAACTGTTCTATAATGTGGAATCAGCACCGCCGGAGGGCAAATTTGCGGGTTTTACTGTGCTTTTGTTTTCGAATTACCCCCCGGAAACCGAAAAATTTATATAAAACAACTTCACTCCGAATGCGTCTCGAGTCAACACATAGTCTGCGCTGACAGAGGGAGGCAGTTTGTTTTTGGAGGGTGTATTACCTTACTTAGAGCTGGTTATTGATGTAGAAAAAGATCACAGCGGCTCAAGCGAAAGATTGAGAAGAGCTCGATGTAAAGGGAAGACGGATTCAAGTCCCTTCAAAAAAACTGATATTAAATATTTTATGAGCCACTGGAACGGAGATTAGGGCTGGCAACAACAGAAACGAGAAATTGGGACTGTAGGAAAGGGCAGAGCGTAGGCGAAGCACAGTGTCGCAACCTTCGGCTCAACACTGCGGTTGAAACCATTTTGGCCCCCCTGGGGCGAATAAAGAAACCAGGGCGGTGAATTTTCTTCTGCCGAAAAAGCAAACTGGCCTAATAACGGAGAATGGGTGTATGAGTGTCAGTGCCATCCATCTCATTAGAAAGGCGCTGCGTGAGAGCAAAGTGGGAGTGATACTGACACCTGACACGTATTAGTCGGGCGGCGGTGAGTCTGCGTGAGCCCCTACCTACTGCCGTGCTTCCATGTAGCGTTCCTTAGACGGGGGCTTACGTGACGCCAGCTACTCGTCGGTCGATAGTCTCCAGCAGGCCACACCTGGATGGATGGGGGGAGACAGAGTAAGGTCCTGACAGTGGAACGCCTCTTCGTGGAAATCCAGTGGACTTCTCGCTTGAAGCCATCGTGGTGTGATAAAACTTATGGGTTTGAAGAGAACCGGCTGACAAAATAACTCGATTCGCCCATGCCATAGCTCCTTCCGAATGTGGCCGCTATAGCACCTTTCACGTATGTCAGGTCCGAGACCGTGTGGGATACGCGCCAGAGGACGGTTTTATGCCACGACAGTCATGGCACTTGGGTTAATCCCAACTCTGCTGAACCCCGATGGCCACTGGCGGAAATAGAATGAGGTCGACCCGGTCCGTCATAAACAGTCAAACGTAATTTCTGACCGTCAAGACGCAGTGGACAGCCGTGGCTTGAATGATTGCCAACTAAGGTTCTGTCCGAAATGGTTCCTGTCTGGTGTGATCTTTATGACAGCCCCAAATTCATGATAGCTGACGAGATATTTAGTTTTGGCAGCTACTGCGCCTATGCTTAACGGTCTGTGAAAGATAAAATTCGGCGGCTGGTTAAAGCAGTTATGCAAGTTGTCGTTCCACTGCGGCTGTACGCTCCAGTCCTTTTACAGCCTTCTGCCTACAGCTCGCATTCACGTCATGGCACGACGTGACTCATGAAATCATCGCTTCGGACGAACACGACACTAACCAGGCCAGCTAATCAGAGGTACTAAACAACTAACCTGCCGATTTGCCATATGCTCTCACGAACGCACCAGTGATGCCTGGCCCTGACTGACTGACGAACGCCGTTGGCTGGCAGATAACCAATTGGCCACGACAGCGCCTCAGTCCTCTGTACAGAATAAATCCATTCGCCTGTGCTCCCAGTCTTCCAGTACTTGGCGGAACTAGGTTTGGGAACAGTGGTGCTTATGGTTGGCCCGTTGCTCTAGTTGCTGCAAGGAAACTTCAGGCTGCAGGAACGACTCCATCATCATGGTCGATCTTGCAACCCGCAATAATGCAAAAAAATTCCCAAAGCCATCAAACTTCCCTATGCTCCAGTGTTCGGCCCACCAAGCCCCTTAACATGTCAACCTGGAGAATCGTAATGTAACATGAAATAAGGTGTGCGGTGGTTATCGATGTCTACCACAACATAGACAGCACTGTCGGATAGGTGAGGTGTCAATTGGTTGCGGTCAGACAGGAATGCGTCAAAGGTCAGTCAAAGGGTCAGTCGATTCCTTACACCTTTTACTCGAGTTCTATACCGTTGAAAGTTAGCATCACCTACAAGGGGACCTGGTGCCAATTGAAATAATATAACGAAACAGGTTACTTGGTAACAAATACCAATGCATCAAAAAGATGACACTTTTAAAGACGAGATTTGCTTGATGAAAAAACCTTGCTTTGTAAGAAGCGTCTCTCTTTAAAAAACTATCAACTTCAAAAGCCCATTCGGAGGAATTGTACATGTTCCAGAATGGGCTTAAGATGTCCTCTGCACATACTCCGGATGTGCAGGTATAGGAGGAAACCGAAACCATCTTTGACAAAAACCGCGTCATTCAACAAAAAGAAGACGGACATAAGAAGCTGTCAATAAAGGCGAAATTATATGTCCCAGGACGCAGTTGGGAAGGAGACTCGGTCGCCGGAACAAGACTGTTATCCACCTTACGTTTCCGACTTAGAGTCGAAATAACGCCAACTCTCAAGTCGTGGCCCATACGACGAGACCCCGCCGCCCCTTCAAATTGAACTGGGACAAACCCCTTGCAAGAGTTGACAATAGTTTGGGCTGCGGGCTGCTTAAATCACGGTTCTCCGGTACGCAGTCCATCCAGAAGCGCCGTGGCCCTTACAGTGCCTGGGCAGAGGGTTTGGTTACGTGGGTAGTGCGTGGGCGAAAACTGTTTTTATTGGCAATACAGGTGGACCGAATTGCCGACGAATTGTTATGTCTGTATAGGACACTACCGATGATGGTGAAAGTGCGGCAACAAAGGACTGGGATGAGGACGATCATGCAGTCATCGCAAAAAGTACGGCCATCCGCAGTAAATGGGGGAATCGCCCATTTGGATGGGCATGTGGTGATTGCAGTCCATGAAGGCTGCATCTCTTGTGCGCCTCACTATCCCTTATCTGCTGATGGGTCCGAGGGCGGATCAGAAACGTCATGCAAACGCAGTTCCCCTGCCAGTGATTGAGCCTCCTTCTCACAGGCAGCTGTTCTATGCCTGCCAATGCTTCCCCTTTGCGTAAGACAGCAAACTTGCACTAATCAAACATCTAACAGCAGAATCACTATCAGCGGTAGCATGCCTCCACCAAGGTCGATATTATGGCAAAAGCTTAAGCCTCTTGATGTTACATGTGGGCAACCAGGTTGCAGCACCAAAAGATGAAAAGAAAGCGGCGAAGTCAAAAATGATTAGCATAAATCTTGGTCAGCAAATCAGAGATGAAAAGGAAAAAGAACGCGAGGTCCAGCGAAACTAATCCCTCGGTACAGAACGCATGACCCGATAGAGAGCATGCGTCCAGGCAACTGTCCCCAAACAGGGAAGAACGAAAGCGACCCTAATTCAGAGGAGTAAAAAGCCTCACGCTTCCTAAATCCTTAGCAGCCAACGAATTCCCTGTCATTGGCCAAAAAGAAAACCCGGGTCCTTACGTCAATTTGTGAGGCAGTCCGACTCGGCACAAGAGATCCAATCAACTCTGCTCACTAAGATAAAAGAAATTGGCTGAATTTTACCCAAGCAGCTGCGAATTGTTTGCTCACTGCTCATAAGGACTAATGCAGGCTACGCTGCTAGATGGTAAACACTGCGGCTGAGCATGATAGGCATCAGAGTGCAATCTAGCAATATTTTTCAAGTTCGAAGTTTGGTAAAAACTTCTCCACACTATTCTCATTTTTGTAGTTTACTGATCTTCGAAGGCGATCGCTCCCATTCTGTCAAAATCAAAAGTGGTATCATAGATACATAACAGACGTTTACTGTGAAAAGGCGGAGCGTATGCCATGTTTGACGTTTACAGAACACCAAAAAACCTTTCAGGGATCTTCTCAGATCAAAACCTGGCATTCCTTACAGCCTTATCTGAAAGTGAGGTAGAAGTAGGGTGCTCATTCGATCCGATTATAATTCTGGAAAAGTAAGCGGGTTTGCCGGACGGGACTGACTAGCTCTACGTAAAAGGACAAAGGGCATGGAGTTTTTCCACGACCAGCGGAGCAACATAAAAAATTTGCTATCTGTTAGGGTGCCTCCTCTTTCCCATAGATATATTAAGATGTGAAAAGTAACAAAGGAAGTACAAGGCATGGCTCCCCCTCATTTTAAAAGGAATCTCGCGTTAACGTATTTTTCGTCGAGATTTATGGTGAAAATTCCTATCGAATAACTGTTTTGAAGGAAGAAGACGTTTCTCTCCTACGACGTCTTCCCAGGCGGTGATTTTCGGTTTCGACGAAACAGTAATTTGCGCTCTCGCTTGTGGCTGGTTATAGGTGTCAACTAGCATGGTTGTAATTATAAGAAAAATTTGAGCAGCTATTTTATTCAACCTACCACTAGATCGTTGGTATGGTTTAGTGAAGACCTCAGTGCATGAAGAGGACATGCTAAATTGCAGTTTATTCTCCATGGACATCGTTACAGTACTAATTTCTTCCACCACCTAATTCCAAAACATCCAGTGAAACAGTCCATGTCGCACGAGGCGAAGATTCTTCATAAAAAGTAGTCGAGGTGCCACACGCTGTGCTCGTCCGATTATCAGTGACGACCGTAAAACGCCTTAATGCAGAGTAGTAAGATGCTGTCAGGGTGTCGGCCAAAACAACTCTGTCCACCCTTCTTCCCGCTTTATTTAGTCAGGTATTTGTGGCAAACACCAAGCGGACTTTGAAGGGAGGCTTTGGAAACTAAGCCATCATTAGTCCCACTTTATTCACCTTACCTGGACGTAGGAAGTTGGTGCGCGGCCCAACTGGAAGTATGTTTTCTCCTTTGAAGAAAATGAGTCTCTTGCCATCACTGCTCAGAGTAACAGTGACCAAATCTGTATTTCCCAGTTGCGCTGACTATAGTGCTCACAGACGTTCTCGCTGAGACTTTGTCTGCTCCCACAATAAGGGCGCACCGGCCTCTACGATATCTTTTTGAAATTTTAATTCCAACCGATAAGAACAGCAGATATGCGATTGCAACAAACAGTCGCTGATTTACGCGAAATTCAGAGAAAACTACACTAGATTAAAAAAAATGGGAATACAAATGAGATTCACATTTGGCGTTAATGCAGAAACGCAGCTTGTCCCTGCATGTAGCCTACTTTGCTAATAGTTCCCGTCAAACGGGAGAAAAAACCATGTGTAATTAGGCATAAAGCTGAGTGTGTCTATCAAAAAATTTCGAAAAATCACCAGTAACTATTCATCATGCAGATAGGAACTTCAAAAGCTGCAGCAGCACTAATCAGACGTGCAGGTTTCATCCCCGACGCCCTAAACTTAGTGGAAATGGTCTAAATATTTACATAGGCGAAGAGTGTGAACTATGCCCCTGCATCCACCGAAAAAGGACTGTTCCTTTCTATAAAAGAACAGCCTTTCATACGTACCTTCGTCCAGATCTCCGCGGGCAGCGGCCTCTAGGAGGATGACGCCCTGCGAAAATTGGACGCACTTGATCAATGTTTTTCGGCCTCCAACTGGACTCACTGGAAGGCCCTTCTTCTGCTTCTTCTGAATGTCCTTCTCTATGGACTTGTCATATTGGTACCAGCGTTTGAGCTGTTGCTGGCGCTTGCGCCGAGCATTGCGGATGCGTTCCATGTCGGGAACCCGGATGACTGGCAGTTCAACGGCATCCAGACTGCTCATTTCGGGCAGCTATTAAATCAGCAGGAGATAAAGCAAGTGAGGCGACTGAGGGTATAGTGCACCAATTCTAAATAAGATACAAAACATTGAGAAGCAGAAAACACGAGTCTTCGAAGAAACCTTGGTAGCTGAAGCACTACTTATCTGATTTTCCCAAACATGTACTTCAAGCAACTCAGTCTTATACTTTGTAGGAGTAAACAACTGAACTAATTTTCCGACATATGCGAATCAACGACCACGAGCGAACAAGAAAACTTCTCGAATTACTTATTTCCCAAGACGTATGAACTTGTAAGAGGAGTTACACTTTTCAGCAGACACTTGATGATTCAGTATTCTCAGTAAGATTAGCCGATTCCTCTTTGTATCCCATAAACAATGGTGCAAGAACGATAGTGCTCCACGAAGACGAGTAAAGTTCTTCAGCCTCAAGACTTTTTGATATAAGTACAGGGGCAGATATAAAACGCCCCCAAAGACGTTTTGACTCTACGGACGGTGGAAACACACGTCCGATATAAAAACTTGCGGTAGTAACAGAGGTAGTAGTAGCATTAATAGTAACGATAGTGTAACTACTACGGTTATAAGACGGTTAACAAGCCGATACAGGACTCTAATTATAACTGCCTCCGGCAGCCCGCACATGACCGAATACTGATCCCGCCAACCAAAAACTGGAATAAGGCAGACGGACAACTACCAACAAACCAAAACTGACAACTGTGAGCTACACGAATGTGCTAGTCAACAGTGTGTTTTCAAGATTAACAGTGTAGTAGAGCCAATGTAAATGAACTTAGCAGAATGTTCGGTCAACGATAACAGAGTTCTCGGTAAGATCCTATTTCGAAGCCGCACCTGTTAGTGGTTGGGGTTAGGAGGTTAGTGTTAAACCCTCTATTACCACCGGTCTCGTATGACAGGCGGCTGGGGCTTGTCCACTGCAGGTGCGGCCTCGAAATAAGATTCGACCGAGTTCTCGACTAGCCTACCCGGAGTCGTGTAAAGCTGGCTGGGACAAGCAGTGAGGTCAGACTTCTTCAGTGTTCAATATCCCTCGTGGTCTAATCTCGCTGGGCTCGACTTTCACCCAGGCCCGGCAAGTAAAGAGCGCTCGATGCGGCCAACGGCCGTTTGGCAATGCCTTGCCAGCAGAAACTATTCGGACTACTAAACTTTTGGTGTTTGTGTACATGGCTAGTTGAGATCAAGCACATATCTAGATCACACTAGCCATATGTAGGGCGGATATGGAATCGCTGACCGGATAGAAAAGGTTGGAGCCGTGCTAGCGCTCGAAAGACGAAGTGGCGATTGACCTAATTGCACCCTGCGATTACAAGGACGCTCAGTTATCAAGCAAAATCGTCTTCTTACTATTCCAGCTCTCACGTAGTAAGGTAAACCAATTCAGGAAAATCACCAAGCTAGAACTTTAAATGGTCCGACCCTTACACACGAAATTTCCCATTCAAAATCTATTCTGACAGGGACAGTCAAAAAACTGCGCATAAATTAAAATGAGGGATTCCGTTAGACATGCAGAAATTTCAAGTGCCCTGCAATTTATAAGAAATAAAATGCGGGCGCTCTTGGCTGCCCAACTGGCTGGATGCAGCAACGCCACTTCCGAGGAAGCGCTTCTGTTATTAAGAAAAACCGATTAGCAACACTCCCGGACCGCATGAGTGATATATTTGTTCGCAGGCAGAATACACTACACGTCTGAATCCACCAGAAACGGTTTGGTGGTAAGATGCACCTATGGAACACTTTTAAAGGGCTCCAGAACCGCCTTAAAAATATCCGTGATTTTTTTCAGCGGCAGAACTTCAACTGATGATTTGAAAATGTATAAAAGGCAGTTCTCTGGCAGAACATGAAACGCTCGCATGAGTGAGCAGATCAGCTTGAACGGACAGAATTGGTATGAGCGGCTATAATTTCCCCAAAGTAGGGACAGGTTAGGGGACAAAAGGTATTCAGTCTCAACAACAAAAACCAGGGTTCCACCAGCACGACCGAGTATGGAAGGCAGACATAAGTAACGAAAGAGGCAAGTCGTGACAAGACGCAATAGGCATTTTTGAGGTATCATAATCTGGTCTGTCATTCCCAAGACGTTTCGCAAAAATAAATGTACCTGAAGCAACATTCTTAGTCTTGGTCTTTTCCCTCACACACCGACAAGTTACCTGCCTACGCATATCCTCTTACCTTGCCTGGTTACTCTCATGTTTTACAAAAAAAGTGTCAGTATTGTTGTCACGTGTAAATACAGCGCCATAACCAAGGCCACCGATGGACTGGAGTAGTACATACTGCTTTTAGGCTAATAAAAAATTAATGAGAGGAAGAGGGTAGATGGCAGATCTGACAGAAGGACACGAGAGGGGTCAGAAGTGAGCAGGAGGAACAGTAGCAACGCCAGTGTATGCCTTGTGAGGAAGGCTATCACAGACGTCAGTCCGCTCAGACAGATGGTTGGTATTTCCACCCTACCGTACCTGCGGAAGCAACACCTAACAAATCACGGGAGAGGCAGAAAATAGCTAAAAAGTACAATTCGTGTTATAATATAAGCAGTTTGACGCTATCGACCAACGTAGAGAATACAGAGGCCCACATGTTACTCAAAAATATCATTCAGAATTGTGAAACAAAAAGCAAGAAAGTATTCAACTTTTCAATATGAAATATTGATTGTATGACATCAGATACGCCCTACTTGTAAAGAGGACTCAAACAGATACTCAAATCCTGGAAAAGACTGATGTTACCCAAGAGAACTCTGGAAGAAAATAATAACACAAAACCCCCAGAGTTATCGAAGTCCCTAAAGTTATAATAAAGGAAGAAGGACTTTGATTGAATGTCCCATGAAACATTCTTTGATTTTCGTGCTGTTGGTCTGGACGGCCTGCTGCGTTCTATAAAGCTGCGGAGGCAATCGCTAGAAGCGCACATCGGCTGTGAAGAACGTTTGGAGGCAGTATTTGAGCAGTTGCACTAGGTGTCTCCGCTTATGGGTGCTGTTTGCCTCCGTGTATTGGCTGTCGAGAAGGTCGCTGATAGTCTCCACTGCCAAACTCTTTGGAATCGAGGTGAAAAGTGAGGTTACATCGAACGATACTATGACCTCGTCTGTGCTAGTTTGTAGCTCTTTGATTCTCTCAAGACGTGGACGAGTGAGCGTACCGTCGTATCGTCGTATAATGGTAGGGGGGCTCTCACCGATCGTTCTTACGGAACTCACCCGTTCCGTTGTGCCTTGCGGGTTCTCAAGCCCAACTAGCAGCCGCACAGTGGCGCATGATATAGGCAGAATGATATTACCGACAAAGACAAGGGAGACTGGAATGACCATTTTTGGCTTATTAGCCGTCGTCACTCAGTCATACCCTACCCCGAAGTGTGCAACACCCGAGGCTCGAACTGGCGACCTGTTAGTTAGAAGTCCACGTCTCTAACCACTGAGCCACGAGCCCGTTGCCCTGTCGGTTTTCGATCGGGAATATACAATGGTGGGGGGAAGCTCACCGATCGTTCTTACGGAACTCACTCGTTCCGTTGTGCCTTATGGATTCTCTCTCGAGCCCAACCAGCAGCCGGACAGTGGCGCATGATATAGGTAGAATGATATTACCGACAAGGAAAAGGGAGACTGGAATGGCCATTTCTGATTTATTAGCCGTCGTCAGCCCGTCATACACGTGGGCGACGACTGAATTTTTGACCAGCAGGCAGTTTCGTTGGCTACCCTCTTAGCCTGACCTCCTCCCAGGCACAGATAAGGCGACTAATGGTATTGTCGACTGGATTAGATTTGCGGAAATACATGATGGGTTTGTTTTTTCACCACTTGGTCCAGCCAAGCTGTTGACCCAGTTCAAAGGTGGTCCAATCACTTGTATTTACATTTATATTTTCATAGGCAGAATGATATCACCGACCAAGACAAGGGAGACTGGAATGGCCATTTCTGGCTTATTAGCCGTCGTCACTCAGCCATACCCAACCCCGAAGTGTGCAACACCCGAGGCTCGAACTGGCGACCTGTTAGTTAGAAGTTCACGCCTCTAACCACAAGACCAAGAGTTCGTTGCCCTGTCAGTTTCGATCGGTAATACCATTCTGCCTATATCATGCGCCACTGTGCGGCTGCTAGTTGGGCTTGAGAGCCCGTAAGGCACAACGGAACGAGTGAGTCCCGTAAGAACGATCGGTGAGAGCCCCTCTACCATTATACGACGATACGACGGTACGCTCACTCATCCACGTCTTGAGAGAATCAAAGAGCTACAAACTAGCACAGACGAGGTCATAGTATCGTTCGATGTAACCTCACTTTTCACCTCGATTCCAAAGAGTTTGGCAGTGGAGACTGTCAGCGACCTTCTCGACAGCCAATACACGGAGGCTAACAACACCCCATAGGCGGAGACACCTAGTGCAAGTGCCCAAATACTGCCTCCAAACGTTCTTCACCTTTGAAGGGACTATGTACGAGCAAGTCAAAGGTACGCCGATGGGCTCACCGCTATCCGGTTTCATCGCAAGGTCAACGGGAGCCTGGAAAGGACGATCCACTGAAAGATCACCAACACTCGGCAAGTCCTGTCTTACCACAGTAATCACCTGTTGTGTCACAACCGAAGCTGTGTGCGATCTCTACAAGAGAGTTGACACTCATTGCCGATAAACGGCCGACAAAGTAGCCGAACTTGACCTTCTACGGCAGATGTGCGCTACCAACGGTTGCCCCCGCACCTTTATAGAATGCAGCAGATCGTCCAGACCAACTATAAAGCTAACGGCAAATCAACCGAAAGTCTGGCGAGCGCTGTCATATATCGCGAACGTTTCCGAGGCAGTTAGTCGTATCCTGCAACCAGTGGGTATCGGCATCGCCCACAAACCCGAAACGACGATTAGACGGCTGGAAGTGAGACCAAAAACGCCTCTGGCACGAGGCGGAACAGCCAACGTCGTCTATCAGATCCAGTGCAGTTCTTGCGAAGCTAACTACGCTGAAGAGACCGGGAAAATATTGCAGACCCCGGCGGGCGAGCACGCATGAGCGATACGAAGAATGGATCAGCTCTCGCTAGTGGCGAAACATTGCGCAGCTTCTGACCACACCTTCGCTTTGCAAGACGTCGAAGTTTTGGGCCAAGAGGTCGACCAAACGGCCAGGGAGACGCTCCAAGCCTGGCACACAACAACTACTTCGATTAACCGCTGTGTAACTCTGCCGGCAACCTACCAAGTCCTACGAGCGCATTTCAATAAGCAGGACTACGGGAGAGACGTCAGGCCAGAGACGACGATAGTCAAACCCAGACCAAGCGAGAACACGAACGAATTTTAACGGGTATCGGAAGCGGACGAAAACAGGTGAGAACCGGCGGCGAACGTAAGCCCAGGAGACCGCCTACTGAACGCCGGCAGACGGGAGCATTCGGAGAGAACAACGACAGTGACAGAGACACCCAGCCCGATGTCAACACTGGCGTGATAACCACCGTTCACACGGTTATGGGCAGGCATGAACGGGGCAGGAAGGGGAGATACGCGGAGGGCGGACAACAGACATTGCAAACAAGAGCAATGACCGCGATCACCCCGACGCCGTCCCCCTCCCCACACCCGACAAAGGATAAGGACAAACCGATGCCACCATGACAACAATTGCCAACCTCGCTATGCAGCGCGCTGGAAGTCAGTGACACGGCAGCACGAATAAAAACCCTTAGATACTGTGACGTGCTGTAAGCAACCCACCCCTGGTGATTGAAGCTTGTTTGCTTTCGAAACACTAGGCCAATAAAACAATAGTTCCTGTGATCACTTTAGCATTTCACAGATATATATATGGTAAAGGTGTTATACCGTACTCCCGACGTAGATACTTGCTAAAAGCCCAGACACGTGTTTTTCCGATATTCTGCCGCTGCCTGACACAGCTGTGAGGGGTTCGGCTCTTCAGTGGGACCCCCCAGCATTCTCTAACGGTTTCTGGTATATGAACTCCAGAGAATAATCAGATGAATAATTTCAGAAATTACTCAGTGCAGGACTTGGAGTTAAATCTCTGGGAGATGACTTTTTAGGGTCAGAACCGAAATTTCAATGAACATTCGAGTCGAAAACAATTAACTACTGTGGAATAACCACGTAATGCCCATTCTACAAACAAGTATCTACGTCGGGAGTACGGTGTAATACCTTTACCATATGGATTTCATACTACTCGTAGTACTACTTGTTTGTAGAATGGGCATTACGTGGTTATTCCACAGTAGCTGATTGTCTTCGAATCGAATGTTCATTGAAATTTCGGTTCTGACCCTAAAAAGTCATGTCCCGGAGATTTAACTGCAAGTCCTGCACTGAGTCATTTCTGAAATTATTCACTTGATATATATATATATATATATATATATATATATATGTAGATAAGGTGATACCGAAAAAGACAAGGGAGACCGGAATGGCCATTTCTGGCTTATTGGCCGTCATCAGCCAGTCATACCCAACCCCACTAGTCGCTGTGCGACCGCCTGCGAGGGTTTAAGTATGAGCCCCAAGGCACAACGGAACGAGCATGTTCCGTAACCTGATCGGTGAGCGCCCGTCTGTCATAAATATGTATATATATATATATATATATATATGGTAAAGGTATTATACCGTACTCCCGACCTAGATACTTGCTAAAAGCCCAGACACGTGTTTCGCCGATATTCTGCCGCTGCGTGACACAGCTGCGAGGGGTTCGGCTCTTCAGTGGGACCCCCAGCGTTCTCTAGCGGTTTCCAACTGAGGTGTGTAGAGATAGCACCGCCCGCTTTTGGACCCAATAGTAACCTAATACGATACTACAGGCAGACAAACAAGTAACTTGGGGTGATCTCAATTGAAATATGCAACACAGGATCCATCAAAAAAACCTGTCTGCGCTTGGCGAGTGCCCACTATAGAGGTATGGTAAAAAAACAAGCAAAATGCTGTGAGACAAAAAGCAACAAGACGGCAAAGTCTTCCGGTGACGCCGCGCGAAATAGCAAGTATATATACATATAGATGCTTGGATGTTTCTCCCCTGAAGTCCACAGAATCCAAAGCGCTTGTCTGTATTTCTCGTGAATATAGAACTATGTGATAAGCAGAAAGCGGATTTTTATCATTTAGCAACAATACCCCGCATTGCACAAACTCAGGAATAAATGCTTTGACGAAGTGCCCGCATTTACAAAAGCAGACACAAAACGTGACTGTACATTTGATAAGTACCTGGGTTTGCTGTATGGATCAGGCCTTTTCAACTGTCAAAGCACACCATAAGCCGCCGAAATGGCAGCTATAAACATTCGGCGGTCATTCCGCTGAAGTCGGGAGTTCAAATCAAGGGACTGGTATCACGTTAGGACCAAAGGTTAAGGTTCTTCTTCTTAACAGAATGGTTCCTTTTCCTTCCAAAATGATAGACAAAAGTTTTCACCTAGGGTTGAGAGAATAGGCAGAAAAAACCACATGAATAATAACGGATGCTGACGATAAGACGTCTGGATTTAGACAACACGGCCGCGAAACAATCTGCTAAACAACTGGGACCTTC
Organism: Spirometra erinaceieuropaei; assembly: GCA_902702965.1. Lineage (NCBI taxonomy): Eukaryota > Metazoa > Platyhelminthes > Cestoda > Diphyllobothriidea > Diphyllobothriidae > Spirometra > Spirometra erinaceieuropaei. The sequence continues at coordinate 48,468 of CACRXP010000421.1, read as the reverse complement.
GACTTCTACAGACTTTGTGTAAATTCTAGGCAAACACTTGATATAACCAATAATGTCCAAGGGCATGCGGCCAGTACTAGCGGATCTACTGATGAGCCAACAAACACATGGGAGCTAGACAAACGTTTGGGTCCCGAATACCCTGATCAGTGTCGGATATAAGTAAAATGTAAAACGCTAAACCTTAAATGCATAAAGGGCACACTATCGGAGTCCAAAGGAGGGAAGGCAAATCCCGATCCACCGGTCAAACCTCCCAATGCGTGGCAGACAGTCACCAGCAAATCAGCAAAAACAATGCCGGATACCTGACTAGCACCGCCCGTGCATGGACTTCAGCAAGATTGCTTCCAAACGTTGATTAAATTAGAACATGCTATATTTCAGATGTAAGTATAAGCTGTTTTCCCAGCCTGTCTTGAAAGAGCTGGAGTGGGTGGGCTCATAAACTCGATATCCGCAGTCACGCTCCAGAAGAAATGTCCAAACGCCAGTCGTCGAACAAAGTAAGTACAAATAACTAATACGAGACTTTAAGTCAAATATGGGACGCTGGGTACGTAGTTGTTAGGCGATATCTGAGCACATGTACCACTTAGTCACAGAAGATCGACAAAACACTCATAAAGGGTTTCGTCTCGTACTTTTGTGTGGAGTAAATAAGGGAATTTTCATCAACACAGCACTATTTGTACATGCTGAAATAGCGGGTGTGAGGATAGACAGTTCCAACGCTAAGTTGAGAGCCTAAGTTAAATCGAGCCCTAAAGCTCGTGTGTCGAGAAGATTATTTTAAGTTCGTTAAAAAACATTAGACAAAATTAGAGCTGGTGTTGGCAGATGTTAGTAGAGCAAATATAAAACAAATTCGGAGAAAAAGTCAACGATGTTCGTTGAGTTCAAATTCATGGCAGAAAGAATAGAGCTTGAGTAAAGACAACGCTCTAACCCCCTTAACTACAAGGTCCTGACAGAAAGTCGTGAGCTTGATTGCGACGTCTACTTGATGCCTATAAACGTACCCATTCTCATGAATATGCAAACAAAAGTTCGCAAAGATTCTACGGGGTACACTAGTCATCGAAAAAAATGATTGATCATCGAGAAAGACATGCTGATTTTCCGGTAAGCATCCAAAAATCTTCTTGTTGAAGTACATCACAGCTTCTTCTAAAGCAATTCCCAGAACCATTAGGAGGCGGGAGTGTACCTACTTCCAGATACAACTGTCAGAAACCTAGGGCTACATGCTATCTATAAATCGGAGATCAATGCAATAACTCAAAAAGTGAGGTCTATTAGGGTCTCGCTGGGAACGTTGACCTTATGCACCATAATCTAGCACGGAACTTCAGGTTTCCACTGAGGTACGCCGCCTGTGTTAGCTACTTTTTATAGGGAAGCAACACGAGTGGTTGTTTAAAGTGAATTTTTTTGGGGCTAGATGGCGAAGAAGCAAAGCAACAATTAATTAGGTATATTACAAATGCAGGAGTAGATTCTGACAGCTTACTCGAACAATCCAGTAAGGATTAATTCCACGACAGAATTCTGTCGTGCGCTACACCTGGACGGTTGTTTTTTCCTTATTCCCATGTTGCATACTTTTTGATTTTTGATCCCCCACTTTTTACGTTTTGCATCTCATAGACATTTTTCGGTTTTACATTTTGTGGACACTACTTAAAGATGTATGCGGTTGTTGAGTTTCTGAATGATAAATCTGTGGCGGCCGTGCCGAAGTGTTGGTTCCACAGCGATGACTGTGTGATGTGGGTTAAGAACCACAAGTTACGTGACCGTCTACTTGTGAATAACGAAAGGCCTCCAGAAGGCACAAAGATTTACCCGGTCCGTATGCTGAAGAATGACCTCTCACTCGACAGAGCGCTTCAGCTGGAAAAAAAGGCTGTAGACACTGACGATCTTTCCCACTCAGAGCCTACCGAATTAGGCCGAGGGATGAGGAAAAAGCAAGTGTTTGCTTTTCATTAATTTATCTTTGTAGGTTTGTCCGCCAGCTCACCTCAGACGACGACGAGGATGATGATGATGAAGAAATAGCTGCGCAAAGACCGAGACAAGATAATCAATTAACTGCCTGGCCCACGCCGCCACGCATTCTCCAGTAAGAATCCGTGTATATTATGCCAACTTTTAGACCACGCAATAGCTCGGAAAATACACCTTGGTGGAGAGACTCAAGCCAACCTACGCCACCAAGGGCTAATCAGTACGCCGTTTCTTTTAAAGTTTACTTAAGGCTGCCCCGGGAACCAAGCACGACCGCGTTTGACAAACGGTTATCACAGGTGCAGCACGATGTTGAATGCGTCCGGTAAGACTGTTCTGACTCTTGATGACATGCGAGTAGAAAGAAAGTTGATTACGTTGCTGAGGAACTCGTCGAACTACGGGCTGACATAACGCGGGTTAAGGCTACAATGGCCGAAATTTTAAAGGCCATTCAGGAATTACGTCTGCCAGCTGAAGCGAGGCCTCCTTCACTGAAGTTGCCTCTGTGTACGAAGGAGGCTTACAAGGCTTTCGTCAGTGAGCTTGAGAAGAATGCTAGTTTCGCTCAAGACGCGGTATGTACATGTACTGACACTTCTTTATTTGAATGGATTGTAGATTAAACGTCTGGCGATTACAGACGGGCGAAACGAGAAAGAGTTTGTCAGAAATCTACTGACCACTCTACTCGGCCACTCCCTATGCCTCAGTTTCTGCTGGGGCGGTGCAAGAGATAAGCAGGCCTTCGTCGGCAGCCCCCTTTATGGCCTTGTTATTGGTAGGATATTTATTTTTAAGATTACTTGTTCAGCTGCAATTCGTGAACACGCCGCCTTCTCAAATTGCACCGTTGACACAATTCGCAAGAGTACAATTGATTGGTTCCACGGCGCGCGTGACAGATACGGTGGCCGATCAAAGCGGAGAGACAATACCACTGCAAATGCCACGGTAAATTAATTGACTTGAGTCTTTATAAGCCACTTTCAGCTTCCCGTCAGCTAAAGCTCAGCCGAAGAATATATGATACAATCTACTTCCGAGGACACTGTAAGTGAGCGTTTCTTTATATCTATTAAACCTGCATTTATTCGAGCCTATCAACTTCAAACTACTTTAGATCATAAAATATACTACGAAAATGCCTTATTTCAATAGTATGTTTTTTAACAATTTAATTAATAGGACGCTGTGCTTTATTTTATTGTAGATACCCGCCACCGACATGGACGGATTACCAAATATGTCCCTTGAGGAAACATGACAGTTTGTACATATCAAATTTTCATCTTTATCGATCAATAAATTTTCTTTAACCTATAAATTGCGTTCAAGTGTGCTGATCGATATGGTTCGTTGGGGGGTTCGCAATCACGCGTGAAGGTCCGCTAACGGTCGCGGGAGATATTGGCTTTGGGAAGGCGAGCCGGAATGAAACATGACATATTTGGCGAAATGGGGTTCGCTAGAAGGTAACAAGGGATAAAATAGGACAGATACCGAGGAAAATCTGTCTAGGAAAAGGGTGATCAGGATTATAACGCGAGTAATTAGACGTTAATGGATCGTTATTACGGTCAGACAGTCTAATATGGCCGTGGGTGGGGGCAAAAAACGATAACTATAAGGCGTCCCCCTGCGCATTTTTTTTGTCGATGAGGGGGCCAGAGGGGGCCACATCGGGGATTTGCCCCGCCATAGCCCCCTCTCCAGCCCCCTCTGGCCCCGCCATAGTCCCCTCATGAGGCGGCCAGAGGGGGCTGGTGCTGGCAGGGAAGTAACTTCACATAAGCACGCATATCCAAAGTATTCGCGGGATAACGGTGAAAGTCTGCTCTAAATCCCCTCGTATACTAAGTGCTAAAATCCAATCGAAAGTATCACGCAAGAACGGGGTTCCGGTTATCTTTTCCTCTGCACATATGGCCTATATAGGTAAGCGTGGAGTCTGTCCTCGAGGACATATGCCTTGGGTATCTCACAAAAAGGCACCTAGAAAGTCGCGTCCCCAAAAGGTGAGGATAAAAAAGATTCTGATTAAAGAGACTCTGTTTACAAAACCAGTAATCGGTTTACAACTCGCTCATTCCAAGAGTAAAAATATAGCTGCGTCAACTAGGTGGCATACGCTAGCGACAATAATAGCGTCCAAAAATAATTTGGAATCCTCCAGGTAAAAAGTTCAATCTCACCTTTTTCGTCAAAATGTATTTCTTTTATGTTTGGCGCGAGCAATAAATTCGTCACTGCTTTTCCGCAAAGCGGAAAGCAATAAAGCAACAGAGAATGTAAATCCCGTCCTCGACTTTTGATTGGTCCAGAAGGCTTACATACGCGACTTTGGAATACGCGGGTTTGTGATAATTTACATAGTTAATGCAACTCTAGTAAACGTGATTTCAAGGAAATAAGTGTAAAACAAGAGTAGTATAAATGAGAAAAGATAAAAATTCATTTTAAGTAACAAAATCTGTTTTGCAATTCAGCTGGCAACCTTTTCTTACCGACGGACACTTTCAACGGTCCGATATCAGTGGTTTTCGTAAATTCTCACCTATGTAGTCTGCATTTCTTATTCACCGCATCGAGTTTTCAGAAAGTGTTTAGAGTCGAGAGCTGAAGAATCGACTTTTATGTTAAAATTAGAGTATGGTGGTGGGCTTGAGGGAGACATCTTTTGACTAAGCGGTGTGAGTGTTAATTCAGCGCGCTGCAATCATCAAGTCAAATTCGATGTTGGAAGGAGAAGACAGAAGGCACCAGAATGAGGAATTTAATGTAAAAAGAACCCGGACTTGTTTTTTCAGGCGGCAGTGGCCCTGGATAAGCCATGGTTGGTGTTGACTGCGTCCAGTCATTTCTGAGATTCCGAGAGGCATTTGTGGCAGCAGTTTTCGTAGGCACGTGGGTCAAGCTCAAGTGGTCCCCATTCGGCGTGTGCTGCACTTACCAGAGGGTGATGTCGCAGTGGCTAAGGTTGTGGTTGCAGGGGGGCGGGCCCTTTCTCAGTGTCATAGAAAAGTTGTCTGGGAAGGATGAGGAAAATAAAAGTTTAATAGAGTCAGTATTCAGATGAAGGCGTAGCCTTCTCTTAAAGAAGTGTAGATTTTCTGAAGATCTCATTTTTATTAGAAGGTTATTCCAGAGGAGAGTAGATCTGGATGCGAAAAAAGGGAACGCTTAGAGGTGGAGGACGCTGGAGGAGGTATAATTAGAGACGAATTGCGAAGATTGTATGGGCGACTACTTATTTTCCTGATAATTCTTGAGACAGGGCACGGAGTTCCAATTACGTCTTGTCTTATTCACGTACGAAAAAACTTTCTTCAGATGTTTTGGTACTTTTTGACTATTTTTGACTTAAATGCTGCTCTTTCTGCTCTCAGTAGACGCCGACACCTAGTTCGCTGTTCCTTATATTCCGAGAGATGTTCGGATTGTTGACACGTTGTGTATCTCCTCCACAGTCTTCTTTTCTTTTTGAGATATCTTTTTATTTCTGATGTCACCCACTCCGGTCGGGAGACGCACGACCTACGTTTGAGCCGGCTGCAGTTTTCTGCCAAGTACCAGTTCACTTTCTTAAAGAAAACTCAAGCGGCGTTTGGGTCAGATACATGCTCAGGTTTTCATTCTATCTCAGTCAGTTGGTCTTTCATTTTGGAATAATTTCCTTGCCATACATTTTTCTCCCTTTCGGTTCGGATTTCGGGTACAGAAAGATGACTGTAATCCCAATCAAGAACGCAATGATCACTTCGGCCCAGAGGCGTGTTAAAAGTTACTTCAAGGACACAGTTCTCATCCCTGGTAATGATAAGGTCCAAACAGCTTGACTGCTGTTCGCTTTGGAATCGGGTGTTCATTGTAACATGTTAAGTAAGGAATTTGTTTGTAAGCAACAGGAGCAGCTTCTGTTCGAATGAGTTTTCTGATGGCGTGCAGTGCATCGATTCCCAATTGATGTCTGAAGAATTAAAACCTTCAACTATTATTACGTGTTTGCGACGGCTGATCTGCTTTAACTCTGTGATGAATTTGTCGTCCGTATCCTTCCTTACCAGAGCAACAGGAGGTTCGGTTGATTGGGCACTTACAATTTACAACTATGGATTTCACAACCAGTGTTCCCTTTTGGGGAGGACCCATCTGTTACGTAACTGATGCCGTACCATATAAAAATCGCGATTCCTCAACCCCTACGTCCACTTCGATCCGTGCGAATAAACTGGACTCCGTCTAGCGTGACTTCTGCATCTGCTATTTGCTCATACGGCCATGTTTCTGTGAGAGTTATAAAGTCAGATTGCAAATGTGCCATGGTCAGATTAATTTCATCCAAATTGTTGGTAAGACTCTGTAAGTTTTTTCACATCATTATCATGTTTTTAGGTCCCTCGGTCTCTGGAGATTGTTTGTCGGTTGTTACATCTGACAGTTACTGTTGTACATTTCGCACGAACTATTCGGTCCACTGTCTGTCTTCAGATTTACAAGTGTTCGATGGAACTGATAACTGCCGTGTTAACCGTCAATTTCACCGGATGATTCAATAGAAATTTACGTTCCGTATTGATGATTTCGTTGCCTACAATCTTCAATTTCGTTTGCTCCTTCTCTCTGACACCTTTTCAGCTCTACTGTCAGTGTTCACCTTTTCATTCGATCGACGGGAGAGTAGTCTGGCGGAAGAAACACTCCGCGGTTGTTGTTTCTTAGTCTGGACTTTCGAGACAAGATTAGATCTGCCTGCTGCTTGCTACCCAAGACGACTTTCAGTGGCCTTGGTCGCATCTGCTCTGTGTTGCCTCTAACTGCAGGCCTCAAATGAAGGATCTTTTGCATTTCAACCACCTCACCGGGTTCTTGAGTGTCATTTAATAAATCTCGGACTGTCAACAGATCCTACTTTGCTCTCTCCTTTGGGTTTTCGCCAGTTGCCTCAGGGACTCCTTGGACTACCAACAAAGTGATTTTTCCGGAAAAAACCTGTCTCTGTATCTTGCTTTATTCTACTGATGGTAGGCTGAATCACGGACTTCGGTCCTTCCTTAATTATTTTGCTCACACTGCTCTCAGGTGGAGAGTTTACTGGTTGTTTCTTAAGAGTCGCTTTGGGTATTTCAACTGTGGCTGCTTCTTCTAACATTCCGTCCGTTCGACTAACACCCAGCTTCTGTGTTTGAAGGCCTGTGACGTCGACGTCTGTCGCTTAGTTGCGCACTTCCGTGATGGACGCTTTTGCGCCTTGGCTTTGCCGCCTCACATGACTTGTTGCATTACAGTCAAATGGACATATGTAGAGAGAGCTGCTACCGTTCTTTCGTGGTTTAGGTGAATCTAAAGGATTACGGCCTACAGTTTTCCTTGTTGTCGTCCATCGCTGCCTTATTTTGGTGCAGACGGACTCTTCATGCCCCGGATTTGCCAAACTTAGGGGAACGCGAGAACTAGTTTCATCTTCGTTTGTTTTCTTTTTGTTCTCCTTTATTTCGATTGAGTCGGAAGGTTTGTCTAACGACTTCGGTTGTTGCCTCTTTTGGTTTTGCTGAACGTAACGCCCGTCGCCTTTTTCCGGATTCCTGAGATTCCTATGGTCCTTTTTATTTGTGTTTTTCATATTTTTTGCATTATGTTCTCGGGATTGAATTTTTGTATGCTTGAGGAGTGATGCTATTATTTCTGTGAGGAAATCGACATCTGCTTCTTATCTCGAAACTCTGGTGCTTATTTCCCGGCATCTATCACAGCGTGTCGACATGCCAGTATTTAACTTATCTGTGTTCGATTTCAATAATGCACTGCGTTCTTCAGGATTGGTGGTCAGTGGTCCCTCGCGCCCAGTGGAGAGCGAATCGAGTATTTCCGACAGATTTTAATCACAGGGAATGAAAAAGGGTCTACAAATGTGGGACAGATCGTTGTTTTCTAAGTATATATTACTTCTTTTTTCAGCCGGCTGTCCGGGCGTGGCCGAGCGGTTAAGAGCGTCAGTTCTCACTCGAGGGGTTCCTGGTCCGAATCCCTCCCGCGGCACTCTACTTGCGTCGCACATAGTTGGGCCATGAATGTTTGCATTCCCCATGATAGCAAAATCTCTTCGTGATTGCATTATTTTATAACATGTAGCTTAAATTGCGAAGTGACTAGTTCACTGAACACATAACCAAGCTTTTTCCGAACGAAATTCATTGTGAAATTTTGCTCACAGAAGACTGACCTCGGAAGTAGTTTGGAGTAGGTCTTCGTAGCAATCCTAGCTAAACCGAGCCAGATACTTCGTTAAGCTCCGGATAACGATATTCGGCAGGCCCGTGGGTCTCAATGAAGGAGGAAGGTATCACGGAAAGTAACGCGGATGATGTGATTCGCAAACAACGAAGCTTAGCAACACTTCTTTGCCGATTTCTTGGCTTATTTCGACGAGGCGAAACTTTGAACAGAGGTGGATGACCGAAGTATCAAAACTCGAAGAGACGAGTAAATTCCAATCGAATTCAAACGACGAGGAGTATCTGCTTAGTTCTCTACTATTATTACTACTACAAACTGACTCGCGCATGTCACGATCCCTAGTCCCGCACTGCGGTGAAGCACACAGTGGGCATCGTCAGTTCCGACGATCGAACTGTACAGTAGCAATTGCTAACCATTAACGTTTGACAATAGCTGAATAAGTGGGACCAAATACAGTCGAGTAGAAGAGGCCGGATCTCGAGGGCCTCAAGTTTTACTGAATGACGCCATGCAGCACCATGCTTAAGGCTGTACCAATATCAAAGTATATTGATAACACTGGATGGCGTTCATTACGGAGAGAATAATAAGATTAGGATTGAGTAGGTGACAAGTTTCGCTAGACCTTTCGAGGAAAATCCATGGCGGACAAAGCACCAGTAATGACTAGTTGGACACAAGATGAATTTCACCGAGTATTGGGTTTTTGGAAAGTTTTGCCTAGGAACAGAGTTTAATGAACTTCCCGGTAGCTATTAACATCGGGCCGAGATGCTAATTCGAGCACAAAAAGGATAATCGAGGTCTTTCATGCTTCCGGGAATAATGCCTTACAAATACACGCCGAGAATAGATGACTAAGCAATCTCTGAAGGCCCAACGTCCTCTTGGTAGCTGAGTTTGCAATACCGTTCGTGCTTAAGAACTGTGAGTTTTTTTAGATGTAGTTGTTTATGAGTTAAGCCTGAGAAAACATCAGTTGTTTTGGGGATTAAATTGTAAACGCGGACCACCGGAGGGCGGATTCTGATTCAGTATCAAGTTGTTTTGCAAAGAGGACATCAAAATATCTCACCTTGCCAGTGCCATTAATGTGGAAGCTTTTGCTGTCATTTGGCGGAGGGTGACTTTTGTGGCCACGCTTAGGACAAGACCAATGATGGAAGAAATTGACGACAGATTTGGCATGGATCGGGCCACTGGCTGTAGGTGATCCCCTCTGCTTCTCGCACGACGGGCGCACCGCTGAGGCCAATTCGAAAAATGATGAGATTTTGGGCGGACGAATAAAAACCCAGTCGGCGAGTCAAACAAATGTCTGCCCACTTTTATGAGTTTACTAGAAAGGAAGTGAAGCACAAAGGAATCAGAAGAGCTGGACTTGAGACCTCAATGGGGTAAAAATTCTAAGATAACTGACTATGAAAGTACCCCCAGGGATAATTAATAATGATATAACGAGTTATTATTAAGTTTTCATGTGTAAGACTCGTAACCGTTCTTCGCTGCCTTTTGTTCATTAAGTCTAATTCTATTGCTTCACGTATTTGTGTCTTCATTTCAGTAGATAGAAGTTATGCCGCTTTGAATTCCTCCATTGTCGTTCCGCCGCCTCTTGGCGCTACGTCCAAACTTTCGCCCTTTTCCCCAAATATACATTTCTTTGGAATAATTTTTCACTAGAACCTATGGGAGCACTCGCATTACCGGAGACTAACATTAACTCACGTAAACACCTTGCTTCGTAAAGCATAAAGTCAGTATTGCCAGTTACATCCTGGACACTCGTTGTCTGAAATTTTAAAAGAGTCCTTCTGGAGCCTGATGGTAGGCATTACATTCATTACTTGTTAAGCTATAAATTCTCACTTGAGTTTTTACAATCCCACGTTTTTGGTTGTTTGCCAAATCCACTGATACTTTCCCTGGAAAGATGGCGTTCTTGGCTTTTAACTCCCCCCCCTCGCTTCGACCCCAAGCGAAATGTCGATGGTCATAGAGGGTCCCTCTGTTTTGTCATCTTGCTGGTATTTTACCCGGTCAGCAGAGGAGTATCATGGCCTCATGCTCCCTCGCTTCTATGATCCTCGCTCCAACTCCAAGCGGACTGTGGATTATCACGGTGACCTGCTGTCTCAATACCATGACGGTTGTTTCAGCAGTCCTCTGAGAGATTTAATGATCACATCTACAGCAAATGACCTCATCCGGTTCAGGAATGTTCTTCCCATTAAAAACCAGAACTCACACTCGTTTTATGTGTTTCTCAATCGATTTTTATTGCTCGTTTATTTCTGCTTATTTTATCCCATATTATAAACACAAACTAAACACTACCCGGCATTATGTCGTTCCAACTAGGACCATTTTTATGTTGATACCGCTTCGCAGTTAAAATAATGATAATTGAATGTAATGCCAGTTTACAAGTATTGTCAAGGAAAGATTATGCGCAAATCCGTCCAACAAAGAAAAAAACCGATAAGTAAATAAAGAAGATAGTGTTGTTTTATCAGTTGGAGAGTTCAGGAGAAATAATATTGCTGCCCATGAAATGAGGATAGTCGAGAAATGGATTGGTAGCACTGCATCAGAGATTTTCAGTCGCCATTTCTTTTCCTGAAGTTGTGATAGGATTAAACAGAAGCGCTGAAGAACAGTTGTCGCTGTTGGCTGAAGAAATTGTCCCTGGTGAAACCGGCTATGGGATCAGAGACCAGGAACGCTATCACAACGGAATATTCGATCGGTGGATTCTGCACTCAAGATTTGTGAGTTTTTCTGAATGCATTATGCAAGTAATAGTTCGCTTTAACAAAAATAGTTTTGCAGAATTTTCATATTCCTGGGTAATCTATTTCAAATAGCAGTTGTGCTCATAGAAAAGGAACGACGATTTTTAATGGTACGTGCCAGAGGAAGAAGTAAAAAGACTTCACGGTAACTGTTAAGTCAGGGGTGGACAAGATGTCTTAAAGCAGTGAGTGGGTTAAAGGCACGATTATATAAAAGCTTAAATAGTAAAAAGTAGCCCCTTTTGAAATCCACGAAGCCAAGAAGGATCAAGACTTGTACGCTTGCAACGTTCTTGGAAGGACGAATTCCGGTATTGGGGGGTTTAAACTCTCGTGGCCAAAAATGTTGGACGGGTTATATTTTCTTTCGCTCATCAGCACTCATGAGGCTAAATAAAAACGATCGCTATTCCAGGCCAGGTCTAACGTACACTTTATGAAGGCGCACTCTGACGTCGCTGGTTTTAAAGTTTCGGAATAAACCCGTTCGTTCTGCGTGCTTTGGAGACTATCTGGACGCAGTGCTCTGAAAGTTTGACGCTCTTAGTATGATACACCCAAATCCTTGATAATGTCTGGTAAATTTATGTCGTAGTCGTCAATACTTAGTTGAGGCTGGTGGTCCTCACCAACCACCATGACTAAGCGTTTATACCAAGGGAGAGAAATGTGCCTTAGGCGCAATACGCAACTTTCAGATCATCGGCATACATGAAGGGATCACCATCCTGAAATAAATCTGGCACATCTTTAACAAAAGGTTAAATTATAGGGGTAGTTGTCTCTGGAACGGTTCGTATAAGTTTGTCTTTTTCACGTCTGACATTTTTTCACGTATGGGAATTTATCGGAAATCTGAGTTTACGCAGAATTTATTTTTCAGCAATATCTAACGAACCGCGGAGCTGAGTCGCACTCTAATAACAGCCTAGGAAAACAGATCGGCGACATTCAGGAATATGAGAATTCATTCAGGGTTTTTAATATCTAGATATTGGCTGAGTCGCGCCTACATATACATCCCACGGTTTATAATTTTTCTAAAATGAATTCAAAAATAGGCGCACTTTACGGCCATCTAGTTTTAAATATTTCTAATACTGAATCCTACGCAGTCTGAAGTATCTGTCACAATCATTCCGCCTTTCCCTATTTCCAACAATACCTTCTTTACAGAGGAGTCGGGAAAAGCAGAATTATTGTATTCATCCTGTGCCAAAAATTCTACCATTGAGAATGACCCAATTCCTTCAATTCCTCCGTTGTCTGATGTTTCCCTCGCAGACATTAATTTTACTTCTACGAATATTCAGAAGCTGATAAACCAGCTTACCCACTCACATTTGATAGGAACTGACAATATCACGAACTCTCTTATAAAACATTTGAGAGATTTTTCTTCTCTGCTTATCAGGCTATTTTCAGCCTTTGTTAGAAATGGTTTCTTTCCTGACTTTCGGAAAACTTCTATTATTATTCCAATATTTAAATCTGGCTGTTGTTCTGGTGTTCAGAACTATCGAGGTGTCCATAAAACACCTTTCGCCAAAATCTTTTAAAAAAACTATTGCCGTGAAATTTACTAACTTCTGTATAACCAAGCAACTTATTAACGCTTTCCAACACGGCTTTTTACCCGGTTACTCTTGTGAAACATGTCATATGTCATTTTTCAATTTACTTACTTCTCTTCGTAATGACCATTTATTTGTGGTCGTTATTTATGTTGATCTTGGTAAAGCCTTTGACAAAGTGCTGCGCAGAAAACTCTTCGTTACATTAAGAGCTCTCTAACTTCGCAGTCCCCTTATTGACTTTATCAAGTTATACCTACCCAATCGTAAAGAAAATGTTTAAGTGGGGTCTTCATTTCCCAGTGAAAGCCCTATTGTAAGTGGTGTTCCACAAGGTACCATTTTAGATCCTATTTTGTTTCTGCTTTACATAAATGATATCTTGCTGGCAGTTAAACATTCTCAATCCTTTATTTATGTCGGTGACCTTAAATGCGTGTATTAAACCACTAAATCTACGACCCAACCTTGCCTGGAACAAATCCATGCCGATTTCTTTGCACTATATGCGTGAATCAATAAGCGATTAATGGGATCCCCTCCATCAAAATGTGGCTGTCTGTGTTTTGGACCTAAAACGCTGCCACAGCCAGTGGTCTATCAAGGCACACATATGACTAACTGGCCACCACCAAGGATTTAAGTTTAAGCAACACCAATAATCTCAATCTCTCGCCACATGCCGAGAGAATCAAGGACAAAGCTGTCCGGATTTGTGGCTTTATTTCCCACAACTTCTGTCTTCCTGAAAATAAATTAGAACTCTATCGAATGTTTGTACTTCCCCTTCTTGAGTACTGTTGTTCAATCTTCGGTTTGAAAGAGGCCAGTCATTGAAAAATTAAAAGTGTCCGAAGAGACTTTATTATAAGACTCTTAAGCATCCGAATAGATGTCAACTAACTTACATAAAATTTTTGTGTGTTCGAAGACTGGAAGCAGGCTTCTGTCTCCTCTGTCGCATTAATGACAGTTCAAATCCCCAGGATTTCAGCCCTTACTTCTGGTAGTCGCCCATACACTCCTCGTGATGCTTCCTTGATTATACCTCTTCCCGCTTTCTCCACCTCTAAGCGCTCTCTTCGCTTCTAGGCATATTTACCTTTGGAATAACCCTCTAATTAATATAAGATCACCAGATAATCTACATACTTTTAGGAGGAGGCTGCACCTTTAGCTTAGTACTGATTCGATTGAACTTTTATTCTGCCCACCCTTCCCCGACAACATTCTTTATGGCATTGAGGAAGGGCCATCGTGAATTTAGGACACCACGAAATTACCGTTTTCGCACACACTTCCCACGCGGTGTGTGGTTTCACCTTTTAGGATCTCTCATCAGAAATTTCGATTTTTTGATTTTTTCGTTCATGCATCGTGTCATTCACAGAACGCGATATCCTTCCTGACAAATCCTTTCAAAGAAATAGCGATTAGGTAGACGTGTATGCTGTAAGCCGCCTCAGTCTCACTAATCGCCGACCCTCATCAGGAATCAACATTGGCCCCTGTGATTTCGAACCCTCGGTCCCAGTCGATGATTTTTACGGTTCTTGATGTCAACTCCTCATTTCGAACCCAAGTGGTCTGTTGACGAACATGGTCGAATCCTCTGTTTTTGTCATTTCCTAGTAGTTTGGCCTGTTAGCGAAGAGGTTTCAGAGTCACATTCTCTCCTCTACGCTCTGATGACTGACCTACTGCCTAATGTCCCCTCCTCGGCTGGACTCTAAGAGGACTGTGGCTGATCGCGTCTAGGTCCTTCGGTCTCGCCACTTCTAGGTGGATATCCTCATGTGATTTAGGAATTCCGCTTTGACGATTTACGTTTCGAATTCCCTATCCAATGCCATATGCAGGCCATTGCTGGTCGACCCGCATATTTACTCTTTCATGCACGGCTCTTTTTCTCCTTAAAAACTAATCAATTTATACTCATTTTGTTTTTTAATAAGGATTTTTTCGTTGCTCACAGACCATTTATTCTGCAACCCTGGACCGAATACTGTGCAGAATCTGTCTGCTTGATCCAAAATTAACTTGAAGATTTATTTTCAGTTGTTGTGAATATACCCTCGCGGGTACTCAATAAAACAATTCATGAATTTATACTTAATCATATACGATGTTCAGGGATATCCAGCAACTCTTCGGTAATAGTAGGACCAGGGCCTGCACTACGTTTGAAGGGCGGCCCACTCATATGCCCATGCTATCTGGGATTGGTGCTCGCTCTCCTTATAAGTGCAACCAAGGGCTGGCAAAGCGCACCGAAGGTGTTATAACAGCAAAATCGTTTGGATACGAGGATGGATGGCTCATATATCCTGCTGAAAGTCCAGAAACTTCAAAACAAGCTGGCGGTTCTACGAAAGTCCGTGCAAGAGAAAATGGTAGGCAAGACGCGGTTAACAGTGCTAAAGTTAACAAGGCAAAGGCAAAAGGCAAAACTCAAAGGCGGCCAAAGAATATAATCTGTGAGAAATCTTAGTTTAGGGCGCGGATACCCATAACAATCGGATAATAACAACGCAGTTTCTTCTTTGCATGAAAAACAGTCTAAGAGAACCATCAACTTCTCTTGGCCATTCCGTGCATTCGATACAGCATTTAGTTAGAAGTAAAGAAACAAACTTGTGGCAAGATGGAATCAGTAAGCACCGCAACAGGAATATGAGACCCAAAGCAACTCCGATGGATCTCTTGGAATCCTTAGCTTACGGTGTGGCGGAAACTGGAACAGAGGAACCCTTTGGTCGCCAGAATTGCATAGTCGCCTGGGACTTTTAGGAGTCAAATGCTTCCGCCCCGAAGTAGAGAATTTCTGCTGACCTTGATGTGCTTCAACATCTGCTGAACAGCATGCTTAATTCGAAAAAGTGCAACCATTTTTGCAGTCTTCAGAATCGAAAAAAGGTAAGAGAATGATCGAGAACTGTGCGATGGTTTTGGGCAGCAAAGAAGAGGCTACTTTGGTTCTGTCCAAGAAAAGCAGCCTCCGAAACTCCCTCAAGTAGGTTTTTTCCAGCCGCACTACTCTCCAGTGGAATGTCTGAAAGGCAGCAAATTAGTGATGTAACTGGAGAGGAGACTTGCGACAAAAAGAGTAACTTAGCTATTTTCATGGGGCGAATGATGCAGAGGGACGCGGTTTGCTTTAGCACTACCCAGTGGTTATTAATAAGGCGGAAACCTAGTATAGGGAAACTCCGGACAAAACTAATTAAGCCCTGTCGAATGCTACAAACTTGAATTCTTTTGCATCAATGCCCAAGGCTTGTTTTCTAAGTTCGGCGAAAAGAAAATACAGGTAGTTGATACGTCTCCAGGCGTTATAACAATAATAGAAACGTGGTTGCCACAGACCGTCGGTGATTGAGAAGTAACGCTATCATGATAACAGCTGCTTTGAAGGCAGGAGGGACCGCCATTCTGGAGGAGTTGTCATGTACGTAAAGAGCAACTTAACCCTATGTAAGAGGATCGACAAGAATGCGAACGACACGGGGCCATTTGGCAGGTTATAAAGCACGGGAATCGCAGTCCCTTGAGGACATAACTATTTAATAACCACCACGGATGGACTCCAGCGCAGCTACTCGTCTGCTGGGAGGTATAAAAGAGATCGGCAGTCGACCGGACGTTCTCCTCGTGGGGAACTTTAACGCACTCCGCATTCAATGGGGCGGTGTGCATGCGATGTGCCCAAAGTATACTTCGATCATTTTCTCCTGAAGACAACACTAGAAGTCCTTAAAACGCAGCATGTTTTAGTTCCAAATAGGGCGTGTGGATGGCAACAGACTAGTTGTTTGGATCTCGTCTCCACCAAAGATAGTGACGGCATACACGAGGTCAACTGCCTACGTCTGGTCGTTCAAACTGATCATGCAGTACGTTTATGGGAGTACGAACTATATCCTGCACTGTATGCAGTAAACGAGAAGAGACCATATATATGGCAAGGGGACTTTTGTCAAATGAGAAGTGAGGCATCAAAAACGGACTGGGATGTTTTCTCATCCGGAAGCGTCACCGTGGACTGGAATGTACTGAAGGATCTGCTGTTGCATCGAATGGAGAGCCACCGTCTCTCATTTAAGCCAATGATATCCAACCAAACTCAGTGGCTAACTCGAGATCTCGAAGAGATGATTAACAAGAAAGGAAGGCTGTGGAAAGGTCTTGTAAAAACAATAATACTACTACTACTTTTACAGAATACAAAGTCCAGACGAAAAAGGTGAAGGGCGTGATTCTCAAAAGACAACGAGATTTCGAGTGTCATTTGCACCACCAAGCCGCTAAAAATCCGAAGCTGTTGGTAGATGATATAAAATTCTGGAAAGTAACCCACGGGGCTCCTGACCAACTTCTAAAAATTTTTTGTCTATTGAACTAGTGGTTCCGCAAATGGTTCCTGTCCTTTAATATGACCAAATGCACAATAATGGGTCTCCGAAGTCGAAATGGGGCCCCTAATACACAGCAATACTATCTGAGCGGACTGTCACTCCAAGAAGCGGAAATAGAAAAGGATATCAGAGTCTGGATTGTAGACACCCTAAAGCCTCCTATACTATGTTCTAAAGCGGCCAAGGCCGCAACTTCAGTGCTGTGCGCCATCAAGCGGTCATTCACAGTTTTCGGTCCCGCCCTCTTAAAGGCAATATTCTGAAAACGTACGTTATCGGCAAAATTTCAGTAGTATGTTTGTTTGAGGTTAAAAACCGCATGTACCGTTTTGGATAGTGTTTTCAAAGGCATTGCCTATCACTTTTAAAATATGCTGATCACATATCGACCCAATGCTTTTCCAAAGTCTTTGGCACCTTTGCTAGGTCACGTCTTGAATATGCGATCCCGGCCTTGATGTCCTGAACTTAGCAGGGTTTCAGTTGACTTGAAAAGGTGCAGAGACTAGCCACACAATTGGTAGGAGGTCAAGACGCACTGCCACACTAGATCCTCCTAAACAACCTTAATTTCTATCCTTTGAGTTATATGTAGTTGCGCGGAGACTTGATACAAACTTTCCGTATCGTGCATGACATTGACTGCGCCCTCCGGTGTAAACGCCCTTTTCCAGCTCGCCATTACGAATAACCTCCGAGGACATCCTTTCAAATTTACAGACTAACCGGCGCCGAAGAGCACTTACTGGAATATAGGCAGCAATGCAAAATTTGCAAAAGCTAGGCCTCGAAGCTTCGAAGAAATTTCGGACTAAACATACTGCATAAATCTCTAGAACACCCCAATATTCTATATGGTTACACACGGGGTAAGCAAAGAACTCAGGAACTGATTCCTCTCCTTAGGTCTGCAGACAGAAGACTGAAGACTGACGATCAGGTCAAGGTATTTCCTTTTTGATTTCATTCAGTTCGTCTTTGCCCAAGAACCTAATTCTTCATTTGCACCTTCGCCCGTTCTTCAACCAACGTCTCGTCCTGCTCCCTCACCTCCTCTCCCTGTCTTTGCCCCTCCCTATCCTCCCTCGTCGAGAAACCCCACTTTTCGTCTTCCGTAGCTAGAGCCGGACTACGCTGACTAAAGCCGGCCGAATCACCTGATCTTGTTCAAATTTTTACATTAGCACTCCGAGAACTTGATAATGAGCTCTGCGATCCACTGACTACAATATTTCAAAAGTCATTTAAAAAGATGAACTTCGGAAGAATGGAAGGGCGCATTCATTACTCCGATCCATAAAGGAGGTTCACTACTTGACTGCGAAAATTATCAACCTGTCAGTCCAACTTGCATCGCGTGTAAAACAAATGGAGACATTATCAAAAGACATTTGATGGAATACCTGTAGAAAAACAAGATATTTTGTGATGCCCAACACGGATTTCGTCCAAGACGCTCCTGTCTAACGAATGTTCTATAATCTCACGAGAAATGAACAAGAGTCACAGACATCCAGTGGACTATCCAGTGGACGTAATATCTTTTGACTTCAATACGGCTTTTAATGGCGCCCCACACAGGCTTCTTTTGCAGAAGATTTTGGATGTAGGAATTCGAAGGAGAATGTTTAGATAAATCAGGATTTTCCAGTTCTGTAGAGTACAGAGGGTCGTTGCTGGGGGCTCTACCTCGGAATGGACAAAAGAGTAAATTTGGGTTCGACAGGACTCTATTTTAGGCCCAGTACTCTTCCTGATATATGTAAATGATTGCACCACGGAACTAGACTTTGTAAAACACTTTGTAATACTCAGTCTTTCCGTACTGTCCGACAGAGAACAGATGCGCCTCCTTATAATTAATGTTGCTTTGTGAAACGACTACATTTTAAATGTTTGCATTTTTATTTTCTGCGCGAATAGGCGAAGTAATTGTACATAAATAGGGTCATCAAGGGCTCTGACTCAAACCCTTCAAATACCCACATACATAAATTTGCCCCTAGGAAGATTGAATGTAAAAAGTATTTTTTCTCGAACCGGGTTGTGGTACGTAAAGTAATCTGACTCAGGCGACTGTGATGTTTCAATCTGTGGAGAAACTTAAACATCGTCTTGGCAGGTACATGCTGCAGCAAAAAGCGGACTACGTGACTGTGCAACCACAAAACCGTTGACATAGACGAATCGAGGTCTACATACACTTGATGTTGTAATTTCTTTGTATTTTTGCCAATTCTTTTGATTTTATGTGACGAGTAGGAGTTCAAAGAGATAAGCCTATTTTCCCCAAATAATTTGAACTGAACTAAAGGTTTACGTCCATCCGAGATTTACTAGTGATTGTCTTTCATAGCTGCATGTCAAGTTAGTGACAGCGCCCTCAGGGATGCTAAATAAGGGAATTTGTCTATTTTGTTTAGCATTTAATATCGGCGAGAATAAATCTTAGGAGTTAGCATCTTGCCTGAATAATTGTTTGAGTGAACCTCATGGAATTTGCTTACGGCGACGATCATGACAAAGGATGCAACTCACATTTTCTATCCTCTTGACGATTTAGGCGTTAATTTTGCTCAGCATTTTGAAGCCGTCGGGACAAAAATTCAAAATAAGTCCCTCTCAGGCCCACCGCGATAACGACTGACAAGAGATGAATAGAAATCGGACCGTCGAAAGTATCTGTCGGTAAGAAAACGTTGTAGCTTAATTGCAAAACAAATTTTGTTGCCTAACATGCAGTTATTATTTTTTTCCCATTTATACTACGCTTGCTATATACTTATTTCCTTGAAATCACGTTTACTAGCGTTGCATTAACTATGTAAATTATCGCACATACGCGTATGCCAAAGTCGCCCATGTAAGCCTTCTCGGCCAATCAGAATTCGAGAGCGGGATTAGCATCCTCTATAGCCTTATTGCTTTGTAACGTCCCTTGAATTTTACGGAGTTGCTTGGTTGGAGTAAAACTTTTAGCTCACGTGTCTAGGATGAAGATGGTGTGACCGCGTGTTGGTGAAAATAACCGGCGTTCTGTCCTAACATCCCCGTCGACCCCTCTTCCCGCCATAACCGCGGTTACCGTGCCGTATTTCCCACTCTATGTCGGCACTTTCCCCGCAGTTGTCGAAAGCGCTGCACTCCCCATCGGTGTTCTAGGTGGTATGTTGGTATCACCTACTCGTCTATAAGCATCGTCTCCCTTTGTCCTCCATTCAACGCTTTCCAATGTGTTTACCTCGCCGTTCTCAGTATATGTATATGTCGTGCCATTTGACTTTTCCTACGCCCAGTTTGGGTGTGATCGATAATCCGTTTAACAACTCTTCAGCTTAGTTTTAGCCAAGAGTTACACCCACTGCTCCACGTTAACTCGTGTGTGCTATACTCATCGTCTTCGGCCGTTACAGCTCTACGCTGTGATGCCGCAGAATTTAGTTGGTACGTTTTTGTTTTGCGAAAGTTTTTTTGTTTCTGCCTGGAATTTGTTTTTGTGTGCTTCCTAGATCGACTGTCGGAGGTCGCATCCCACACCATGTAGCAGCCTCCACCTCTACGTTTCCTTTTGGTCCAGCCAGAAAATGATAGAGATTACATCCTCCAAGAAACCTCTCTTGACCAACCTTAATCAAGGATTTCGTTATACATGACCTATCCCATTTTCATGTCTTTTATCATTGCATTTGAATAGACTGTTCTCTATACCCTCTCTGCTGACAATTGACTGTTGGAATACTGTGTCATTAGGGCTACCGAGTCGTATAATCAATCCATTGGAGAACCTTTCAAAGCCTATCAGGGGAAAGGAGAACCCGCGTGTTACACTGCTTTGCGAAAAAGCAGGGACGAAGTTATTGCTTGCGCCGTCCATAAAAGAGATATATTTAGTCAAAAAAGTTAAAATTAAACTTCCTAAGTGGAGGATTTTTAATTATTTTCGACGCTTTTATCATCGCTAGCGGATGCCACGTAGTTGTCTAAGCTATATTTTTACTCTTAAGTTTAGTGAGTATTACGTTAGTAGGAGCCGTCCTACCTGACTCGTTGGCACGCCATCCTTTGGATCCGCCAACAAGGCGTGCGCATTTTTATGTCGCGTCAGCAACAAGTAGGACATGAGTGATGCCCCGTCACTGAGACGAGTCAGACGTCCAGTCGGCACGCTAACAGCTCGAGATCATGATCTGAAATTTCCTTACGCATTTTTATCGCCAGGTTTTTGTTATTACGACTGAACAATAGACCTATTGTCCTTATTCCCCGGCCGTTGATTTTTCACTGAGAATTCGACTGCGGAGAGTTGTAGAACACGTTACCGGTTAGGTGTTGCTTTAAGAACCGAACAAATTGGCGACGCAGAACTCGCAGTGTTTATTTCCGCGAGACAATTACTACCTCTCCTGCAACAACATCAGGCCCAGATTGAAGCAGCCAACATTCAATCCAATTATTTTTTATTAAAGACCCATCGGGGTCCCATCAAAGCAAGTAAAAATAAATTTACATGCGAATTTTAGACGAGGTAGGCAAAATCTGTACAAAGTGCAATACATAGTTTTTGAGATTAGAAGTCCGTTAAGCAAAATGAAAAAAAAAGAAAAACGAGGGGTGAAAAAAAACTCCAAAGCAAAATTTAAAAATGATTGTAGCAATTTAACAGGAGAAAAAAACCCTCAAAAAATAGCATCAGAAAAATGCAGGGAGGACTGGCCTGCATGTGGCGGTACAGAATGGAATACAGTCGGACATCAACATGGCCGAAATAAATGTCAGGTGTATATGGCATTGTGTAACGGATTTCATAAAATGGTACGTAGGCGGGTCGGTCAGGACTGGCCTGTATCGCCTTGAATAAGAAAAATAAGTGGCGAAATTGAAAACCAGTCTCGAGGCGATAGGAACCCAGATGCGGTCGGTTTCATTCAACCATGTCCATCCGAGCATGAAGGGAGGGAGATGCGACCAGACTACTAGTATATGGCGAATATAGAAGGCTTTGTCAAGACCGCCGATGGAGCGCATTCTGTAAGGTCACGATGACAACCAGTCTTGAGGCGACAAGAATCCAGATGCGGTCGGTTACATTCATCAGAGTCCATCCGAGGATAGGGCAAAGGAGATGCGACCAGATTACTAGTATATGGCGAATATAGAAGGCTTCGCCAAGAGCGTCGATGGAGCGCATACTGTGAGGGCATCATGAAGATCAGTCTCGAGGCGATAGGAACCCAGATGCGGTCGGTTACATTCATCCGAGTCCAACCGAGGATGGGGTAAGGGAGATGCGACCAGACTACTAGTATATGGCGAATACAGAAGGTTTCGCCAAGAGCATCGATGGTGCGCATGCTGTGAGGGCACGATGCATGAACTGAAAAATTGGAATAATTAACATTTCTGGTGAGGGATCTTAGATAGCGAGACTACTCATAAAGGAAGGAAACGTGAACAGATACGGAAATTTAATAGCGGCATGCTAAATTCCCGGTGGCCCTTTCTCAGCGTCATAGAAAAAGTTGTCTGGGAAGGATGAGGAAAATAAAAGTTTAATCGAGTCAGTATTCAGATAAAGGCGTAGCCTTCTCTTAAAGGTGTGTAGATTTTCTGAAGATCTTATATTTATTGGAAGGTTATTCCAGTGGAAAGTATACCTGGAAGCGAAAAAAAGGGAGCGCTTAGAGGTGGAGGACGCTGGAGGAGGTATAATTAGAGACGAATTGCGAAGATTGTATGGGCGACTAATAGGGGTAAGTGCTGAAATCCGAGGAAAATTTGAACGGTGATTAATGCGAAAGAGGAGACAGAAGCCCGCTTCTAGTCTTCGAACCCATAAAAATTTTAGGTTAATTAGCTGGCATCTATCTGAGTAGGAGATATTGGGATGTTCCCTATCTAAAAGTTTTTTTAGAAAAACGTCTTTGAACATTTTCAATTTTTAAACGACTGGCTTCATTCATCAAACCGAAGAATGGGCAACAATACTCGAGAATGGGAAGTACAAACATACGATAGAGCCTTGATGGTAGTACATTCAGTCATAGGTGTGCCTTGCAAGACCACTGGTTGGGGTAGCCTATCAGGTCCAAAACACATATAACGACATTTAGACGGAGAGAATTCCATTAGCCATTTTGAGCTCCAAGCTGAGAGAGCAAGCAAGTCAGCATGGATTTGCTCCAGGCAATGAAGGCTCGTAGATTAATTGAAAGAATATGCACATTTGAGATCATCGGCATAAATAAATGATTGAGAATGTTTAACTGCTGCCGAAATATCATTTATGTAAAGCAAGAACAAAAGAGGACCTAAAACGGTACCTTGTAGGACACCGCTTACAATAGGACTTTCACTGGAAAGTGAAGATCCCACCAAAACCTTTTGGTTACGATTAGACAGGTATGACCTGAGAAAGTCTATTAGTGGACTGCGAATTCCCATGGCTTCCAATTTAATCAAGAGTCTTTTATGTGGTACTTTATCAAAGGCTTTACTAAGATCAAAATAAATAACGACAACAGATAGATGATCATTACGAAAAGAGGTAAGTAGATCGAGAAACGACAGATGACATGTTTCACAAGAGCGATCTGGTAAAAAACCCTGCTGGGAAGGGCTAAGAACTTGATTGGCTATGCAAAATTCGGTAATTTTTACGGCGATAATTTTTTCAAAGATTTTGGCGAGAGAGGGTGTTTTATGGACACCTCGATAGTTCTGTACGTCAGAACGACAGCCAGACTTAAATACTGGAATAATAATAGAAGTTTTCCAATAGTCAGGGAAGAAGCCAATTACGAGAAATACTGAAAAGATTTTGCCTAGCAGAGGAGGAAAATCTCTTAGCTGTTTTATCAAGGAGTTTGGGATATTGTCCGTACCTACTGAGTGAGAGTTAGGAAGATGGCTTATCAGTTTTTGAATACATTCAGGAGAAAAATTAATGAAGCTAAGAGAAGCATCAGACAACGAAGGAATTAAAGGGATCGGATCAGTTTCAATGGTGAAATGATTGGCAAAGAACGAATTTAAAATTTCTGCTTTGCCTGACTCCTCAGTAATGAAGGCATCGCTAGCACTAAGCAAGGGCGGAATGACTTGGTGGGACTTAGCACATGATCTCTGACGGAAGATATGAGCAACTGATTTAGAAGCATTCACGTCATTAATAGCTAAAGACTCTCTACGCCTATCTCGCTCGAGCCTCATTTTCGAAGCTAGTTCAAATATTTCAACGATTCTTAGATGAACTGATAATGAGCTCACAGAAGGATCTTTAAACTGCTTCCGTAACTTTTTAAGTCTGTTTTTAAGAAAGTGTGGGATAGCGGTGGAATTAGCACTCGATTTGAACATCTTCCAAGGAATAAGGTCAAGAAGACCTTCTGTTACGCATTGTAATAAATTGTTGAAAAAATTTAGATCATTATTCGAAAAAATATTGTGCCAATCAAGAGTGCATGTAAAGTTATTTACTAATTCCTTGTTAACATTATCAAAGTCAAAAATACTACACTGAACTGCTGGCTTTGCGGAAATGGCAACTGGAAGGCGACAATGGATTAATGCATGATCACTTGCAAAGAGGTCATGATAAAAATCCATAGATAAAGGGAAGGTGCCATTAGTAAAAATTAAGTCTAAAACACTATCGTTTCTGGTCGAAGAGTGAACTAATTGAGTCAGGTTTGAAAAGTAAATTGTGTCAAGCAGTTTCTGGAATTTAGGAGGAGAAGTATGTGTGTGCCAGTCAATTTCTGGCAAATTAAAATCGCCTACGATTATCTTGACATCGAAAGAAGTTTCTGCAATTTTTTCAAAGAGTTCACAAAGTTGGTTTTCATTTCCGGAGGAACAAGGAGGATTATATACGCATCCGACTAAGGCTTTCCTATTTTGCGGAAGGATTACCGAAGCAAAACATAAATTTCCAGAGAAGGAGGAAATGTTCAAGTTATAAGGCGATTGTGCAAGTGATGCTCTTATGTAAAGAAGGCATCCGCCGCCGCGTCTGTCGACACGGTCCTGGCGGTATAAACTGAGGCTATCTATATTAAGTGCCGAGTCCGAAATTAGAGAGTGGGCCCAAGATTCTGTAATGCACAATACGTCTGTGTCATACTCAACAGCTACACTTCTTAGGTGTGCCATCTTTTGCACGACAGATCTTGCGTTGAGAGAGAAAATACTGAGCGTATTCCTCATATGTAGGATCCGCTCATTGCTACTTATTAAAAAGGAAGAGCCGGAGGTGGAAAATTAAGCTGTTGGAACGAAGCTATTGGTGGAGGACAAAGTTGCTGCTGTCTAAAGTATATGGGGTAATTACTAGCTAGAGATGCAGCATTAGGTGGAAAAACATTTGAGGAGGACCCGGGAAGAGGAAAACTATTTTGTTGGGTTGGAAAAATAGGAGACAAGAAAATAGGATTTTGGGAATTGTTAGCATAAGATGAAGGGTAGTTTATGTTAGGTGGCGGACGTAATGGTTTCGGGAAACAGTTAACATCAGGAATGGGCTTTATTATTCGGGGTGTCAGACTAGCGATGGGATTGAAAAATTTATCAGCAATGCAATATACTTGTATTTTGCAGTCTGATGTGTAAGAGGGCTTCACAACTGTGGCGTTAAGTTGAGAATTCCGGATAGGAACAGGTAAAGACCTCCCTGAACTTTCATCTAGCTTATTTGACCTAACTGCAGGGTCAGACCTGAGTGGCCAGGCGTGGAAACGGGGTGGATTCGATGTAAGTTTATTAACCAAATCACTATTCTGAGTGCTGGGAGCCGGTTGTGCTTCAAGGACTGGCTCATCTTTACTGCTAAGATCAAGCTCCCTTGTAAATTTGGGAGCCGTATTTGAACAATCCTTGCTCCGTGGGGGAGTTTTAAAGAGGCTAGTTTTAACCGTCTCTGTGATGATGTGATCAGTCGAAGAGCTAGATGGAACTGGGGCCGCTGTAGATAGTGGGGGGATTTGGTTGACACCAGATGGAGAAACTGCTTTAGAGGAAAAAGGCATTTGAGTAGAATTCGGGGGTGGCTTTACGTTTGGTAATGGGGGAGAAACTTTTCGTTGCACTGGAGTTTGATCTCGACTTATAAAAAAGTTTATTTGTCCTGAGATATTGAGTCGAGCGCTCCAAATGGGAGAAAATAAAATTCACTTCTATGGATGAAAAGAGTTTGACAAGAATTGGTGGATTCTTGCTCCTAGATGAAAGCCTTTTAGCTTCCGCGACCCTAAATTTGAAGCCGCATGAATAAAGGAATTGAAAGGCGACATCTATTGGCTGTCTACTCTTAGGAACGTTTTTTTAATATAAAGTTGAAACTTCGTTTTTGCCTGTCTTCAGTCTCAGTCGCAACCAGGTTAATGAGAGGCATGAGCTTCTCACACTGCTGAGACGTAAGCGTTGGCAACTTTCCGTCAAGAAGGGCACCAAGGACAGAAAAAATTGATCCGCAACGAGACATAAAGTTGTTAAAATCATAAAGCGCCCCTAGATCATTTTTTTATATGAACAATGGGTTTCAGATGAAGTTTCGTTTCCTTCGGATTTCGACGAAGGGTTGCTTGAGGTTTCATGCCGAAAACGCAATACAAGACTTAAGTCCAAATATTTATATGGATGATAACTGCCGAAACTTCGAGGATATATGGATGAGGCTATGTATGATGAAACGATTTCTGAAAGCTGCCAATACTGGTGGACCAGACAGCACAATTTATGCTAAGCAAGTTTTACTCAATACCAGAATGCAAACTTGGAAAAAACGGGCAAATGACAATTTCGTAGGTGGCAAAACAGAACGAAGAATAAATCTGAATTGGGTAATGAAGCTATATAGGATAAAATAGGTAACAGTATAATTCTCAATAAACTGACGATGAAAGCCGTCAGTGGAGACGGTTTATCGTTTAAAATATAATGTTAATCTATATTTTTACGAGGAAAACCTTTTGTATATGCAGGTAAGACTTGATAGGATTGAGGCTATGTTGGGTGAAAAACTGCGACAATAGATTTATGCTTTATGACAAATCGCAGAAAAACGACAGGAAGCGAAGATGACTTATGACAAAAAATAGAAAATTTTGTCAAATCTACACTGGAAAACTGTGCAAGAGATTAAGAAATTGAATCCAAGAATATAACTTTCACTTATCTTTTCATAATCGTGCTGCGCGCGTTGACCTTGACAGACAACTTGAGTTAATGGAATTTAATGTAATTCATGGAAGTTAATGGAATTCATGATGCAAAAGTTTAGTTTACACTTTCTTCATTCATCGTCCACGTGGAAGCAGTTCACGTCCTCAACACATTTGTTTCGGGCATTACTGATTTTATTTATAACCCCAAATCGGACGACTTTCTATTCTCGGTTCTAAGGCTGTGAAGACGTTTTCTGCGTTCGATTTCCCATTGCCGATTATGCCTGGAAGGTAGGCACGTTAGTACGCAAACTGAGCACCAAGGAATATCAGCCGTACGCCAATACTCGCAGTGCTGAAATCAAAAGCCGCTGTTCAGTAAAATTGGACCTGACTCCTAATCCACCCTACAGACTGTAATTACCGAGTGTCAGTGGCTGAAAAATCTTAAGCATTGTGGAACAACCCAGTTACGTCCTTTCGGCCACTTATGTTCATGTTGGTACCAAAACGAAGTAGATATCAACGATAAGCCCCAAAACTCAACGTTCAGAAGACACCCGGCCCCTTGTTGTAAATGTGGTGGTCGACATTTTATTCGCCTCTGTCTATTCAAAAGGCGCGTTCATTAGAAGTGCCATTAGCGAGGGCACAATAAAAATCACAGTTTAGCCGACCAATCCCCAGAAACAAAGGTACGCAAGAGGCGGACGAAACGTCCAAGGTGTCTTCCGATTAATTACGGTTCGAAGTTTTATTCCACTATGGCCACGTACACGACTGAGTACCTTACAGTTCTTATTAATTTATTTTAACTTGCTTTGATGGGACCCCGACGGGTCTTTTCTATAAAAAATTATCTATCTATTAACGGCACACCTGTATGCTGACAGCTTGATACAGCTCCAGACATCACTCTTATTTCCAGGCTAACTTGACGCATAAATGGACGGCCTTCGGTGATCACATCGGAAAGGAAGACACAGAATGTGTCTGGAGAAATTGTCCGGCTCACGGGTGAGCTCAACTGTGACGACCCCTATCATTTCTTTCATTTCGAAGGAACATGATACCTCACCAACTGTCCGAACACTAACCTACTTGGTTTCGACTGAGTCGAGAGACCACCTTATGGAAGTGCTCCATTTGTATTTGCAACAGCGTTCAGTCATCTTGACCTCGTCGCAACAAGTCACATCAACTGGCTATGAAGTTGACGTCCACCTTATAGGGGAGATTTATCTGTTTTTCAAGACAGTCTTGGTTGCCGCACCATAGATAAATAGATAGATAAATAATTTTTTACTAAAGACCCGTCGGGGTCCCACCATGATGACAGTCAGTCTCTGTCTTAATTAAAGCCCACCGTTCGGCCTAAACGACTGCCGATCCCTGCCCTTAGATCAGCAGATGGAAAAGTGGAGATTGATGACCAGGTTAAAGCGTCCCTCCTTTCCGACTTCTTTCAGTCCGTCTTCACCCGAGAACCTAGTTCTATATTTGCCCATCCATCTATTCGCCAACCAACCTCTCCTCCCAGTACCCTTTCCCCTCCTATCCCCTCCCTACCCTCCTTAACCGAGGAACCATTCTTTTCATCTACCATAGTTAGGGCCGAGTTACTCCGGCTAAACCTGGGAAATCGCCTGGCCCAGATAGAATTCCCACCCTAGCACTTCGTGAACTTGCTAATGAACTGTGCAAACCCTTATCCGCAATATTTCAAAAGTCATTTGAAGACGGCGAGCTCCCGGAAGAATGGAAGTGTGCACTCATTACTCCGATCCATAAAGGA
Organism: Spirometra erinaceieuropaei; assembly: GCA_902702965.1. Lineage (NCBI taxonomy): Eukaryota > Metazoa > Platyhelminthes > Cestoda > Diphyllobothriidea > Diphyllobothriidae > Spirometra > Spirometra erinaceieuropaei. The sequence goes on along the minus strand of CACRXP010000421.1, from coordinate 19,476 downwards.
GGCTCAAGACTGGACTGCGGAAATTATCGTCCTGTCAGTCTTACTTGCATCGCGTGTAAAATAATGGAACGCATTATCAAAAGACACTTGATGAAATACCTGGAACAGAACAAAATATTGTGTGATGCCCAACATGGCTTTCGTCCAGGGCACTCCTGTCTAACGAGTGTTCTTTACTCGCACGAGAAATGGACACGAGCTACCGATAAGCGTTTTCCAGTAGATGTCATATTTTTTGACTTCAAGAAGGCCTTTGACAGTGTCCCACACAGGCTTCTTTTACAGAAAATCTGGGATGTGGGAATTCAAGGAAGAATGTTTAAGTGGATCAGGAGTTTTCTGTCCTCCAGACTACAAAGAGTCGTCGTTAGTAATTCTGCCTCGGAATGGGTAAAGGTGGAAAGTGGTGTCCCACAGGGTTCTGTCTTAGGCCAAGTACTCTTCCTGATTTATGTTAATGACTGCATCAGCGAAGTGAATTGCGAGGCTCTCATGTTCGCGGATGACATAAAAATATGGAGTGAAGTCAAGTGTGATGATGACACAGAGAAGTTGCAGTCGAACATCAACAAACTGTGTGCTTGGTCGAACAGATGGCTTTTGAAGTTTAACGTGTCCAAATGCGTGGTTTTGCACCTGAACACTGGCCGCAATGCCTCTCCCAAACACCAGTACTATATTGACGGGACGAGGTTATAAACTGTAGAAAGACACAGAGATCTGGGTGTATGGACGACCACAAATCTATCACCATCAGAACACTGCAGAAAGATGGTCCAGAAGGCAACTAGTACTCTACACTGGATCAGACGTGTATTTAAAATATTTCCTCCCGAACTTTTTGAAAGACTCTTTTGTGTCTTTGTAAGCCCTCATCTAGAGTATGGAATGCCAGCAGCTTCACCATGGATGAGGAAGGATATCAACTTACTCGAGCAGGTGCAATGCAGAGCGACAAAGATGGTCGACAGTCTAAAGCATTTGTCTTATCAGGAGAGGCTGAATTTCCTTGGCCTATTCCCTCTCTCGTATAGACAAATAAACTGCAGTCTACTCTGGACGTTCCGGATTGTTCGCGCCCAGGGTTGCTCATTTAGAGCAGAGGACTTCTTTGAGTTCGCCCGTACAAACCAACTACGCGGCCATGCATACAAAGTCGGGAATGAGCGCACGCGTTTATACCGACGAAAATTTTCATTCAGTCAGCGGGTTGTCTGGCCGTGGAACTCGCTTCCAAGCGAGATGGTGACGGCTGACACAGTTTGTGTGTTTAAAAGAAAACTTGTTCGTCTAGTTTTCGACAGAAATCGACTTGTACAGCATGACTTTGCACAGCCAGTTTTGTAAAATCTGTCATATACAATCTTCCGCACTAATTTACAGTGACCCTATGCACTACTTTATGATTACGATTGAACTGTGACCCAATCACATTTTAAATTCTTGCAATTTTATTTTATTTTTGAGTATGAATCTGCGAAAGCACTGTACATAAATAGGGTCATCAAGGGCTTTGCCTGTAACCCTTCAATATATATATATATATATATATATATACAATATGCACTTATTATATTATTTTCCTTTGAAAATGCAGGACCGAAACTCGAGAACATTCCCTTGTAGATGATATCGGTAAAATGAAATGACAATCATCCGCATTAGCGGTAAGTGTATGCAAGGCGTTGGTTTGGAACAACAGAGTTTTTCTATCCAGACAAGTGGTATTTTCTAGGCAAATATGCATCTAGTCTTTCAACACTCAGACCGTCTCCTTGTTCTTTAACCTGCCGTTGATGTACCTAATGAGCACTTTTGGCTAATCGATGGCCCGTTCCATAACTGGCGTTTCATACTCCTTCTGTGACATGCGGATGGCCGAGCTTACTTAGTTTCGCTTTCGACCAAACTGTTCGTATTGAGATGGTTGATTTGTTGTTGCATACCTTCTCCTTAGTTTGTTCTTGCGGCTTACTTCTTTCTTCATATCCCGCTTTATCCAGGTAGGACGATTATGCTTTTTGACTCTTTTTGTCGGACAGTTTCGATGCAGGATATCGGTTACAACCCCTCTGAGACTGTTCCAATCAACGTCTGAATGCCCGGAAAGAGCATAATTCCAGTGCACTACCGATAATTCCCCTCTCATGACGACAAGATCTCCTCGCCAGAAACTCAGCCGAGGCGGTATTCCCAAAACAGCCTGACATGGCCACTCTTACCTAGCAGTGCTATGGACCTAAGTTGGCCAGGGTTAACTGGGTCGTTTGTAAGGACCATGTCCAGACAAATTGCTCTTTGGTCTTCTCTGATCTTGGTTGGGAATGTGACGTTTTGTAACAAAAAGAGATTAGCCGTTAGCTTCACGAGCCTGGAATCAAAGGAATTTCGCCAACCATTTACTAATAAATTATTCCATTCGACCATGGGTGCGTAGAAGCCTTCGTTTATCAGTACCTCTTGGTCTTGTAACACCTCTTTAATTAATCCAAACATCGCCTCGTCAACTTCAGGAGTTTGAATGGTCTGTCTATATACGGTTAGAAAATTAAGATTAGGTACGCCATGCATCCTCAGTTTTAACCACAGTGCTTCACAATCGCGGGAGCTATCGGTTTTGTGTTCCGATGCGATGATTCCTCTCTTGACGTAGACCGCTAGTCCCCCTTCTTTTCTTTGCAGCCTGTCCCGGCGAAAAAGTTCGTATCCATCGAGTGTAATTTCGGCATCCAAGACTTCGGTCCGGAACCAGGTGTCTGTGATAGAAATGACATCCGGCTGCGTATCTGATACCCACACTTTCAGCTCATCTAGCTTCTGGAAGAAGCTCTGAGCATTTGCATAAAGAAAGGGGAGCTTAGCCCAGGCAGATTCCCGAACGATTTTTGGGTCGAAGTTACTGGATGTTTCGTGCGAATTTTCGTGTCTATCGTCCCATTGCGGGTCTACTGCTGTTTGATTGAACTGGATGTCAGTGTGTTGGCCGTCGTTTTCTCTGATCGGTTTGGCAAATAGGAGCGTTCTTTCCTAATTATCTGGTTGTTCATGATGCTCAGTGTTATTTGTTGTCTCCAGAGGAATGAGATCCGGATATTTACGATTTTCCCATTCCATATTCTTAGATTTCTCTGGCCGGAATTGTATCTTCTGAGGAGTTCAACCTTGAGTTCCCTTCATTTCTCCCGTTCGGCCAGTGAAAATTCCGCTGAAAAAAATTGTTGGGTGTGCATCTCGCAGTGCTGGTTCCCTGTTCAACAGTAGTAGAGATTGTTCCTCATTTCCCAGAATAATTTTTAATGGCATATGATAGCTCGACTCGTCCTTTATATCCTTGATTGGTCCTATTCTGAAAGCCTTCAAGACGGTGATGTTCTCATTTTCTTGTAATAGGGCTTTGAGGTACTACTGGAATAATTCTATATCGTGGTTTATTCTGTTCTTTGGGATGTCTGAAGAAGACTCAGGCGTACCCTTTACGATGATGCATTTAGTGCGATCAATAAGTCACTGTCGTTTATTTTTATACGCATATTCTGCATCGCGAAATTTTGCTGTCATCAGTGTTCACTTCAGAGACAGTTGTCATGGTATAGCTACTACAGGGTTCTTCGTTTATCGAGGCTTCTTGGTCATGTGGTATCTCTTTTGGCAGTGAGGCATATGCTTGCAATCCGTGTGGACTCTGCTCTCCCATGCTGACGCTCTGACCTACTTGGCCTTTTCGGGATGTTTTGAGACGTCTTCTCGTTTTTTGAGATGCCTTTCGATCATTTTTCTCTCGCACAGGAGACAGGTTCTCGGTTGTTATTAGGCTCGTAGACGGGCTATCTTCTACTTCAGGGGCTAAAACAGTTACTGAAGTCGTATTGGCAGTTTTTCTGGTAATTTTCTGGATTTATGACATCGCCATCTCTCTCCCTTCGAGTGAATGGTGAGGAAGTCTTATCAGCTCCTCCATCTCAATTCCTTCTCAATTCTATCTCAGATTCCTTATATCGTTTTCCATCTCCAAGATTATCTGAAGAAGTCTAAAACATGAGGCGCAGGTTTCGTCCCCGTATTTAACATCCCATAAAATTATCAGACTCTTTGCGCGTTTGGCGGGAAGTGACTTGACAGCAGGAGACTTATCGCAATAGCGTCATTCGGTTATTTTATTATTTTTGTCAACCTGCTCGCTGCGCGTCAATGGCGCAGTGGTTGCGATAATTTCAGCGTCACTCTTGCGCCCAGGTTTGACTCCGGCCCGAGGTGGAATTTTTGCCCAATGTCTGGAGGACCCTTGAACCGTTTTTAACTGTATGGAAATGATTTTAAGTCAGACCAACGGTATGAAGTAAATAGCAAACGACACAGCCGTTCTTGTATTTGGGGAATATCGCGGTGCTGTTGTCAGAGATTTGGTCGGAAGAAGATAGATTTTCCGGATGAAACACCCGTTGCGATTCTGTGAGAATCGAGGTATTGCTATGAAGAATCGACTTGTTAATTCCGAAAGGCCGTCAGGGTGTCCAGTACTCAGGAGACTCGAAAAAGGTGAATCCCTCGGAGGTCGAAAATTTCAAACCGAATTCAAAAGATGCGGATATGTGATTGTGGTAGGCGATATGTAGACTGCGACTTAGTATGAAAAGACCGTGGATTACAAAGTGTTTCGTTAAACTGAATCTGTCTGACGAACGTCTCCAAATCGAAGTGACTGAGGAGTCGAGGTAACTTCTGACGATTAACACTCGTTGTGGATTGTTCCAGTTTACACACTTGCCACTTGGTGTTAAGACTGTTCCCGCCATATTCCAGCAGCAGTGGATATTACGCTGAGCAGCATAAATGGAGACGCTGCATATCAGGATGATATCCTCGTCAGAATATTAGTATCGACAAAGACAAGGGAGACCATTGGATATCATCGTCACTGGTTCGAATATAGATGAATTGTTGCAACGTTTGAAGACTATAGTTTACTGGACTCAAGGCTAGGACTTCCGTCCTGTACTTGGACAAATGTAATTTTCCATGCATTCTGTGAAGTACCTCTGGTTCATAATCGACCGAAATAATCATCATTCAGACCAAGTTAACATGGATGCCATCAAGCAGATGTCGTCACCAAAGGAGGTTATTTCCTTACGCCCCTTTTTGGATCTCATGAGTCATAGCACTCTTTTCCATCGCAAACACACCGCATTCATCATCCGTTGAATTAGTAGTCAAATGGGACAGGACGCAATAGCGCCAACAGCCCTTTGAAGAAATGAAAACAATGTTGAGCTCTGACTTGCTGCTCGCTCGCTTCAGTCCCGACCTGACGATTTTTTCTGCACCGGATTCCTCCAATTATGGATGTAGCGCAGTAATTTCACACGTTTTCCCCGACAAAAAATAGAAAAGGCCATTTGTCATGCCGCTTGGTCGCTAACGTCTGCAGAGTGCAAATAAGGACTGATAGAGGAGTAATGATTTGTCATTAACTTTGCCGTGCAGAAGTTTCCCCAGACATACTATGACCGTCATTTCACCCTTCTCACCGATTATAATTCTATTTTTGTGATTTTCGGGCCGAAGAAACGCATCGCTATGTGCCCACCTCTCAATTACTTTATCGATTTTGTCAATTTCTTAGGTTTTTTCATACAAGGACATTTTGCGCATGCCGAGCGGCGGTTTCCGTTAAAGACAGCTCTAATCCAGCACTCAGTTGGGGGGCGGAGTCTAGTAACCCGTTCAATGTGATGAAGCAAACTCCGTCAACTGTTGCTGCCGAGCCGTCGTTCTAGTGATTTTTTGCCCATGACCTGATTATCAGTAACTGTGCTCTCTGGCGTACCCGTGATTTGGAGCCATAATAATGCTTGGTATAGCTTGTGCTTCGGTAAGGTTTCGACGTTTTTTCCGTTCATGTCCCATACTTATTTGCCCGAATCTTTCGATATCTCCCCGTTGATTGCCATAAATAGAGAATTAATGGTCGAGCACATGAAGTTTCCAGAGATAAACTAAATTGAAGTGGACTGTTGTTCCATAGGTGGGCGGCTCTTAGCTAGCAAAAAATAGTAACACATCGGCCTTATTCGATTACCTATTTCCTTCAGTTATTATGTCCATTAGAAGTCCGCTTCTAGTGGGTTGACGAAAGCAATTGCTAACCCACACCTTTCGTATTCTCGTAGAACTACAATTTCTAGCCGACTGTACTGGCGACAGTTACTAAACTGAGCAGTCGTGTCATCACTGCCGTCACGGGTAATATACACCAAGCAGGATGCATGGAATCCTCGTGACTTCTTACACTCTGATTACTTTTATGAGGCGAATCTGTCTTCCCGAAGAAAACCATTCAGTATAATAAGGGAAAGTCTATGGGTATGAGGCGGCGGGAGATGTTTTAAGAAGAGGCAATTACAAACAACAAGCTGCTTCATAAAGCCCAGGAAGTCCAATACAAATATCCTGCATCACTCAGGGATGTGCGGATTTTCGTTTGGCCCTATGCATTGCTTGTATTTGTTTACTGAACTGACCATATCTCCCTTTTCCAATAGGCTTTGCTTAAAATGAGGTCACGGGGGCCATGTTGAGTATTTGCGTCTCGGTTATCCAAGCTCTGTCGCCCACTCGTCGTCCATGGTTTAATCTCAGTTTTATTTCGATATCGAAGTAAACTTGCTTCTGATTGATACAATTTGTCATAATTCTGAATGGATACAACTACTCAGTTTTTGCGAACTTTCTACTCGCAGAAGTTTGCCTCATTTGAGGAATTTCAATCCAAGTTAAAGGATTTTGAAAGGGTTCGAGACTTATTGTTTCTATCCTCCACTAGCTAACTGGCTCAGTGTACATAATCAAAAGTTCGAAGAAATTACCGGAAACTACAGCTGACCGCGACCGCCTCGTGTACAGCTCCCTGCAATATGTTTGCTATCATTTTGGCGTTTACCAGAATGCCCTACATGCCCATAGAAATCACAGGTTCTCGGTTACCAGAAATCCTTTATTGATAGAACTCCCCGAAATAATTGCGCTTCTAGGCTTAGCCTTGCTGCGATGAATGGGAAACTGTGGATTACGAGGTACCACATGGTACATAGTCACCCGCCGCTTCCCGAATCTGCAAAAATCGATTCCAGGGTACGCAGCCTCCAAGTACAAGAACCAGGGAAGGAAGATATCGTCATAAGCGAAGGTAAGCTGCCTAATTTACACCACCCTTTTCCAGACATACAGGTTGTTCTGGATGATATTGTTGACCAACTCCCTGTTCATAATTCGTCTGAGGAAAGCCCAAAAAGTATGTCCGTTCTGTTTACTAAAAGTGCGTTTAGGTTCGTCGCCGGATAAAAGCCCCAAGTCACCAGAGCCACCCAAAGTAACTCACGTTGAGCGAAAGGCAGCAGCGCGAGATCGGCTTGCTGCTCGCACCAAGAAAGCAAGGGGCCTCAAGTTGGCTCCATGCCTGCGTCGTTTAGCTGAGTTAGCCTCTTCTGGATCTGTAAAGGATTTCCACAAGCATCTTGGCGAATTGGAAGCATTAGTAAGCATCTGGAGGCGCGGGGGTGTCTCTTCGCTCGCTTCGGAAAGTCCAGAAGCCACAGTATCAGAGGTAGGCGTTTCTCTGTCCTCTGTTTCTGAAAATTCCACTGGAGAAGTCTCCGGGACCGCAAGTAATCTCACTCCTTCGCCAAACGAATCACTTGTCATTGCTAAGGCCGTTCAACAGTTATTGGAGAAACAGAAAATGCTCGAAAAGTCTCCAGTCACAACTCCTTTGAGACCCCGCGGACGTCCAGCAAAAGTTACAAAGATATCAGGCCCTGGCCTTCCCCTAAACCAGACTTCAGTAACGATACTACCATCACCTTTGACTCCTGGAAGTGTACTTCCCGGTCAGCCAACTAGAACTTCGGCTGCAGCTGCACCCCTTGCTGCAGTCAACATGGGAAGCATCCCGCAGATAACTTCTACTGCCTGTGCACTTATCACGCAGTCTAACGGCACACAGGTCCCTGTTAGTAATACGACCGTTCCCCTCCTTAGCGATTCATCAGCCGGCCAAGTGCAGTTAGTCAATGGTTCATCCCTGGTTGCACACAAAGCCACAGAAGGTCCCAGCACACAAGGTAATCAGACAATAGTTGGATACGTGCTGCAGCCCATTCATTCCGTTGGAGCTCAGGGTTCTTTTGTTTCTCCAACTGTTCTCCCATCAAACTTTATTCCTATTGCGCCTAAAGGACCTATTCCTGAAGCAATTCAGCCTTTCCAGCCCATACTACCGCCCCCACCAAAGTCCGTCCGTCCACCGATGCCCGTGTGTAAGCCAAAGCCGCTGAAGCCCAAACCGAAACAGGAAAAATCAAAATCACCTTTGAAGGATAACCAGAATGTTTCCGACCCTTTGACCCCCTCTCTTCAACCATTTGAAAGTAACGAAAGCCCTCGCCCATGGACCTCAATGATCATGGAGGGGGATTCTTGTCCGTATTTTCTGTATATTGAGGACGCCAATTTCTATTATTCCGCCGTCGAGGATGCATGGCTCCCTGTAGATCAGCAGACCGCCGCAGTGGAAAGCTAGGCAAGTATTTGCTCCCAAGAAACCTGACTAATTGTAGTGTACGTTGGAATCAACTTTTCCCAATGCCGTCTATTTTTTCCACCTTATGATGCCCATGCGCGGTGAGCACGGACGTGTGTGCCTGTGTGCTGATACTCACTTATTGGAACTTCCCAGGCCTTCGTTGGTGCGCGTTCCCACTTTTTGTCACTGGTTCAATTTGTCTTATCTGATTACTTATATTTCTAATATGGTTGAACTTTTTGAGGTGGCACGCCCAGCGAATACGCCTGACTCAAATACCCCTCTTCGTAAATGCCTACGCGTCCCAGAGTATAACTTATGCATTGGGTTACCCAGGATTGCATTTCCATGCTCAACTCATAGTTTCATTTTGCTTTGTACCTCCTCTGTACAGTATAACTTTTAGACCGTACTTATCGTTGTAAATAGAACATTTGGTGTACAATTTTCCGGCGTCCTTCATTCGAAAGGTCAGGGCAGTGACGCATGATTCGGGTTTTCGGTCATCTCAAGATTTTGTGAAAAAATGGCATTTCCTCATTTTAATTTCACTTCCAATATTTTCCTATGTGCTGGCTTCATCTAGGTTAAATCTTTGTTGTCCTATCGTCTTTGTGATACTCTGCGTCCGTGACTTCGAGACCCCCTGTCCCAGACTGACGCCCTATGCACTTGCCCATACATCGCACGCCGTTGATCGTGCCTGATCCAGTTGGATCTGAGATGTCTTCAAAGATTTCGACAGGGATGCTACCCAACAGCCACTAGGGCTACTTGTCTGAATTGTACTATTTTACCCATTGAGGCCTAACCACAGTATGCCGGTAACCGACGCGCTTCTCAACGCTGGTTCTTTTGTGCGGGAGAATATGCGATCTAGACTACTCAATCAATGGTGAACCCTTTGGTGTTACCTGAAGGCGGCTAGGAACTCTGTGCACCGCTTTATCGTCCCTCAACAATGTACCACCTTGCCACAGAATTCTCGCTTACCAAGCGCGTGCATGAGTGCAATTATCACGCCACTTGGCCGTACGTGACCTGGTGCTGACTACCTGTGAGGGGGTTATCCATACTGGCGCTCAGAGATCATCCGACAGGAACGAACCGGTTAGATAAAGCCGTGGCACCTCTAAAATGACTGCTGGGAATCTGATGTACGTGCAGTAATTGTCGCATCAATGATATCGACCATTTACGTTCTCTACCCTTCGCAACCACTAGTGGCAGAACTGGGTAGGACAAAATATTGCCAGCCGGGGTGTGCGAACGCTCCTTGACCACTGCCCAAGGTTTGACAGCGCTCTACCTTCGTCATTGCATCATGGAGGCTTGTCCCCCCTGCTGCGGTCAAAATAAGTGGCTAGCTGTTTGGAAGCCGAGATTCCTGGGGTCACCTGCCGCGTCACTCGGTCACAATTGCTAATTTGGATCCTCCGCAGACCAGTCCATTACCTCCGTCTCCCCTGCAGAGAAGTCCTGCCCCACGCCTGCCTACGCAGCGGCGTGACATTTCTCAGCAAATAATCACCAAAACAGTGCTGAGGCCACTCAGCCACAAGGTATCTGTGTGGGACGGCATATCCGCTGAAATCTGCGGGCTTTGTATCGACGATGGTGCCTTGACTGTGCCATTAGTCGGCGTGGGAGGACGAAATCCGTCCCGATGTACGGGACTCAACCACCTGTTTTTATCTTCTATAAAGGAGATTAGACAAAGCGAAAGATGCCGCGATATAAGGCTAGTAGACAATAGTGCAAAGGCCTCTGCGTTCGTCATTCTCAGGTGATGTCAGTGTTCATTATTCGGGCCAAGACCCCACGAAGTCGGCTTCCGAGCTGGACGCGGGTTTACCCACCAAATATTCACACGGCGTATTTTTGGACGGCCACGGCTGCTAGCAACCAGCAACTGTTCGCATTGTTGTCTTCTTTGTAGCCTGAGATGCTGTTTTGGTGAGTGTCTGTGTGAAAAATGGGTGTGGGCGGTTTGTCGACAGGAAATCCTCGCTGTGGTTGAGGCCTGTTATCATTCGCCGCTGCTCGATATCTGGACTGACGCATAGAATAAGCGCACTTTGTGGTCCATTCGATGTCGTTATTGACTGAACTCGGAAAGGCTCTCCACGGTTTTGGCGATGTTAAACTCATCCGAACGCCGACTGACGTGTACTTGTTACGGCTACGATCATGCCTGATCTGGCCTGCCTCACTGATATCCCGAGCTGTATTTCTCCACGTGTCACGACCCGCAGTAGCAAACCTGGGCAGTTCAACCCATTCTCTTCACCAAAGGCGGACCCAATACCGAAGGTCCAGGAACCATTCCCATGTATTGACGAACTGTATCGGGCCAGGTTTTGAAATGGCCCCCCTCTGAAACCTCCAATCGGGTCTGATAGTGGTGCTGAACGGAGAGCAGTAACAATGAGCCCCTAAGGTGGACGACGAAGAACGTTCCCAAACCACATCAGTCGTCTTTTGATAGTCTGGGTTATCTTTGCGATGTCGTCACATCGATTGCGGACTCTAATTTGAGAAGAAGTCGGTGCACTTCACCTGAAGGGTGGCCCTCAAGCAGTGGTAGTCAAATACCTTACAGTTTTCGCTCGTCTTCCACGCGCATAGCCCAGCATTCACAACCGTAAAGACAGACCGGACAGGTGCACGGTACACACGAATTTCAGTGGCAGTGTAGATGTCGCGTCAGATCCATAGGCATTTTCTGAGGCTTTAGAAAACCCGGTAGGCAGCATCAATTCGGGGGACAATGTCGTCCATACTCCGTCCATTCGGCAGTGGCCTTGCCCCGAGGTATTTAAAACTGTCTACTTCAAGTTGATAGCCATCAATCCCGAAATGTGCCATCTCCTGGTCAGGTATGCAGCTTTGCAAACTGGTCTTCCCAGCGTCCATAGATAAGCCGACCGATTTAGTGGCCTCGCTCACCCGTGACACCAGAGACTGCAGTTCACCAGAGCTTGAAGCAAGTAAGGCAATATCATCAGCATGGTCGCTGACTGACGGACGCAGGCTGTTGTCTATATCGTTATTCTAACGTCAAATTCTATCAAATTGAGGTGTATTGTTGCAGGTGACCAAGGTCGCTGGACCAGTCGGCTTTCCCATAAAGGTCGCGAGAACTGCTGTTTCTGAGCTGCTTTGCTAACTAGGACGCACATCGGGATTGGTAACTGTAAACTGGGAAGGAGCGAACACTTCCCAGTATTACGGGACGAAGCTATCGCAAAATTGGCTAGTAGGGTTGATGCTGTTTTCTCAGTCGTTGCTCTTCATAAGATTTTTTGTCTTGGAAGTCTATGGATTTGTAACATGTTTTATCCAAAAAATCTCTTGCACCGAGCATCCGTTCAGTCGGTCTCTCTTCCCAGTTATTATTTACTCTCCATATGCTTTGATTGCCAGCGAAGACCGGAGGTATTTTACCAACATTAACTGGGAACCATGCTTCAAGCGAAGCGAGCCGACCTCATATCGAATGTGAGTGCGCGCACGCTGCAACATGTTGAAGTTATCTGTAGCCATCTAAGAAAGATGACTAAGGCGATTTGGGCGTGTTCTTCGTCTCCCGCTTCACGAGTTTAGTGCCACTGCCTTTGGTCCGACGCTGTTGACCACCTGGAGACAGAACGAGAAACTCGAGGCCAAATCTGAACCTGGTCCAACATCCCGTGGAGACTTTCGGCATTTGGAGAGGAGAATTTGCCGAGCTGCCCCTTATCTCTTTTGTGGAAGGTCGCGCGTGTCAAGTTGCAATTCGCGAGACGAATAGATGCAGCATGATCACGGGCGCACAAAGTACATGTGGGAATAGACAAGGCAGCGGTGGCAAGAGAACCCATTCAATGGCAGCCCTAGGTCACCATGCCAGGATGCGGCGCCGGGTTTTACAGTACCTCGTATGTCGGGTAGTCAGTGCATCGAACCTCGGTCAATCGTATCATCGTAACGCTGCCGTTGCCGGTCCCCGTCTGCTTATTTATCATATGACCCTTGCCGAAGACCGTCCTGTTATTCACAACCCGTGGACTCCCAGGGTTTGAAGCCGACAGGTTAGGCCGTTGTGTCTCACCTGGCACCCAGTTTATCGTCCAACACTGGTAGGAATTCACAAACAGATTGGGACGACTTGTGGAGATTCACTGGCAAAAGTGGTAGAACGCAGTCAACAGTATACTATGCAGCTGACAAACTTGATTCTTCTACTAAAAGCCTAATGGACGAGTCGGATTGCTCGTTTTCCCTGAATTTTGTCATTTGATCGGTCACAGGGTCTCCGCTCAATTGTGGACATACATGCCTTGAGTCTTAGGCGGTCGTATTCCATGCATTGGGAATGTCTCGGACCGCGGACCTAGCGTAAGGTTTGGCTTTGCCGTATATGATCACTGCTGAAATGTGTCTGCTTAGTTACTCGTTCAATGCCCCCTTCGTACGCGCTGTCAGAACTGCCGATTTCTTTTTTCTCCATGCTGACTGGTCAGAGTTCGACTCCCTGAGCCAAACTTCGTATGAGACACGCTTAGTATTCTGTAGCGCTACTGCTTGGTTTTTTTTTCACACAAAATCACTCCAGTCGGACGCGTTAAGGATTCTCGATCCCCACCTAGCCAAGCGTTTCACCTCAGCTGAGTGGCACCGTTAATATTAACATTCACTAGACGATCTTAGTGCGGTGCTAGTTCCTTCAGAATAGACGCATCCGAGACCAAAGACAATGTCAGAGGACCGGTTTTGTACTAATAAACAGCAAGACCAACGGAGCAAGGCGGAGTACAAAACACGGAGATGGGCCTTCATTCGATGTGATTAGATCGGAAGTCTCACGAATGAAACCAACACATGGCGCTCTGTTTAGAATTGAGCGGATCAAGAACAGAGAATAAGGGGAATTGGACAGCAAGAAGGCATTTGCAAAAATTATTTAGATAGTCTGCTTACTATTAAGCGGCTAGTAGCAAAATAAAACTGGGGTGTGACGACATTTGTGGGATGTCACAGTTACTTTAAATGTCCTGGTCGCCTCCCATATTACCCGTTTTCAACAACTACGCGGCAAACTACCCCTGTTCATCATAAAAGACATCGCCAGCGACCATAATGGGCATTTCGCTAGAAATAACCTGCCGTTGATCTTTTTCCATCCGTTCGGGATCTGACTAGGAGGTAGACAGCGACACTGTCCAGAAATCCAACTGCGGTCGCCCCGCCATGTGGGATTAGTTATCTGCGTGAATATGCCGTTTTAGGATTTCCACGCGTCTACTTGCGTCGTCTATCACCAGTGCTGCGACGCCTGCATCGTCTCCAACGATTGCGGTTAGACCGCAGTGGCCACGTCTGCGCTCCTCATCAATTTAGAGCCCGATCGTCCGTCGGGGATTGGCGCACAAAACGCCATTTCCAGGTTTATGTTCGTAGAATAAATACGAACGAAGATGATGGAGACTAAGACGGCTATTATCTTATTAGCTGCCGGCCATCTGCACCCTAAGCCAGGCTTGGATAGCCCGGGGTTCGATCCCAGACTCCGTCATTATCATCAAGTCACAGTTCAGTTATCCTGTCGGCTGCAACCGGGTGAACCTATGGCGGAGGGTAATATTATCGATCGCAGCCGACTGGGCGACGGTCCGGTAGTTTGGTGCTAGAATGTCGAACTCATAATGACCAAGGAGTATGAATCTGAGTCCGAAGTTATCCAGACCTGGGTTAAACCAGAAATGGCAATCCCCGCCTTGTATCTTCCCTCTTTCATCATTGGTCGCTGTGGGACTGCCTGCGAGGGCTCTGGAATACGCTCAACGACCCAATAAGACGATTATGTTCCGTGCTCCATATTAAGATCTAGTCGGGAATTTTCTCTCAAAGACGATGAATTCTTCGGTGAACGACTCGTTAGGTTTGACACCGACTTTTATGTGGCTGTTTGACTGTGACAGTTTGGTGTGTCTCTAACTGCTTCTCTCTCGAGTACTACGATAGTGGTTTCAAGTTGAACATGAGTTGGGAAGAATGACCACGTTGACCTTGTGTTTCGGCCGGCAGAGTATCTAACCAAAGGATGCGAGTTTATTTACCAGCGAATTCTGTTCATTGGCTCGGGTGCGAGCAACTTACACCAACAAAACACTCCGGCCATCGCGAGCAAGGCTCGCCAGGCCGAACAACCGCGAGGACCATCTTCGTTCGGGTGGCTTAACCGCATGTCGGAGTTTTGTGTAACGGTTTCTGATTATGAAGATATGCTTTTACGCGTCACAGGTGGCGCGAACTTTTAATACCACAGCTGGTTTCATTCAGTATTGGTTTAGGTCACTTCTCACTGACTGCCTTTCCTGAGGGATCAGTGCCCCAAGCACCTTTGAGTTTCCCGATTTTCGGGCGAAGAGCAAAGGTCAATAGCACGTTATCGGAGGGTAGGGCCCGTTTTACAGAATCGAAGTTAGCTGGAGTTCCTAGGATGGTATAGCACTGAAGCCTCCGTAATGATGCGACAGTTTGACCGCAGTTGTTGACGATGTCCACCGTGTGCTCCACATCAAGGTGAAAGCAGGGACGGTGACTTGTGCGTGAATTAGTTTATAGTGGTAGTAGGCTTTCACATCTGCCGCCCTCTTCCTTCCCCCACCTTGACCCGGTGTCGAGACAAAGTCAAGACGACCGGAGACAGGGGAGAGCTCAGGTAGATGGCACGATCGGGCCCGCACCTTGGCGCTCAACACCAAACCCCCCTAGTCCGCATGGCGAATGACCAGAATTTTGACCAACAGCAACAACAGCGAGGACTGCCGGGGTCCCAATGTGCGCGACGTCTGCCGGCAACTGGGTCTGCAGTCGCAGTCTGAGATGTTGCATTTGTTATGGTACGCAGTCCGATAACGCCTGCCAGGATCCAATATGGCCGCTGTGGTGGTCCAGCGCATCTACCACCTGGCCCGTTTGGAGGACACCAGTAATGATGCACACTGTTATTCGAGCACTTCGATGACGTAGTCTTCGTTCGTTGCCAGTTTTGGATGGCCATATCGAACGGTGGCCGAGAACCACTCTCGCTACCTGTCTACAGTATCCAGGCAGCTTGCTTTGTGTTCCTGCCATTAAATGGGGGAGGGTACTCAAGTATGACGACTCCCGACGAAGACGCTTTAAGCAGTTCATGTTCCATCTGCCATTTTAAAGTACGTGAGTTTTTTTAAAGAAGCACTCAGAAAGGACATGAATAAATACTCGGAATAGACAAACATTAACACCGAGGAAGCTAATGATCGAGGTGGTCAGTTTGGGGCTATTCACTGCCGTCCGCAGTCGTGTCCAATCCCGTCGCTGACAATAACTTCAGTCCTTAAGGTTAACTTTCTTCTGCTTCATGCGTGGTATTTTGCTCGATCGTATGCGATTGGGGCTTTTAAACGCCGTCTATGTTATCATTCGCTGGTTCGACCACACTGTAGAGCTGCTCCTAAGTAATGTTCAATGACGTTTTTAGTCCCAAAAGCCGGTGTAAAGGCTCTTACTCGTGTTTTTAAAGATCCCACTACTTTGCCATGCGTACGGTCCAGCAGGTGGCTCATTTAAACGAACTAAATGCAATTTAAACTAAAGGACATTTCCCCTGCATGGAATTAGTTTTCCTAGACGAGCCAACTGACTTGGCCTTCCCCCACTTCTGTCGCTTATTCACGCCTTTAGTTAAAATGTGTACTGTGCCATTCATCGGCTGCAGCGTAGTTGTTCACGCTCAACATTTTGGAACATCGCGCTTACTCGTTGCTTTTTACAAGAGGACTGTGTGGGGCCTCAGCAAATGTGTGTGTATACTCTTACGCGCCCTTGCGAGGCAGACTGAAAGGACGGACCTCTCACTGACTTTTGACAAGAAGCAAACTTCGAAAGGTTATGTGTGCACTTTCTCACGTGAATAGGGTTTCCGTCTGGTTGCACAAACTGTTTATTGGCGGGGCTTAAGTCCGGTGGCGTCAATGACTCGCCAGAAAACCCCGTCGGTGACTCCACTGCACAAATGTAATCGTTATTCTTGGATCGCAGTTGTCGTTTAGGGAAACGCCTGACAGAAATGGGTCGAAGAAAACTCTAAACGGCTGTAAGCTGAGTCTTCTCCGTCTGTTTGTCTATCTATGGCAGATGGAATGGATCTAACCTACTGGAGGACCCTTGAAATTCCGTTTATGTCTTTAAGGTTGTGATCGGACGAAGATCGGCGCCTTCTACGTGGCATGGTCGCTAGTCCATCGCGCGCAGACCAGATGCGTATGACATGCGTGGACGAACTGTTTAGCCTTAGCGGCCACTGCGTCTGATCCCACCTCCGGTCTTCTCGACTCTGTCATGACACCGGGCTGAGGTGGGTGGGGGAGGGGGAAGTGCGGTAGATGTTACGCAAGCAGACTATCGCCATAAACAAATTCATGCGCAAATCCCCCTCCATACTTCCGCCATGCTGCTGGGAACACGACTAACACCGTCATTAGGGAGGTTGAACTGTCATGTGGACTTTGTCCTATTTCAGTAGCGTGAGCTCGTAAGCTTTAGTGTCGGGTATGCTTTAATAGCGATTGTGACTAAGCATAACCCGTCTCCACAAACAAACACGCTTTTGTAGACACGACAAGCTGTATAAAGGTTAATTTAAGGAGTTTGAATCTGTAGAAACGGTCGGGCAAATCTAGTTATAACACTGCATATCCTTCCTGATATAAGAAATCCAGTTGATGAGGTTTCCATCTACAAAGACCATTCGGGTTAACGGACACCTGTTGACAACTTTAGCATATAGTTATGAGTCTAAGACGATCGCTTTTGTACATTTATACACTATCTGACGTTTCGGACGACCAGTTAGATCACCCATTCTTTGCGACTGGAAGCGTAGAACTTTTTGTTCCTCAGGAAGCAGTCTCAGCGGCTGCCGACCAAAGTTCTGCCTACAGCCTAGCAAATAATGTTCCGACTGGTTTGGACGTGAATTGCTTAACTTTCGGATCAGTGGCAACCTGTTTGGACTTGATGGCTTGGTAGCGTCAGTTGTTAGTTGCTCTTACTCGTTCTGCTTTGAAAACAGAAGTTTTTAAATTTTCAGCAGTAAAATCCGGTAGCAACCATGGTTAGAGGGTAGACGGGGAAAACTAGGACAAAGAGCATTTTTATAGGGAAATCCCTTTCGGGCTGCCATGTTATACCCGGATTTTTGAGAATTCAGTCTTCTGGTGCGCCTGAACTCCACCAGGAACGGGATGGTCGAATCACGAAACACTGACTTCGACCTGGTACTCGAAGAAAGTCGTGCACACTCCTTCCTCTAAGGAGACTATTTCACGGGCTCTCTTAAACGCCAAAGATAATTCTGAGTACACACAGTCATGCCGCCATGAGACGGCGTGGGACTCAACTTATTGCGAATACCGCCATTTGCACTCATAACTCCCCCCTTCATGGCTTGACTACAAAAACTGCTCTCATTTGATGCCGCATTCTCAAAGTCTCTGACGATGGCCTCCTGTAGAGGCCGAAAGTTCAGACTAATATACCTATTCCAGAGATCGTTTGTTCATCTTCTTTATAATTCTAAGTGCACGTGCACTGGCACGACAGCTCCTGTCCTGGGAGCGGAGCAAGCAGCCAGGGTAACAGTACCCAAAATTGTACGTTTTGCCTTATGTGCAGACTATCGCGGTTCAGTGAATATGGGGGAGGGAGGAAAGATAGTGTCTGGGATGTTTAGTTCATTTTACAGGCGTTGGCATTGGACGAAAGCCACAGGGCAATGATAGTGGGTCATTCGAAGGGAAGTTGAGCTCGCTCGACAACAGTATGAGCCAGCTAGTCGTTTACAATTTCGTAGCGTCTCTTCTGAGGTGGAGAATGCAGAGTTTTTAGCCTTTTATTTCCCTGTTGTGACCGAGGAATGCGATAGCGTCGAAAGCCGTCGCGGTATTTAGTGTAGCCCGCCTACTCCATGCAGTGACGTATAACTCGAAGGGATAGACCAAAAAATGGACCATTCGACTATATGTTTGAGGGGCAGGCCGCCAGAAGTTGCTTGGAGCCCTAACGGGGACCTCCACACCCTCGAAGTTGGATGTATAAGTCTACCCTCCGGTATGCATGGTAGCCTGAGAGTTTGTCTGGGAGACTACTGGAGTATTGTCGCTTGAACAGCAACGGCCACAGGCTGAAGAATCCTCGACAAACAACAATCGTGGCCGCTACCAAGAAATTCGTATGACCAATTTCGACTGCCCCATAAAAATCAGCATATATCTGAGCCCTTCCTGTCTTTTAAAACGAACAGTCGACCCACTTACCCGAGACGTTATTAAATTAATCGACCACTGCCCCCTGGTGACTTCAGTAATACGGCCCGAGATTCAGCCTTTAGTACGCAAACTGTTGGAAAGAGTAAGGGTTCGGAAAAGTACTTTTTTTCTGACGAACAGATTGCTCATATAATGCGTAATGTGCATTTCTTGGTCGCAGGCTCCCACTTTATAAATTGGGGAAAGTGGACGCAATCCCATAAGCACCCCTGAAGGGTCCGGCTTACTATAACCTAAACTATCCACAACGTATTCACCAACATTAAATGAGCAAGTAAAACTTCTAATCTCAATGCCAAAAACGTCAGGGAAAGGAGATGGGTATGTAGTCAGAGGGAGATATCTCAAACGAATGTTTTAAGCGTTGGGCTTCAGACAGTGCAAGCTACGTCGCCATAAGTCGGATGAACCGGCGAGGAGGACGCACTTTATGATAGGTACGCAGCTCTCATATGCTATGAGACAGTTCGCTAATTCCGCCCTAGATCACCCTCTGGCTTCTACATCATGACTTAAAACAGCTTACTGGTGGCCTTA
>CACRXP010000420.1:539358-561701 GCA_902702965.1 Spirometra erinaceieuropaei | reverse complement strand
AGGCCCTAGGTTGTGATATGTAATTTGAAGAATGGTGTCAAGGTGTTCCAGTTGCCTGAGGACGATTTGAAAGCCACTCCTATTTGGAAGTATATCGTGTTGTCATTCTACGGTTGGGCACGCTTATAAGAATCCATGTATGACAGGTAGTCTTGCCTTAAAGCCCGGTGGGAGCAATATTTAAGGTAATGGTTCGTCCATAGATGTTTTGGCAGATTTTGAATAATTCATATTGGCCCAACTGTGAAAATCTCGGTGCCACGGTGGCAGTCGAATCCACGCAGTAAGGGGGAGGCATAGTACAGCCAACTCTCTTACCCCTTGAGCTACGACCTAAAGTTGAGATATGAAAATATGAACCTCTGAAATTCTCATTTATTAGTAGGAAGCCAATTAAGTTATTCCGAAACCCTCTTTTCAACAGAGTGTGTACACTACTTCGCGACATCCCGTGTGTAGAATTGTGCATTCTTTTGCTGCCAAGAAAAGCAGTATTTTTGAAGAAGGAATTTTTAGAATATCCGGGAAGGATTCTGACATCATTGTAACAACGCATTCATGAAGGAGTTACTTTCGAATTCATAATTTGGTTGGATTGTTAATATAATAAGTAGTGATTGTATGACACCGGGCTTTGTCGTCCGTATACGCCAGAAATGTTTTACAAAAAACTGTGATTTACATCCATAAAGTTTACTGCCGCTTGTTTGCAAATAGACATTGTGATGTCCGTCATTTGATTATTTAAACGGCGGTGGTATCGAAAAGTGACGATCTCCACGACGAATTCTCACAATACTTCAGACCATTGGAGACGGTAAGTATCTTCATTAAATGATGGCTGGCTGGTTTCAAGTCTTGATGCTGTTCTACTCACGTTAACTACACCTATTGGCTTGCATGCTAGCTTATTTTTCGAAAGTGGTTAATTGCTAAAGCGCATCAGCGAATTATGTCTCAACTAGTTTGTATTCTCTGCCACGGCTCTGACTTACAATCTTAGTTAGGCACCTTTAACATTGTCCGTGAGATTTAGTTTTTGCGCGGTATATACGGATCAAAAGTTATTTCGACCAAAGTTGTACTATGATCACTAGCGCGATGCAATTTTCAGCTAAAGGAAGTCAATCCACATGTTGACGTCGCCTAAAAATTTGGCATTTGCGTCTGAAAAACTGACCTCTGGGTCATTACTCCCCATAAATGACCCTGATTATTTATTAAGTAAAAATATATATTTACGTATCATGCACGATGGCATGGAAAACTGTAAAAGAGTTACGTCAACCGATTACCCTGCGAAATATTCATACAGTAAGTGGGTTTACTCATGAAATATCAATGGAAATTCCGAATAAAGTTTTCGGTTCAAAAGGATTACTTAAGGTGAGTTGGAAAACTAATCATCTTGCAGGATAATTCTATTATAATTCGGCTACCTCTGGGAGCGGGCCTTCGAACGACCGTCTTTCCGGCCGCAACCATAAACTACACTTTTATTATTGATTATCGATGCACTTAAATTACTTTATGGGAAAAGTGCATTAAAATACTCATTCGCTTGTTCAATGGGCGGAAAAATAACCTTTTATTCCGATTATATAATCAAAAGAAGGGCCAAATTTAATTTCTGAAATTTTATGTTGGGAGTTTCTTAATACCAGAAAACGCCCGTTGATAAGATGCGGCTTGTAAAGTTAACAATATGGCCCAAAGCCGCTGCTAAATTTATTAAACCCCACGTGTTCTCCGCTTGATGCCGTAGATAAATGTATGGTTTTCCGTACGCGGAAAATACGCAGCTTGTGGTTTCCAAACCCTAAACGCAAGTTTAAGAGCAGGTCGGGTCAAGAATTATTCTGAAATCCAGAAAGATTTTGGAAGGAAACTTATGCCCTTCCTTTCGGTATAAATTCGGAAGAACGCAATTTCCTACCGACTGAGCAACTGAATTAATTTTTTGTGTATGCTTTCCATGAAAAATAATTGAATTTTTAAGGAAATCGAAAATCAATAAAAAATGCGTGCTACCAGAGTAATCATTTTTACAGAATATGGTGCCTGCATAAAGCCGACAGGAAATTATTTCGATAGTCGGCATCCTTAGGTAGCCGAAATATTATAGCATGACGCTGTCCGATGATCAGTTTTACAGCCCTATTTAATTCCGCATTTTGAAACGAAAGCGCATTTCCGAATTTCGGATGACATTTCATGAGTTGACCCACCTACTGTATGTAAAGTAATATGGGATAATTTTCGAAAAATACGGCTCCTGTCTGCCTTTATTTCGGAGCGAAAAGAACAGTTAAATGTTTCTTTTAAGCTGGGAGTTTAGAATCCACGCAAGTGTTCGTCTGATAGTAAATAAATAATTAAGCCTAGGTCACTCCCACATGACTGATTATTCCAGATCTCCACAGTTTTGACTAGGGATCACAATGTTCGGCCTGTTACTGACTCGAGTTCAACCGCGACCGCTCGGTCCGAGGTTGTGATTACTTGAATAACTACTTCATATAAGCCAAACAAATAAATGACCTTCGATTACGGACTACGATGGATTCGCAGTGAATGCACTTTCAGGCCACTTGCATATTGTAAGCAATAACGCTTTTTACTAAAGTTTTATTCTCCTATTTCAGAAACTTTGTAGAGGCCTCTTCTGTAAATGAATCACCATCAGGGTCGTTCTCTTCCGGTCGGTAAGTTAACATATTAAGGGCATCAGGTCGGGCATGTGGGTAATGTGATTAATCGGATGATATTTATCTTTTTTTATACAAGTGGGATGTGGGACTGTTAGCGGATAGAGACAGTCACTCCTAATCTTTCAAGTCGACTACAGTGTTAGGGGCGTGTGGGAAGGTCAGGTGAATTACATGCAGCCGAAAAGAAACCCGGCATCCGGATGCAACTGAACTGCTGTAGAACTGCACTACAAGGTGACTGGTTTTCCAACCCCACTTAATTCATCTTTTGAAGGGAAATCATATTTCGAACTTTCAGTTGGCATTTCAGGAATAAGCCAACCAACTGTATATGGACAATCCTGAGTAAATGGTACATCACTTGTTTCTATTTTTGGCTTCCAAGTATATTCTTATAACCCAACCAAAAGTGATGGTTTGCGTGATTTGAGTTCGAATTCACTATTTTATGTGGGTATATTCCTAAGTATTGATACGCACACACCTTCAGTAGTACACGTATTTAATCCTCCAGATGCATGGTCCTTGTTCAGGTATGCGACCAAATGCTTGTTCACTCCTTGGGTTCCATTCATCGTCGTGACGTTCTTTGGAGCGACTACCGTTGACCTAATTGACAAAGCGCACTTTGCGCAATAACATGCTGCGTTTTTCGGAAAGTACTGTTTTCCATATTCGATAACAACACAAAGCAGATGCGTCTTTTGGTCTCTAAAAAGCAAGTCAGAAAGGCCCACAAATCTTCTCGAGAGATAGGCCGTGGTACAGCATGGGTGTCCATGCATAAATTAAAGACCTAAATGCACGTTTGACAACAATTAATTTGTGTTTCATCAAACCAAAACTACGGTTGATTGTGAACTTCAAAATTTAACCCAAAAGGGGAGCCAACCAATCGAGGGCGTCTTCTGAGGGCCACATGAGTATTTAAAGTGTTCGGATTCAATGCTGCACTTACTGGCGTTGCGTTCTTTGGGGTGAGTTTGTGGAGCTGGTGATAAAGGAGATGCTTGCGTTATGTTTATACGTGGGCAGCTACATGCTGTCTACAGAATAAAAGATGTATCTGGTCATTTACGCAAAATATATTATGGCAATTTCAGTGATTCTGGTGGTTACAATGGAAAAGGTATTACCTGGCGCATTGCTCTTCGCTTTCATTTGCCTCAGTGGTACGTTTCGGTTCATTTTGACTATTACTGATTTGTCAGCGTTCATTTTAAAATAATTTTATATATTAACCAAATTCTCTTTGAGGTTTTCGCCAGTGAGTACACCACTGTTGGCGGAAATGTAACCAATTGAACAGAACTCACGTACACCACTATATCCTCTGATATGCCATCAGGAAATGCCACAGAAACAAACACAACGGCCTCTTTAGACGATGCTGCAATGAATGTTACGGCACCTACGAATAGCAAGAACACCTCAACTAATGACACGAGCAATGGCACATCTGGCTATTTGACGGGTACTGTTACTAGCCAATTGTTAATTGGTCACGGTAGGAACTAGTTAGTACAAAGTCTCTCGTAACATTCTTGTGTCTTCCTAGTAGGTAAACGTCGGGACTTTTAGACAGACAGTAGCCGCCATCTTTCATGAAATGTTAACCGAAATTTCGAGATGTGTTTTCGATTAAAAAGTACATATAAACAGCTTTCTAATATTCGAACTCGCATTGAAGTTTGCCGGGTTCGGAATGAGCTTCCGTCTACCAGATGGCAGCATAAATACTAAGGCAGTTTCTCACTGACGGTCACCCCAGAAATGTAATGTAATTCGTGGGACCGATTTTCAAAAAGACTTTTATTTTACTCTATGGTTAAACATTGCGTCTCTTTGAAATTAAATTCGTTAACAATTTGTGTCTTCATGTTTAAGAGCCTTACAATTGATATTTTTCAAACCCCCTAGTGCCACACAATAGTGCATTGTATTTTGCTTTTATTAACGCTGCTTGTAACGTATGTAATATGGTCGACATATACTGAAAGTTTTTGTCGGCCTTATATGAAACATTCATAACGTAAATATGCGTATATATATATATATATGATTTTCCGAAAACAGAAAGTATACAACGCTTAAAGTGCGTTACCTGACACATGAAATGCGTCGAAATTTGCGAAAAATCGATAACCACTCGCAAGCCGAAACCAATGCGTAGACTCACTATCTATGTGAATTTATAAACCTTTCAGGGAAATTGAAAACATAAAAGAATTGTTGACGATAGTGTTACGTTGTCCAAAAATAATAAGCTTGAGAAAGGCGGAAAAACGTCAAACATCGTTGCAAAACACTAAGTAAATATGACAGCACGATCAGAGAACTTCGAAAACATCTTTTTAGTGAAGTAAATATTTAGATGTCCTTTACGGATAAGTTCAATTTCACGCACGGCGGTTTGCCAACAACTTCCATCCTGGGTATAAATTCCACAATGGTTTCCCGGGGATTCGTGGTATTCTATATGAAGTTGAATTAATTTAGATGTGGTTCAATAAAGTAAATTAGATTTCGGCTGATATCATTGATAGGGTCTTCATAGAAATAACGCTATTCACAGGGAACGCGCTAGGCCGACCGGTGATTAATACATACAATTTGATTTGTCGGATGAAATCGTAAACACGCCATTTTTTCTATATTGTGCAGTTTATCTTCCCAAAAATTAATGTGCACTTTTTCCTGTTTTTTGAGATGTTGAGTTTCAGATTACTTTAAGCCGTTTGTTCAGTTCCTTATGCTTTTCTGAGTTTTTTAATACATTGCCATAACGCTAGACTCTACATTATGCGTCCATTAAAATCATTCGAATAAGATACTTCTTGAAGAAATTTTTCAAATTTGTAAGTGCTTTGACGTTCCCTTTTGTTTAAATAGCCAATTCGGTCATGTGTGATATCAGACCAAAACAGAAAACCCCGTCTTCGAATACAATGACCATCCACGACAAAAATCAACAGCGAATATGCATTCACACAGCTACAAAACATTTTATTATTAATCACTTTTTAAGGAATGCTTAAATACCGCGTTCCGTTGGCAGATGTCTGTGTATTTTATATTTTTAAACGATGAAGCCAAGTCAAAACTCGACACGACCGTTTATTGCACGTTAAAAAATACCGATAATTTTTGTCGTAAGCGCAGGAAAATTCCTTTATCTCCATATGTCGGCCACTTTTACTATATTTGCTCACTGTAGGGCTCCGGTTTACGATTGGGAATGCCCGGCATAGTGAACAGACGAATACTGATATTTTGTAGAAATTGTTAATATTATGCTCGCTTTTTCGCTCACTAACATATGTGCAGAAATCAGATGACAAGAAAATTGGTGCTTCGTGTCATGTCATATCATTATTTGAATGACAAAACACCTTTGTCCTATTAAAAGAAAGTGTGGACTATGTTGTTAAGACAGCCCGTTCGGGCACGAAGTCGCACAGGTTTGTTAATCTGATCTTTAACAATCGATAAAACGTACAACTATCTGAAAATAAATCGCGTGTCTGCAAACCGATTTTCACAGTTATCATGAACCAATAAACTTATTTACTATTAAGAAGGGTTTTACTTGACGCATTGCTGCTTGCTTCTATTTACCTCCGTGGTATGCTCTTGTCCACTTTGCCCGTAGCTAAGTTGTCAGAATTCACTTAAATTAATTTGGTCTATTGACAAAATTTCCTTTTTTTTCGTCAGGAGCATTTGCAAGTGAGAACAGCACTGAAGCCAGTGGTATCACATCGGCCAGCGTCAATGCAACCAATGCCATAGGGCTCATAAACACCACTGTATCCTCTGATATGGCATCTGGAAATGGCACCGTGACAAACACTACGAAGGCCAGAGACGACGATGCAATAAATGTTACGGCACCTGCGAATAGCAGCAACACCCCTACTAATGACACGGCCTCTGCGAACAACAGCACCAGCAATGAAACAACATCTGGAAATTTTACAGGTGCAGTTACCACCAAGCCTCCATCGCAAGAAATCAAACCATCAGAAAACACACCGAAATCCGGAGTTCCTAATTTAGTACTGGCTCAGAGTTGCTTTATTTCAACTGCTCTTGCCTTGTTCAACAAACTGTGATTAATTTTTTTTAAAACAGACGATTTCTGCCAGTAGCAAGTCCCGAATAAACTCGCCTTCCTAGATGTCTTCTACTACATATGCCTTTAAAAAGGAGCAGGCTAACTATCACCCTTGTTAATTTTATTTTGTTTAAGCCTATATAAAAGTCTGGAATGTACGTCAGAGAAAACAGCTGGCTAACGGAAACGGTTTTTTCTAGCTTGTGTGAACTCAGTGACCGCAGTTACTGGAAAACACGTAGGCTACGGTTAAGCGCGCAGTGTGAGTGTCCGCAAATCAGTATGCATGCTGATCCGAGGCTAGCTTTTGTGTGCCTTGTTATCCGTCGAAATACATAGAGAAATTACCTGGGTGATATATTTTCGCATGAAGGCTAGTCTTTCACATATACAAAACGTATGCGACGGAATACTGCTGTCATCGACAAGGTGAACGAGCTAGAAAATGCATACAATCGTCTGCCTGTTTTGAGCATATAATTTATACACGGCTGACCTTCTGGAGCTACTGAATGTCAACTAGAATAAATATGTAAAGTTGTTGACAGTCAAAATGACGGAGATGATTATAAAACACGAAAATTAACTAAACCATCTGCCTATGCCTGTTTGCCGGTGTAAAAAGGCTGACATCAATCACAGTCAAAATAGGTTTATCATCAAAAAGAACGTTTTCGACTGACAGCAAAGATGTTACTTAACG
The DNA here is from genome assembly GCA_902702965.1 of Spirometra erinaceieuropaei. Classification (NCBI taxonomy): domain Eukaryota; kingdom Metazoa; phylum Platyhelminthes; class Cestoda; order Diphyllobothriidea; family Diphyllobothriidae; genus Spirometra; species Spirometra erinaceieuropaei. Next base: position 554,170 of record CACRXP010000420.1, on the reverse strand, counting down.
AACTAAAAAAGAAAGTACATTGCAAAATTTCATCTAGCAGTTAAAGGAATTGAAGCTTCCATAGTTACCTATTTAATCTTCCATCAGCTGACCAAAATAACGTCCTTTCGCATATCCTACACTAATCAGATTAACGGTGCGACGTCAATTCGAAGATCTTGCGTCAGTCTGATGCGGACTGTCTTAGCTGCTAATCAGTAGCTCTTCACACCTTACCTCCAGAAGGATACAAAAAATACGCAATACCGTCATTTACCTAATCACAGTGCCGCTACAGACCCTAAATACATCGTTATGATTGAAATTTGACACGAAACCTCGTAGTCAAATTGGCTATCAAAAATAGAAGTTGGTAAGAGCATAACTTAGAAAAGAGGATGTTAGCAGCCTTACTGAAACCACGCCAATCCAAAATTCGGTCATCATCTAACATTCAAGATCACAAACCAAAAACACTAAACTGCCATTTCCACATTTTCGGTCGCAGCTCCAGCCTTAAAACATTAAAACGCAAAAGTCATTGGCTGCTCAATGGAACCCTCCAAAAGCAGGATTGTGATACCTCGTCGAGGGTCGCAGTAAAGCAAGTCATTAGGAAGCCACTGGCAAGGACGGCACACCGGCTAATGGATGCTTGCGTCTCGGATGTAAGGGTTCAGTTGCTGCGAATCTAAACTCCCCAATTAGAGGACCAAATTAATTCAGACTACTGAAACGAGCTAAGTAGTGAGCAATGTACGCTAAAACTTAGTGTAGCGGATATTGCCTTGAGGTTTGTAAGGATTACCTAGTTAATTGTTGCGATCTCGAAAGAAATCTCCTATGTGAGTTAATTGAGTAAATACGTTGGACCAACTGATATGCAGATGTTAATTGCTGACCCATGAACTATATCCTTAGTATCATTTGCTAATGGCTACAACCATTGCACATGCGGAATCAAGCTCTAACTTTGAGACTTATATACGCAGACTGGACACTTGAGTTATGGAATGTTTTGCAATTTCAATCAAAAAGTTTACTAGAGCAATGTCAGTCGAAGGACTAAACGTTGTTGACTTAATTGCAACTGGGCAGCATACAGGAAGCACTTTCTTCGTTGGCGTATCTGCTAAGCAAGAAGCCACCGAAGTTATCTAATAGGGTGCATCGAATGTAAACAATTCTACCACCCCAACGTCCTGTACAGTGATAAATATGCACAAAATATCCATGCCTGAACGGGTGGTTGAAACATTTGCGTCTGAGTCAATGGAAGAAAGAACCGATTAAAAGTGTAGTGTCGGATCAAGTGCATAATTAATCAGTTGGGACCGTGGGCGTTAACGTGGTCACTTTAGTGAGTGAGAGGCGAGTTTTGATTCATCTCACAGACTCTAACCGTTTGCATTCACTCCTTAACCAGAGTAAGAGCGATGCCCATGTTTGGAGCAAATGTTGCAAATGGGGTGAATAAAGTTTAGGGCAAGGTTGCGAACATGACATTTTCAACAAAGGCAGGCTAGACTGAAGTGGCTTTTTCTGTCCTATTGGCCGACATCGGCCAATCATAGTCAAGTCAGAAGAACAGTGGCTCAGTGAATTGCTAACCAGCGCAACAAGCAGTTCGTGACCTATCTGATGAAAGCTCACGAATAGTGAACTTAAATCGCTGTAGTGCGCGATGCGTTCACGCCGCATCCACGAAAGTTATCGTGCGTTAAATAAACTCCCGAGCTCCAAAAGAAGACATTGTTTGGTTTATAAATTATTATTTAAGGACCAGGAAATAATTTATTTTATGAAAAAACAACCGAATGGAAAAATTTACCGTCTGACATGCCAACTATTTACGGTCTAATATATATTTTAGCAGCGAAGTGAAATTTCACAAAACGATAAAAAAACAGTAATACATACAAGGTGTTAGTACCTTGTTGATGGCTCTTTAGCTTTTAATGTTACTGTAAGGCGGGAGGGCATGAAGACTACCATGTTGTCTAAGGTGGTTTGGTCTATGAAATTATTAAGCAATAATTCCATTTTCTGTTTCCTTACCTTGTCCCAATTTCTTTTGATTAGGGCAAAAGCACTTTTGATAGGATTTAGGTCTTGGCTATTGGCGGACATTAAAATGTTTCGAAGGCCGCAGGCAGGGAGGTTGACTCTGGTTTAAAATATTAGATTCAAGTCGTAAATTGATTTGGACTCATACCCCCTTTGAGCGGTGGACAGGGGCATTATCCTGCAACATCACAGTGTTCATTGACGTCTATGAATGCAGTTGTATCCGAAGGCATCTTTCACGCTGTTGATGAACACCTTAATATTTGTCGTGTCCGCCGCCGAACGCCAGACCTGTAACTCTCCGAATTTGATGGCTATCCTAACCATCAGGCATCGACAATTCTTGAGAGTTGGTGTCGACACAGTGTGTTCTCGTGAAAAGTTCTTCTACATATGACCAGCTGGGCCGACTTCGGAGGATTGCCTAAAAATAAGACCTCATCACAAAATCAAATGCAGTTCAAGAGGGAAACTATGTGATCAATATATTTTTTGAGTAAACAAAAAACTTTTTCTGATATGTTTTCTACTTAAAAATGGCTTTGCCATGGCCTTTTGCTAATGGAGACCGAGCTCTTTTATTCCTTTTCTAATTATGCACAAATTAAACATTGACTGATGTTCCCTGTTAATAGTCCTTAGGGCATATAATTATACCTTCTCAGTGTCCGACGAATAAAATCGTCGTCTCACATGCTTGTGGACTGTTTGACCCCACCTCGCTTAGTTCTAGGCATTGTTTATTTATAATAATTCTCAAGAGGAAGACCTGGATAATGTTAAAAAAAAACTAGCTACCGGCTTAGGCGGCAGCCCTTCGGCTGCCAATTTTCGTATCCGCTCAAAGCCAACTTCCAATAGGAACTGTTTTGACATCTTTGCTTCACGGCGTGGCGAAGAACAGTGGCAGCATATAGCGCGCAATTTATATCTACGTGTTTACGTGTACTAGTTCCCGGAATAGTAAAACAAACACTGTCGAGCAAGCTTACTACTGCGCTTAGCGATAGAAAACGTTAGCGTTTTGCCAAATATGATTTGGGAAGAGCAAACTGCCTCTTGATTAAAGAGAATAATGAGTTTTTAATTAGCTGACTTTATCTGATTTTCACGAAATAAAAATCACATTTTCCCTTTCCAAGGTGGCCTCCTTCGACATTTTTCTTTCTTATATGAAAGTTTCTTTATAACGCGACGCGTGAAAATAAGAAATTTTAATAGAGCATACTTATTAGAATAGAAAGTTAAGTTGATATCCGGAGACGTCAAAATTTGCCTAGTTTTGGTTCGTTTCCCCTCAATAAAAGTGAGCTTACATAAGTTCTTCTTTAGAAAAGGGCTTTTCGGGATTCCAATTGATTCTAAAAAGAAAAATAACCACACCAAATATATGCCGTCTCCTCAACTCAAATACCCGTCTCGACATTACATGAATTATATCATCTACTGTAGATTCTAGCCTCACGAATGCCTCTTCGTAGCTTTTATTTAAGCTACACGCACTTGCTTCGATGGAACGCGTGTATCTGCAGTATCCTCCGTATTTAGCTCACCATAATCTGCTTATGCAGCATTAGCTCGGTTCGTCCCGTTATTAGTGTGAGAGAGGTGGGTTATCACGTTCAAGAGGTTTGGCGTTTAGCAGGCCGGTATGACACTGTCAGTAGTTTATTCGCTTATCAGACAAAACGCCACAGAGATCTTCATCAAGTCAGAGCGTTCGTGTTTATGCAATTACATAAAGCTGTGGAAATATTCGAAGTCCGATAGCAGTCCGTTGATGTATACAAAGTTTTAACCAGCCCGAGACAAAATATCCCTTAGCACTATGACTGCCTCTTTTCTGCTCACTCGCATGAGTCCCGGCCGGCTGGGTACTGGATTCGTCGACAAAGTGCATCTAATGTGGTACCTGTGATGCAGAGGTGGGCGGAGTAACATGCTGCGTAAACGTTATTACCATACCAACAAACTCGTTTGCGAGACTGTGGCACTCAAGCACTTAAGCCCCCTTGAGTATTTCACTTTCTGAGGCATGTCACACAGTCATTTTTTTAATTTGGTGGTTTTGTCATAAAATAAATTATTTTTTGGTCAGTAAATAATAATTTATATACCAAACAATGCCTTCTTTTGGAGCTCGGTAGTTTATTTAACGCACGATAACTTTCGTGGATGCGGCGTGAACGCATCGCTCACTACAGCGATTTAAGTTCACTATCCGTGAGCTTTCATCAGATAGGTCACGAACTGTATGTTGCGCTGGTTAGCAACTCACCCAGCCAGTATTCTTCCGACTTGACTATGATTGGCCGATGTCGGCCAATAGGACAGAAATAGCCACTTCAGTCTAGCCTGCCTTTGTCGAAAATGTCATGTTCGCAACGTTGCCCTAAGTTTTATTCACCCCATTTCCAACATTTGCTTCAAACTTGGGCATCGCTTTTACTCTGGTTAAGGAGTGAATGCGAACGGTTAGCATCTGTGAGATGAATCCTAACTCGCCTTTCACTCACTAAAGTGCACTAGTGACCAGGTTAACGCCCACGGTCCCAACTGATTAATTATGCACTTGTTCCGACACTACACTTTTAATCGGTTCTTTCCTCCATTGACTCAGACGAAAATGCCCCAACCACCCGTTCAGGCATGGATTTGTTGTGCATATTAATCATTGTGCAGGATGTTGGGGTGGTAGAATTGTTTGCATTCGATGCGCCATTTTCTATAACTTCGGTGGCTTCTTGCTTAGCAGATACGCCAACGAAGAAAGTGCTTCTTGTATGCTGCCCAGTTGCAATTAAGTCAACAACGTTTAGTCCTTCAACTGGCAGTGCTGTAGTAAACTTTTGATTGAAATTGCAAAACATTCCATAACTCAAGTGTTCAGTCTGCATATATAAATTTCAAAGTTGGACCTTGATGCCGCATGTGCAATGGTCGTAGCCATTAGCTAATGATACTGAGGATAGAGTTCGTGGGACTGCAATTAACACCCATATATAATTTGGTCCAGCATATTTACTCAATTTACTCACATAGGAGATTTCGTTCGAGATCGCAATAATTAACTAGGTAATCCTTACAGGCCTTTAGGCAATATCCGCTACCTAAGACTTAGCGTACCTTGGTCACTACTTAGCTCTTTTCAGTAGTCTGAATTAATTAGGCCACTAATTGGGTAATTTAGATTCGCAGCAACTGCACCCTTACATCCTTGTCGCAGACATCCACTAGCCGGTGTGCCGTCCTTGCCAGTGGCTTCCTAATGACATGTTTTACTGAGACACTCGACAAGGTATCACAATCCTACTTTTGCAGTGTTCCATAGAGCAGTCAATGACTTTTGCGTTTTAATGTTTTAAGGCTGGTACTGCCACCGAAAATGTGAGAATGGCTGTGTAGCGTATTTGTTTGTCATCTTGAATGTTAGATGATATTCTAATTTTGGGTTGGCGCGCCCTCAGTAAGGTTGCTAACGTCCTCTCTTCAAAGTTATGCTCTTATCAACTTCTGAGTTTGCTAGCCGATTTGGCTAAGATGCTTCGTGATAAATTTAAATCAAAACAATGTATTCAATGTTTGTACTGGCACCGCGAATGTGTAGTTGACGGTATTGATCATTTACTTGTATCTTTCTGAAGGTAAGTTATGAAGAGAAACTGATAAGCTCCTTGAACATTTCGCATAAGAGAGATGCAAAATTTTCGAATTGAAATCGCATCATTAATCTGATTAGTGTAGCATTTGCGAGGGGACGCTATTTCGGTCAGCAGATGAAAAAAATAGGTAACCATGAAAGCATTAATTCATTAACTGCTAGACGCCATTTTGCTATGTACGTGCACGTTTAGTTAATAAATTAACGTCTTTGTTGTCGTACCACAACGTTTTTTGTTAATAAACACTTTTCAACTGTGATTGAGGTAAACCTTTCATTCACGTGTAAAAGGGGCATACGCAGATGTTTGACTAACTTCTCCTATTTTTTTCACTACAATTACTTTATTTTATTATGAACTTTGTCATTTCTTCAGTCAATAACTTTACATATTTATTCTAGTTGACATTTAGTAGCTCCAGGAGGACAGTCGTGTATAATTCATAATCTCATGACAGTCAGACGATGCTAAGAATTTCCTAACTCGTTCACCATGTCGAGGACAACAGTATTCCGTGGCATACGTCTTTTATATATGGAAGGCTAGCCTTCATGCGAAAAAAGTCACCCAGGTTATTTCTCTATTTATTTTGGCAGATAACAAGGCAAACGAAAGCTAGCCCTTAATCAGCATGCTCACTCTATTGCCGACAGTCACACTGAGCGCTCAACCGTAGCCTAAGTGTTTTCCAGTAAGTGCGGTTGATGAGTTCACATAAACTAGAAAAACGGTTACCGTTAGCTTGCAGTTGTCTTTGACGTACATTCCAGACTTTTATATAGGCGTGTACAAAATACCATCAACGAAGGTGATAGTTAGCCTGCTGCGTTTTAAAGGCATTTCCTATGGACGAGAGAGGACGTAGAAGACGCCTAGGAATGCGAGTTTATTAGAGACTTGCTACTGGCAGAAATCGTCCGTTTTAAAACAACATTAATCACAGTTTGGCAAACAAGGCCAGACTAGTTAAAACAAAGCAGCTCTGAGCCAGTACTAAATTAGGAACTCCGGATTTTGTTTTTCTTTTTTCTTTTTCTTCTTCTTCTTCTGGTAGTATGATTCCTCGAAATATAGGCTTGATGGCAACTGCACCTGTCAAATGTCCAGATGTTGTTTCATTGCTGGTGTTGTTGTTCGCAGACGCCGTGTCATTAGTAGGGGTGTTGCTGCTATTCGCAGGTGCCGTAACATTCATTGCATCATCGTCTTTGGCGGTCGTAGTGTTTGTCACGGTGCCATTTCCAGATGCCATATCAGAGGATACAGTGGTGTTTATGAGCCCTGTGGCATTGGTTGCATTGACGCTAGCCGATGTGGTACCACTGGCTTCAGTGCTGTTCTCACTTGCAAATGCTCCTGACGAAAAAAGGGAAATTTTGTCAATAGACCAAATTAATTTAAGTGAATTCTGACAACTTAGCTACGGGCTAAGTGGACTAGAGCATACCACAGAGGTAAATAGAAGCAAGCAGCAATGCGTCAAGTAAAATCCTTTTTAATAGTAAATAAATTTATTGGTTCATGATAACTGTGAAAATCGGTTTGCGGACACGCGATTTATTTTCAGATAGTTGTACGTTTTATCGATTGTTAAAGATCAGATTAACAAACCTGTGCGACTTCGTGCCCGAACGGGCTGTCTTAACAACATAGTCCACACTTTCTTTTAATAGGACAAAGGTGTTTTGTCATTCAAATAATGATATGACATGACACGAAGCACCAATTTTCTTGTCATCTGATTTCTGCACATATGTTAGTGAGCGAAGAAGTGAGCAAAATATTAACAATTTCCAAAAAATATCAGTATTCGTTCGTTCACTATGCCGGGCATTCCCAATCATAGAACGGAGCCCTACAGCGAGCAAATATAGTGAAATTGTCCAAAATATAGAGAGAAAGGAATTTTATTGCGTTTGCGACAAAGATTATCGGTATTTTTTGTAACGTGCAATAAACGGTTGTATCGAGTTTTGACTTGGCTTCATCATTTAAAAATATAAAATACACCGACATCTGCCAACGGAACGCGGTATTTAAGCATTCCTTAAAAAGGTGACTAATAATAAAATGTTTTGTAGCTGTGTGAATGCATATTCGCTGTTGATTTTTGTCGTGGATGGTCATTGTATTCGAAGACGGGGTTTTCTGTTTTGGTCTGATATCACACATGACCGAATTGGCTATTTGAACAAAAGGGAACGTCAAAGCACTTACAAATTTGAAAAATATCTTCAAGAAGTATCTTATTCGAATGATTTTAATGGACGCATAATGTAGAGTCTAGAGTTATGGCAATGTAGTAAAAAACTCATAAAATCATGAGGAACTGAACAAACGGCTTAAATTAATCTGTAACTCAACATTTTAAAAAACAGGGAAAAGTGCACATTAATTTTTCGGAAGATAAACTGCACAATATAGAAAAAATGGTATGTTTACGATTCCATCCGACAAATTAAATTATATGTATTAATCACCGGTCGGCCTAGCGCGTTCCCTGTGAATAGCGTTATTTCTATGAAGACCCTATCGATAATATCAGCCGAAATCTAATTTACTTTATTGAACCACATCTAAATTGATTCAACTTCATATAGAATACCACGAATCCCCGGGAAACCATTGTGGAATTTATACCCAGGATGGAAGTTGTTGGCAAACCGCCGTGCGCGAAATTGAACTAATCAGTAAAGGACATCTAAATATTTACTTCACTAAAAAGATGTTTTCGAGGTTCTCTGATCGTGCTGTCATATTTACTTAGTGTTTTGCAACGATGTTTGACGTTTTTCCGCCTTTCTCAAGCTTATTATTTTTGGACAACGTAACACTATCGTCAACAATTCTTTTATGTTTTCAATTTCCCTGAAATGTTTATAAATTCACATAGATAGTGAGTCTACGCATTGGTTTCGGCTTGCGAGTGGTTATCGATTATTCGCAAATTTCGACGCATTTCGTGTGTCAGGTAACGTACTTTAAGCGTTGTATACTTTCTGTTTTCGGAAAATCATATATATACGCATATTTACGTTATGAATGTTTCATATAAGGCCGACAAAAACTTTCAGTATATGTCGACCATATTACATACATTACAAGCAGCGTTAATAAAAGCAAAATACAATGCACTATTGTGTGGCACTAGGGGGTTTGAAAAATATCAATTGTAAGGCTCTTAAACATGAAGACACAAATTGTTAACGAATTTAATTTCAAAGAGACGCAATGTTTAACCATAGAGTAAAATAAAAGTATTTTTGAAAATCGGTCCCACGAATTACATTACATTTCTGGGGTGACCGTCAGTGAGAAACTGCCTTAGTATTTATGCTGCCATCTGGTAGACGGAAGCTCATTCCGAACCCGGCAAACTTCAATGCGAGTTCGAATATTAGAAAGCTGTTTATATGTACTTTTTAATCGAAAACACATCTCGAAATTTCGGTTAACATTTCATGAAAGATGGCGGCTACTGTCTGTCTAAAAGTCCCGACGTTTACCTACTAGGAAGACACAAGAATGTTACGAGAGACTTTGTACTAACTAGTTCCTACCGTGACCAATTAACAATTGGCTAGTAACAGTACCCGTCAAATAGCCAGATGTGCCATTGCTCGTGTCATTAGTTGAGGTGTTCTTGCTATTCGTAGGTGCCGTAACATTCATTGCAGCATCGTCTAAAGAGGCCGTTGTGTTTGTTTCTGTGGCATTTCCTGATGGCATATCAGAGGATATAGTGGTGTACGTGAGTTCTGTTCTATTGGTTACATTTCCGCCAACAGTGGTGTACTCACTGGCGAAAACCTCAAAGAGAATTTGGTTAATATATAAAATTATTTTAAAATGAACGCTGACAAATCAGTAATAGTCAAAATGAACCGAAACGCACCACTGAGGCAAATGAAAGCGAAGAGCAATGCGCCAGGTAATACCTTTTCCATTGTAACCTCCAGAATCTCTGAAATTGCCATAATATATTTTGCGTAAATGACCAGATACATCTTTTATTCTGTAGACAGCATGTAGCCGCCCACGTATAAACGAAACGCAAGCACATCCTTTATCACCAGCTCCACAAACTCACCCCAAAGAACACAACGCCAGTAAGTGCAGCATTGAATCCGAACGCTTTAAATACTCATGTGGCTCTCAACAGACGCACTAGATTGGTTGGTTTCCCTTGTGGGCTAGGATTTGGGGTTCACAATCAACCGTTGTTTTGGATTTGATGAGGCTCAAATTATTTGTTGTCAAACGTGCATTTAGCTCCTTAATTTATGCATGGCAATCCATGCTGTACTACGACCTACAGTACCTGTGCTAACTCATGAAATGTCACGAATTAACACAGGTTAACGACTTTAACGCAAAATCGGTAAACACTACGGCTCCCAAAGTCTGATAGCGGAAAATAAACGATGTGTCAAAGAAATAAAGCAAAGTTTGGTTAAGAAAATATTATTTGCTGAGATAAAAATAAATAATTTTCGACAAAAGTCACATTTTCGAGAAACGCCTATATTACAACCAGGTTTATAAAGGCCACGTATGAGGACGTATAAAGGAGGAGGGCGCATAAAAGGTCAAAAATAATTAAGGACAGAAACAGATACAAAAAATTAGTACTTTGTAGATTGTCCATTCGAATTAATAACAGCAGAAAGTCTGTCCGGCATAGACATGACAAGGTTATCTATGATGGATTGTAAAATGTAATTTTTGAGTATGAAATCCAATTTTTCCTGCATTGAAAGAGTCCTCTTAGCTTTGTGCCAATTTCTTTTGACTATTCCAAAAAGATTTTCGATAGGATTCAGATCGGGACTGTTGGCCGGGATGAAAATGGATTGGAGGCCAATTGCGGAGAGCGTGGTTGTTGTCTAAAATGTTAGATTATATTTGCAAGCGGCGGCATCGAATTCGTACCTCTTTAGAGCGGTGGACCGGTGCATTGTCCTGCAAAATTACAGTATCCATTCGGCGCCGACTCATGCCGTTGTAGCCGAAAGCATCCTTGACAATTGCAATGAACACCTTGCTGTTGATGGTGTCGGATGTTGACCGCCAGACAGGCCGCTCACCGAATTTAATCGCATTCAAAACCATCATCCGCCGACAGTTCTTGAATGTTGCCGTCGGTGTAGTGTGTTCTCTTGGGAAGTTCTTTCCACATATGACGGTTTGGAGCGATTTCGTAGGCTTGTCTAAAAATAGAACCTCATCGCAGAAGAAAATGCTCTTCCAAAATGAAAATCTGTAATCAATATAATTCTTAGCAAATAAAAGCCGTTCTCTAATTAGTTTTCTACTTAAATATGGCTTAATCATGGCCTTCCGCCGCTGCAGTTCAGATTTCTTCATCCTTTTTCTAATGATGTTCATAGAAAACATCGGCAGATGTTCCCGCTGAATGGTCTCAATGGGCATGTAATGAAACTTTTTTAATGTACGACGAATAAAATCGTCGTCTTGCTTACTTGTGGACCGTTTTGGTCCCCCTATCTTATTTCTAGGAACAGTTTTATCATTAATAATGCGCCACAGAGTGACCTTGCTAATATTGAAAATACTAGCTAACGACTCACGCGGGATTCCCTCCGCCGCTAATTTTCGAATGCGCTGGAAGTCAACTTCGGATAAGTATTGTTTAGACATAGTTATCGTTTGGCGTGGCAGAGCAAAGTGACGGCATGTCGCGCAAACTCAATATATATTCGTTTACGACACGCATTTTCAGTCTGGTAAAACAATCACACTGATAAACTTTTTTAATTCGGTATTTTGAAACATAAAACTTTACGAATTTGTAAAATAGAATTTTTAGATAATGAATCGCACGTTATTTCCTGAACACAAAAAGAAATAATTTATCTGCATTTTCCCGATTTTCTTGATATTGAAATTTAATTTTTTCTTTTTGTTCGAAAGTTTATTAAAAAATTTCGTCCTTTTATTAATCTTCTTAAACAGATTAATAAGGTAACACAAGGAATTTCCATCCGAAAGCTTTAATAGCGTAGGAAACTGCTTGAATATCAGGAATCCTCCGATTTCGCCTGAATCCGGCCCGTTTTCTATTTGATATACAGATCCGTATCAAAGTTTCCTTCAGAAAACGGTCTTTTCGTCCTTATTTCAACTAAATAAACACAAATAACGACACCAAAAATACGCTACATTTTCCTCTATAATTTTGACCTCGTCATTTCATGAGTTAGCACAGGTACTGTATATCTCGAGAAGATTTGTGGGCCTTTCTGACTTGCCTTTTAGGGACCAAAAGACGCATCTGTTTTGCGTTGTTATCGAATATGGAAAACAGTACTTTCCGAAAAACGCAGCATCTTATTGCGCAAAGTGTGCTTTGTCAGTTAGGTCGCTCAAAATAACGTCACGACGATGAATGGATCCCAAGGAGTGAACAAGCATTTGGTCGCATACTTAAACAAAGACCATGCATCTGGAGGATTAAATACGTGTACTACTGCAGGTTTGTGTCAATACTTAAGAATGTACCCCCATAAAATAATGCATTCAAACTCAGATCATGCAAAACATCACTTTAGTTTGGGTTATAAGAATATTCTTGGAAGCCGAACATAGAAACAAGTGATGTACCATTAACTCAAAGTTGTCTATATACAGTATGCGGGCTTACTCATGAAGTGTCAACTGGAAGTTCGAAATGCGATTTCGCTTCAAAAGATGAATCGAGTGGGGTTGGAAAACTAATCACCTTGTAGCGCAGTTCTACAACTATTCAGTTGTATCCGGATGACGGGTATCAAACGAACTTCCTCCCGGCTGCATGCAACACTATACTCTGTAAAAATGACTATTCAAGTAGCACACATTTTTCTCATTCATTTTCGATGTCCTTAAAAATTCAATTATATTTCATGGAAAACATGCACAAACAATAAGTTCATTTTTTAGTCGGTAGGTAATTACGTTATCTTCCGATTTTATGCCCAAAGGAAGGACATAATTTGGTTTCCAAAAACTTTCCGGATTTCTGGACCCCGACCTGCCCTTAAACTTGCACTCGGGGTTTCTAAACCACAAGCTGTATATTTTTCTCGTACGGAAAATCAAACATTTCTCTACGGTATTAAGCGAGGACTACGTGGAGTTCATAAAATTTAGCAGTGGATTTTGGCCATATTGTTAAACTTACAAGCCATACCTTATCAACGGGCGTCTCATGGTATGAAGACACTCACAATTAGACATTTTAGAATTAAAATAAGCCTCTTCCTTCGAAAATAAAATCGGAAGAAAATGTTATTTATTGGCAATAAATTTTTCTATAAAATAATCTAAGGGTATCGACAATCAATAAGAAATTGCATGTTTATTGTTTACAGAGGGAAGTTTATGCTTGCGGCCGGAAAGACGGTCGCTCGAAAGCCGGCACCCTGAGGTAGGTTAAATATTATTGAATTGTCCTGCAAGATGATTAGTTTTCCAACTCGCCTTAAGTAATCTTTTTGAAACGAAAACTCTATTCGGAATTTCCGTTAATATTTCATGAGTAAATCCTCCTACTGTATGAATATTTGGCGGGGTAATCTGTTGCCGTAACCTTTTAACAGTTTTCCATGCCATCATGTATGATACGTAAATATATATTTTTACTCAGTCGATGATAAGTGTCATTTATGGGGAGTGATGACCGAGAGGTCAGTTTTTCAGACGCAAATGCCAAATTGTAAGGCGACGTCAACATGTGGCCTGACATCCTTCAGCTGGAAATTGCATCACGCTAGTGATCATAGTACAACTTTGGTCGAAATAACTTTTGATCCGTATATATTGCGTAAAAAGTAAATCCTACGGACGATGTTAAAGGTGCCTAAATAAGATTGTAAGTCAGAGCCGTGACAGAGGAAACAAACTAGTTGAGACATCATTTGCTGATGCGCTTTAGCAAGTAACCACTTAAGGAAAATAAGCTATCATGCAAGCCAATACGTGTAGTTAACGTGAGTAGAGCAGCATCAAGACTTCAAGCCAGCCAGCCATCATTTGATGAAGACACTTACCGTCTCCAATGGTCTGAAGTATTGTGAGAATTCGTCGTGGAGATCGTCAATTTTCGAAACCACCACCGTTTCCATAATCAAATGACGGACATCACAATGTCTATTTGCAAACAAGCGGCAGCAGACTTTATGGATTTAAATCACAGTTTTCTTGTAAAACCTGTCTGGCGCATACGGACGACAAAGCCCGGTGTCATACAATGACTACATATTATATTAACAATCCAACCAAATTATGAATTCGAAAGTCACTCCTTTATGAATGCGTTGTTACAATGATGTCAGAATCCTTCCCGGATATTCTAAAAAATCCCTTCTTCAAAAATACTGCTTTTCTTGGCAGCAAAATGAATGCAAAATTCTACACACGGGATGTCGCGATGTAGTGTACCCACTCTGTTGAAAAGATGGTTTCGGAATAACTTAATTGGCTTCCTACAAATAAATGAGAATTCCAGAGGTTCATATTTTCATATCTCAACTTTAGGTCGTAGCTCAAGGGGTTAGAGAGTTGGCTGTACTATGCCTCCCCCTTACTGCGTGGATTCGACTGCCACCGTGGCACCGAGATTTTCACAGTTGGGCCAATATGAATTATCCAAAATGTGTCAAAACATCTATGGACTAACCATTACCTTAAATATTACTCCCACCGGGCTTTAAGGCAAGACTACCTCCCATACATGGATTCTTATAAGCGTGCCCAACCGTAGAATGACAACACGATATACTTCCAAATAGGAGTGGCTTTCAAATCGTCCTCAGGCAACTGGAACACCTTGACACCATTCTTCAAATTACATATCACAACCTAGGGCCTCTTAAAAAAAGCGAATTAGCTCATTATGCGAGCTTCATGGAATTGATACTAGCAGACTCACTCTGCACACTGTCCTAGTTTGATCCATAAGCAAACCCGGTAACGGACACATCGTATCTATCTATTTCTGGAATTCCAGTGTGTCCATCTCAAACCTGCTTATGTAGTTTTTCAGTTTCCTATATGCATGACGGAATGTTCAGCGTTGATTAACGGAACAACGTAGAGTAAAC
>CACRXP010000420.1:524801-537249 GCA_902702965.1 Spirometra erinaceieuropaei | reverse complement strand
CCTGAAGATGTGACCAGTTAATGAGACCCCTTGTTTGTACTTATAGATTGTATCGGTACTGGAGACATTGAGGGACGAATAAGCAACCGGGACCTTCGACAGAGGCCTCTAGCATAGGCATGATAATGCAGTCATTTATCGCAATAACTCTCCTACCGTGGAGCTGAAAAGAAACAAAAATCTCTGAAGCAACTTGTCCTGCTCTGCTAAAACAGCTTTTGGATGAAAAAGCAAACTACACATTTCCGTCATTCTGAAGAAGTCCGTTGAAGTCGGAACCAGCTAAGGCCTAACACCGAGTCACCGAAAGGAAAGCAGAAGAGGTACGACGTCCGTTTACACACATGGACAGCAGGTAAAGGCAAACTAATACGGTTTTCGGAGACCACAATATGACTGCTCAGGAGGTTAAACGTTCAGTTCGTGCGCTCGCATCCGAGTACAAAAACCACGAGTCGGTGCATCACATTTCCACAGACAGCTTAACGTGCAATAACAACGCTACTGAAAAATGTTAGTAATTGTTATATTTCAGAAATTGCTTGTGTAAAAGAACATCCTTCGAAGGAACTGGACTGTTCGAGACTACACCGCACATAAATATACTGTCAAATATGCAAAAATAATCTGTTTTAAAGTATACTGAGTCGTTTAAGCGCAATTTCAGTTGCATTTTGAACACGTATTTGCACGCGTTTCTGTAATGGGGGGGGGGGGGCATTTATTCAAATCAAATAGGTTTAACAACAAAAGACTCGCCAGTCTGAACATTGGTTCTTCGTCTTGTGTAAATCCAGTGAGGCAAGCTGTAAGTTACCAAGCTTTTTTTTCAAAACAAGGGGAAGACACTTCTTCAAAAATGCTAAATTTTAAATATGTCCAGTTTTGTGCCTTGCAGGATGCCCACTATTTCGGACGGATTTTATGCTAATTTCTAAGGAGATTAAGATTGGTGGTAAGGTTAAAACTAAAGACAAATTTAGAGTAAGGTTGAAGGTTAGGGTCACGGTTAGTCTTAGGACACGACAATGCTAATTGTTCTTGAATTTCGCTCTGGGGCGGCACTGTTATCATGTCTTAACCTTTCTAGAGTTGCGAAAATTCTCATTGTAAAATTCAAAATGCAATTTGGCGAGCATACGTCTGCTTTCGATAAATTCTCTTCAGGCCTGTACATTTATATGGCTATTGAAGTAATGAATGCAAAAGATTCGGTCAAATAGATAATTAATCTGTAGCTTGGGTTTGGAGAGGGGAGGGTATGGGGGGGGGGGTGAAACACCATAATTCCAGTCGGCGCCAGGGAGAAGGTGGGTCCCGGCGAAGGTAATTACATGCGGGTGGCTGGTTTGGTGGCTTTGACTCATAGTAACTGTGGGGCCTGCACGAACTTCTTCTGCGCGCATAGGATCGGTCGGCGTAGCCTAATTGCAGCCGCCTCTGCCGTAGCCAACAAGCGCCGCCTAAGCAATTTTGGATAGCTTAATGGGACCTTGTAGATCACTCTGAAGGCCTCTGTGGCGTCTACACGGTGGTCTATGTCTACCAGGTGCACGAGGATCGAACTGTTGAAGTTCTTTATTTGTCCCTTTCCTAACCATGCTGGGAGATGTTCTTTCATTCTTTTGGATAAACGCCGGCTCGTGCGACCAATCTTATCATATTATCATAACCTTAATTTCAATTTCTACGCAAATATTCGATAAGCAACCGCAAAAATGCCCCCCTTCAAATATTTATTATGTAGTCAAGTGTTTTCGCGTGACCTATTCTCAACTAGTACGCAATTTCGGTCCGGAAGATATTTTTCTATTTTCATGGTCGCGCCGAAGCACGTTTATGTTTTCGTAGAACTGCCCATAACTTGTAATGGATAACGAACATCGTCCCAAAAAGGAAGAGAAAAGGGGGTTTTTCTTACAAAGAAGAATTGTCAGTATCAGTTAGAACAGAGTGTAGACAAGAAGCATGTTTTGAATTATCCCTGACTTTGCCTCCAAAAAATGCAGGATATGTACATTCAGCTGCGAAATGCCCCAGCATAGCAAACTTTTAAGAGTGAACTTGTTTATGGTTTCCATTCGATTATGAGGACATTACGTGCAAGCCTCCGTTTTGGACGCCAGCACGTTTCGGCGAATGACTGTTATATCTAGGTGGACTATAAAAGTGGTTTAAACCGCCATTTGCATAAAAATGAACGCCTGAGAACTCAGGGGATAAGTGAAATATTACAAGGGTGATCTTATTTTATGGCTTCTGATAGCCATCACATACGGACACCATTTTCTCGGACGATCTGCTCCCACGCTTTCCGCTCTGACCCACTTGGTGTAAAAGTCGTCTCTGTTCGTTTATTACGTGGCGGGGTTGCCATTACTCTGTCCTTGTAGGGATCAGAAGCTATGATTTTAAACAGTATCTGCACTAATCTTCATCGGGTCCGCAAATTCCATAATGGCCTTCTGGGAAGGGACTATTGGTGGGCGTCTACACTGCCTGGTTTGCCCAAATTCATTGTTGGCAGATGGGTTCTAGCAGGAACTCGTTCATTTTTCGAACCAGACTACTCTAACTGCGTGTAGAGCTTGCGATCGAATACCAACAACATACGCCCTTCGCAGTCATCTGCTGACCTGCGTGACTGCTCTTTGTTAGGCTCGTACCCCTATGATGTCGGCTGTGCCGTTGCTTCTTTCATCTCTGGTGATGGATTCCTCCAAGAGTTAGAAAACTTTGACAAATATACGAATAGTTTCGGTGCTTGCTCAGCCTAGTTCATACCGACTCATGCCTAGTTTTATTAAAACGCATGAACTACTTACTTGGCTTTAGTAAAACTGATTGCTTCTCCTCAGATACAGAGGTCACCGCCTGCTGTTGGAGCTTTTGGAATTAATTTGAATGCTCTCGTGGTTCATTGAGGGCCATTTCAGTTAAAATGGCTCCATTGAAGGTTAGGAAACGGGGGCCCAGGTGGATAAAGGCAAGTCACCCGGTGAAATTTTGGCAATGAATCTGCGCAGCCGAAGGGGCGGTAAACTGCCAGTGCCATGGGTCGACCTACTGCACTGCCTTCTGACCGCTCGGAGACGACCACCCTTCCACTCGTTTTCTTCGATGAGGGAGAGTAATCCCTCTGAGATAGACCTACCTGACCAGCTCGATGACGAGGACACGGAACAACTGTCCTCTTTCCCCAAATCATAGAACTCTATCGTGAGAATCAGGATTATATTGTTGTACAAAACATACCGCAGAAAGCTGATTCAACATATTTTGCTATTCCTTTGTAAGAGACAGAGCCGCACCTCAAGACGTCAAAAACCTCTGTTATTCTGGCGTACATTAACGCAATTCCGGTTATAAGACCGTAAAAGATTTTTTCCGAGCGGTCATTAAAAAATGGAATGCAACGAGGCGCTCCCCTCCCCCCGGGACGCCCTTACCGTCATATTCTCATAGACTGTAATAGCAAGAACAATATACAGACAGTAGGCAATGAAGATCGTCTGCAGCATTCAGAGCATTATTAAGTTCTGTCTAGTTCACTACGGTTAGGCTCCTGCGTGACAAGGATTTTTGGACGAAACAAATTCAACGGCAATACATATGTTGACCTTGTCAAACCCAAACAACAAAGGAGTGGTCTACAAAGTACTAAAAGTAAAACAAGTGTTATTAAAATTCTAGAAAAATACTCTGTTTTGGATCAATTTCCACTTAATTTTGATTTTACATAACTTCTATGTCAGACAATGAAACCTAAGTTTGCAGGAGCAAAAAGCCTGTAATGACGCCTAACCGCGGAAAGCGACAATTTTTTTCTTATATTCGCTTTGCCCTCCGGACGGTGAGAAACGACAACTCGACTTTCATTGCCAACGACGTGCATGGTATGATGTTCAACAGGGTAAGAGCAAGGGTAGCGATTTGCACTTGAGTTATTTTATGGTAATACCAGACTTGCGTACCATCTATCGCACGCTTTCCTCCTCCTCCTCCTCCTCCTCCTCCTCCTCCTCCTTCTGGGCCCTGTGTCAAGACAGATTCAAGAAGACCGGCGGCTGGGGAGGGCGCGGGTGTCTGGCACGGAGAAAAACCTGCACCTAGGCGAACCATCACACCCCCTGGTCCACAGCGGACACTGACCAGGATTTTATACATCATGAATGTCGCATTTGTTGTGGCCGTGCATTCTCAATAACGCCAGCCGGATGCCGACCTAACCCCCCTGCTGGTCCAGTGCATCTACCGCGTGGTCCGTTTTAGGGACACAATCAGTACTTGACGACTATTCGCTGAGGTTGTCTGCGTAAGCGAAATACTGACTGCTGTTTGGACATGGCTGGGTTGGCTTGGCCGATGTCATTAGCTAAGCCAGAAATGCCCCTGGAAGTTTCTAACACCAACTCCTGATCTTTATTGCAAAACGGACTTTAAGTGAAACCTCGGCAAGTATCGGAGGACAAACAATACGGACCGTTTTCTAATATAAGACAGCGAAAAGCAAATAAACACATTTTGCAAAATGCTGGCACAACAGTACTTCATCTATGTAACCGCCTTGTATTCAATTTATCTGTTTTAGCTACTCGCTCTCTACACTGCCTTTCCCACAGCCTCGCGTACCAACCCCAGCGCCTGACTCCCTTCTCATTCTGTGCTGAACATCCATCAATAATCGATACAAGATTAGGGAATAGCAGATAACTTCATAGTAGGCATCGGGATATTCGCTCAATTCAATAATCAAGACTTCAATTAAACTCACGTGACTTATCCTAGTACCTGTGAGTTGCACTCACTATGTTCACGAGGTTGAGGTAAACTCAGTTAATGCGCACTGACCGACTATCCGATGTCCAACACTTCATTCACAAAGTTTTATTGATTTAATCAAACAACTCAGATTCCGCGCAGGAATCTATGTAAAAGGGCGTCCACTCTCCTGTATACAGCTAGAAAATGGGAGAAATTTAAGTGATTAAGCGATCTGACTGGAAAACACAAAATAGGGCAGAACATTTCATATTGAGTGTCGTTCGCTGATTCGTGGAGGGAAGCATGTTGCTGGTTGACGAGGCCTGCGATGACTGCAAAAAATACCGAACTTACATGTCTAATTTCGGACAAACAATAATGATAAGATTTTTAGTCTAAGACACGCCTAGTAAAGAGGAAATTATCGTAGTAAGGTGACTTACCAGTAGGGTTACGGGATATGATCATCCCATTGTGCTTTGGGATTCACTCCTGGGCCCTAGCAGGCAGTAGCTTATGCAGTAAGAAGATTCGATAAAGGCAAGGAGGAGTTAGATGGTCATTTTTTACTTATCAGTCAGCCAGACATACCCAGCCTCATGTTTGAATAACCCTAGGATTCAATCCCGGACTTCTTGGCCACTGAACGTTTAAATCTAATGCTGTATCATTGTGCAGCAGGCTCATTATTCCGTTGGTTTGGTCTCAGTCAACCCAGTCCCTTTTGTCTTTGTCGTCATCCCTTCCTGCCTAAAACCAGTTATACACGTTCAGGTAAATTTTTATAGGGATGCATTTACTAGGCTCATATAAGGCAGAGCCGAATGCAGCAAAGATCCTTGGTCTAACACCGGCAGTTATCCTCGCGCCAAATTGCTCAAAAGTTCGGAGTACCGAAGAGGAGGATGCCATCGTCGGAATAAGGAGTTTATTGGCCTGACCTGTCGCATCCTCTAACTGAGCATCGGAACATCCGCAGATCAGGGAATCTAAAACGTCGGGCCAGTAAACTCCCTGTGCAAGTATTGCATCCTCTACTTTAGAACGGCTTCCTGGAACTCAGCTATTTACTTCAAATGATAACCCAACAAAGTCTTAACAGAACAGCGTATCGTCAGTGCGGAAGTTTAGTAAGTTTGGAAAAAACGCATGGAGATACTCGAGGCCCTGCTAAAGAAGGTTTCCTTGGCAGTTGCGTAAAAGGTAGTGCGAAGGATCCCACTTAATTGTCGGTAGACCGTAAGTCATATCATACAGGGTTTCATCTTGGCTAACATTGGCAGGCCGTCGCAGCCAGTACACTGGCAACAACCCTTACCTCCCACGAGCTCAAACTCCGCTATATATTAAAGTTTGATTTTTGTTTCCTTTGTAACTGAGACGCTAAGTTCACTGTCATACGAAAACGAGAGATAAAGCTTTCGTCAGAAATGCGAAAAATGTCTGCGTTTTCTTGCTTTTCGTAAGCTTACTGTCTGACCTACTGCCCAACGCGCAAAACAAATATTAGCGTATGACACGAGCCATAGGATCCCGAGAATTACCTGGGGTCGTTCATAACATCGTTGACGCAGTTACTTTTGTGGAGAGTGGACTAGTTAATAGAAGCGAAGAGACGAGTCCCAGGAGGTAGTCTTGAATAAGGAGACACGATCGCTGGGAGAACAGCTTTATTAGCCTGACGTTTCGGATTCCTACTCGAATCCATCATCAGAGACAAAAGAGCAGAAACGGATGGTTACTGCACAAGGGGCTGCGGTATTTATAGGATGCAGTAGCCATGCTACCGCATACCTATGAACATTCACGGCTCCCCCTTCATCCGGGATCGTCGCACTTGGTGTGATCACTGCTTGATGGCCGACATTCGAGTCGATAATTGCTGCAATTTCACACAAACGCAGTTGTCTAAGGACGCTCTATCGGCGTGTCGAAACGCACTGCAGTGAGTCGGAAGACAAAATTGCCGAACTACAATACCTCTGACGGGTCTTCAAAGCCAATGGCTACCCGCGCAACTTCGTCCACCGGTGCATACGCAAAAGGGACGAAAGGCCTAACCGCACGGACACCAAATCTTGGCGGGCTGTCGGCCGCCTTCTCGCACCACTTGGGGTTGGAGTTGCACACAGACCGGAGGCAAACATCAGGCGTCTGATCATGAAACCGAAAGACCCACTGCCACGGGTAGAAACGTCTGGAGTCGGTTATCGGATCTGGTGCAGTTGCGGACAAAGCAACTACGTCGGAGAAACCGAAATACAGCTCCGAACGAGAATGGCCGAACGCGCGGCAGCGATGCGCATAAATAACGTCAGCTCTCATGTTGCGGCTCATTCGACGAGATGCGGCCACACATTCCATTTTGATGAGGCCGAAATTCTCGCAAGAGGCGACAACCGCGTGAGCCGGGACCTACTGGAATCATGGTTTACTGGTTCCCAGTCCATCAACAAGTGCAACGATCTTCCCACTCCATACTGCGTGCTAAAATTTCGCCTAGGCGGAATAACAAGCCATGCGGGGAGCGCAGAGGTGAACACTTTTCCCAACACCGGGGTCGGTGCGTCGGATGGTCGAGCAATCATCACGCCAACATCCAACGCACGTGATGAAATTG
This sequence comes from Spirometra erinaceieuropaei, assembly GCA_902702965.1. Classification (NCBI taxonomy): domain Eukaryota; kingdom Metazoa; phylum Platyhelminthes; class Cestoda; order Diphyllobothriidea; family Diphyllobothriidae; genus Spirometra; species Spirometra erinaceieuropaei. Next base: position 529,865 of record CACRXP010000420.1, on the reverse strand, counting down.
CAGCAATTATCGACTCGAATGTCGGCCATCAAGCAGTGATCACACCAAGTGCGACGATCCCGGATGAAGGGGGAGCCGTGAATGTTCATAGGTATGCGGTAGCATGGCTACTGCATCCTATAAATACCGCAGCCCCTTGTGCAGTAACCATCCGTTTCTGCTCTTTTGTCTCTGATGATGGATTCGAGTAGGAATCCGAAACGTCAGGCTAATAAAGCTCTTGTCCCGGCAATCGTGTCTCCTTCTTAAAGTGGACTAGTTGTTTCCGCAGTCTAGGCTACCCTGGGCATTGAATATGTCACATGCAATAACTCCTTCACCCACACGATCCACCGTCCACTCGACGGGTAGTATCCTCGGGCACAGTAGCTGATAAAGCCAAACAGCCCGTCTTTTCGTGTCGAATAGTTTTCACTCCTCAGGTATCAGGCCTAAGTAAGAGCGCTCCGCTGAGTCCCCCAACACTAACAGCACCGTGAAGGCCATATTTCAGCCTGACTATGAGTACTGGGAATTACCCAGTTATCCAGTCAGCTGGAAGCGTCAGAGTTATTCTAGTGAGGAAGGCGCTGATATGCCATTAGGATTTATTTCCAGCGGGGGACAACTTTCACCTCCCTCTCCCAGTGCACCAGTCGACTGTCCCAGTCTGTCAACCAGCTGTTGATTGGAGGGAGGGGGCACAGGGAATGTCGTGGCTTAGAGGTCAGTGTCAATGGCGCGTGACCGACCCCCATGTTCGGCAGTAGTAATGACTTCGCACAGGGACCGGCGCAGTGAGCCAGCCGGATCGCCGTGATCTGGTCCAGCACCTCAGCAGCGCAGCGCGCGGGGTCATTCAAATATGACCCAGTTATACCGCAAGGCCATCAGTTTTGCAACCGCGCCTACGTAATCCTTCCTAATTGAAAACTCATTTCAGAATTTCAGCCAGCATTTCATGAGATGGCTCACTCACTGTACTTTATGAAGCACTGATGTGTGTGTGCCGATCATCGCACGTACCTGATCACACAAAGAGTGGTCGATGTCCGTAACGGACTGCTTGAAGGTACAATGAATGCATTTATGGCAGACATATTGTCTACCATGTGGCAACTTGTCAGCATGCATTTCGATATTGTTGCCCTCGTCTGACAGAATAAAAAGTGAGGTCAATGCATTTCTCTGCGGAACCATGAATTGGTGTTAGATACGGCAGTAGCAACTGGCGTGGCCAGACCACAGGTTAAATGCCAAATCATGATACCGGCTCCTTTTTTCTGTGCGTTTGACCTAGACAGGCTACTCCGGTTTGGGTTTATGTAGCTGTAATGAACTCAGAGCGTGCATGCTCGCTCCGAATTCGGCCTAAACATCAGTCCCTATCCGCTCATCGGCAACAAATTCGTCTTGAAATGAAATCGGCTTAAACACTCCGGATCCAATGGCGAAGAAGCCTATTTAAATAGTGATGCCAGGGACTTAGTGCCTTTGAACGTTATCCAAGGTGCATGGGTATCACACAATATATTCATAGAAAGCCTTATCTGCCATAACTCGGGTGCTGCAACGTTGAGTGTCCGTGTATCCTGATCTATTAGACCAACTCAAGTACATCATCTGGCGTTTTATGTAACTAACTTCATAGTCATATCAGATCGCTGAAGAAAACAAACAATGATAAAGCTTATCGCGAAGAGACTATAATACACATGTACGCAGCACATGGCGTAAATCAGGAATTAAGTTAAATTTAAATAAAAAATGCAAAAGGTCAGAGACTGTCGCAAATACATAACGTCTAAACCTTCAGCGAATAATGACTAAGGTTAAATTTATAAGAACAGACAAACACAAGTTAAAATGGTAAAATACTGCTAAAAGTGTTGATTTTGTTAAAGTAGGCCGAATTGCCTAAAGCGCGGGAATTTATGTCAACTTTGTACACTCCAATTGTTGAAATACGGAATGTCTCTCTGTAAATAAAACCCGTATAAGGACAGAAACGCTCTATAAACTTTTGCCATAAAAGTAAAGTGCGACTAGATGACAATTGCCAAATGTTTACTTATTAGGACTGAGGCTAATTTATTTCGACGAAGGATTTCCGTCCTTAAATTGTACGGCGTGCAGGTAACCAGGATAAAGATATTTCACATAATATTTCTTATACGCGGTTCACGTGAGTAAATGCCGTCAAAGATTCTCACGCCGAGAAGCCGGTAAACAGCGTAGCACTCCTAATTTTTATATCACGCATTGGGGAAAATAAATTGCTCTAAACCATCATATTACATGCTCAAGGCTAAAAATGTGGCATACATCCACGCCCTTACTCGGGGAATATTTGAATAGTTTGGCAAGTTAAAACAAAAAAAACTGCTCGGTGACATAAATTTGCAAGGCTTCGCAAAGGTGAAATTGAGAAAAAAAATAAAGTCGTCTTCTTTAAAAATAATATGCTTAGTCCCTTCTGGTTTTCAAAAAAAACATTTGTCATGTAAGAAAATTATATTTTGGCGAATTTACTTTGCTTTGATTACTTTTCTTCGGCTGAGACAAACGCGATAACGTGCGAATGTGGTCTGGTACAGATATTACCATTGAGCGCCCCCAATACAGGGTACCGTTGTTTTCCTTCAAACGTTTAAGATTCAAAGTCGTTAGATTGAATTAAAAACGTATTCTTCATAGGCAAGTAACAGTTTCTGAGGCGTGGCAGGATAATTAACACAACACGTAACGTTTGAAGATCCCCCATATAAATAAGTTGCATTAAGGACATCATATTTCATCCGTTATGCCACTTGAAATATGCTTATATTTCCCACGCTTGAAATGAGGCACATGGTCGGCGGCATAAAGGACATAAAATAATTTTAGTTCTGAAAAGAGCCTTCTGGCTCAAATCTAGTTATTTCATTATACTGTCATTTAGATGGCTTATTTTTATGTTTTTAGCATGTCTGACGCGGTCGCAGGCTGGCGACAGGTCTACTCTGTAAGATAATTTGCGGAAACCTCATAACTGAAAACTTTTGTAAAACCAAACTAAACCCTCTCCTTGGCCATAGTGTGAAACAAATTGTGAATTTCTACAAAACGACTGGAAGAAAGAATATTTTCCGTACGTTTTTATAAAGTATATTCGAATGTTTAAACCCATGGAAAATCAATGTGAAAAACTTATGCTAAATTACAGAGAGCAGTTTCTGCAATGGGTGAAAAGGAAATGCGTTCAAAAGCCGACAACATGGAAAGTCGAAAGGATTAAAGGAATAGGTCGTGTGATAATTATTATTATAAGATAGCCACCCGCATGTAATTACCTTTGCCAAGACCCACTTCCTGCCTGGCGCTTGCTGGAAGTGTGGTGTTTCATACTCCCCTTCCCCTCCCTCCCCTCTGCGAACCCGAGCTACAGCTTAATCATCTACTTGCCCGTATCTTTCAATCCATTACTTTAATAGCCATATAAATGTACAGGCCTGAAGGAATATTATCTTAAACAGATGTATGCTCACCAGATTACCTTTTGAATACTACAACTCCACCTGAGTAATCCTTCCTAATCGAAAAGGCATTTTAGAATTTCGGGCAAAATTTCGCGAGGTCTTTCATTTACTGTATTTACGATTTCATTCGGGACAGGGTTGTTTTATTTGTAAGCGAGGACGCGAAGAAATCGAGTGTTCATTCGAAATGATTAGTTAATTTGATACTTTTTCCAGGATTTGTTAGCAGGATATATTGTTTACTGACCTGGCTGGTCAATGGTCGACGTTTACCTTAATTTATGCCAATTGTTTTACATTGCAGTTGATGTCCTTTTGCTGAGAAGTTTACAGCAGACCATCGTAAAAGGATAGCAGATTTAGCAGCTACGTTACTGAAGATATGCCCGGTAATTTAGAACGGCAGTAGTTATCAAAAATGTTTGACAATTCACTTGTGACATATTTGACCATAGATACTAACGAGGTTTGCGACGTTGGACTTTTAATTAACAGGTCGCGAGTTCGAGTTCGACTAATAAGCTAGAAATGGCCATTCCAGTCACCCTTGTCTTTCTTGGTATTCTGCCCACAGCATTCGCCGCCGCGCGGCTGATGGTTGGGCTTAAGAGAAAGCCTGTAAGGCACAATCTAACCTGTGAATTATCTCAAAACGATCGCTGAGCACACCTCCATCATTTCAACGATGTCTTTCAGACAGTGAAATGGCACTATTATATCCTCTTCAGCAGCTCACTGGCAGTTCCATGGGATCAAAACGGTGGCCAGATCGGGGACTGGCACATGTCACTAGACTGTACACGCGTAAAAATGGGGAATGTGGCGTCGAGTCTAGGCGCACGAACACGCCGCGCCGGCCGCCTTTACCGGACCCAGTATTCGGTCTTCTTGACTATGTCTTGACATGGGCGCCAGGTTGGTGAGAGACTAGGGCGTACACTAGCCTCTTTGCAAGTCCACTATCAAATACGCAAGTCACCTCCATTGTGCCCACCATAGTGTGAAGCACACGCTAAACATCGTCGAACTCAACGTTCAAACTGTTGTAGACTCACGCGGTTAACGTATTCCGTTCTAGAGAGTGCGTGCGGCGACTGTAATTTAGCGAAGATGACCGGGAACATGCAACTGCTTTTCAGCTTCCATCATGGCACGCACAAATACAAACTTCGTAGACTTTCAGAGGTTAATTCACTAGTGACTGAAATGACATCATCGTCGCTGAATAAAAGAACAATTGTTTATTAAATCGGAACTTGCCACACACAGCAGACATGGGCGGCATGGTCTGTCGAAGTAATTCTTGACTTTAACAGTTTAATTAAACGAATCATAAGACGATCCGTAGAATATGTTTGGTGGAACATGTGTGTGTAAATCAGAAAGACAACACTTTTTATGAAAAATATTAAGTATTATCAGGCAGGGGAGGAATGAAACAGACACAATGAAGCACGATGGTATTCTTATATCCATAAAACAGTACTTTGTTGTAGATCCAGGTAGTCGGTTTGCAGGACGAATAATGGCACCGCCAATAGAAACGGCTGAACTCCCTGAGGCCGAC
>CACRXP010000420.1:420021-524272 GCA_902702965.1 Spirometra erinaceieuropaei | reverse complement strand
TGTCTTTGAACTTTTGCTTCTGAATGCTCACCTCGGTTAATAAATATTCGGACTTTCAAAACACGAGTCTTTGTAAAGGTTACTACGACAGCTAACACGTGACTATCGGTATTGCATATACATTCAGTCAGGATACTTGTGCGGAATAGGTGATGAGGGAAGACCAGTTCGAATCCAGCAGTGTGTTCTAACTGTGATCAATTGTACACGCGCAAATTTCAGGATTTACCTTCATGCTAAATCTCTGGCAAAGAGAACAGAGAGTTCTTAATGCAGCGGTCGTGGTGCTCTTTCGCAGGGGGAATTCGAAACCAGTAATTCGAGTGAATTTGTGATCAAACCCTATGCGGCACACCTGCGTCAAAGTCACCCTTGGTCGTTTTCACTACGTCGTGCAGTTGAACCGACTACGAGGGAAACCACCCCCATCGCTGACGGTAGCGAGTTAGTGAATAGTGCCGTAGACATGCGCTGTATCTGCCTTACTCACTCCACTGGCGGCAGATTAAAGTAGAAAATATCAGAGAGATAGGCGAGAGGATTGATGACGACAAAAACCCCATTGACGTGCACATCACACGACCTGCCCGACAACTCTCAGTGGCCTAGGCTTGATTGAGCTGACAGGACAATGTTGGGGCATTTCTACACATGTCCGCTTCATAGTATACAGGCGTCACGACGTAGATGAACCTTACAGTGTCACTATTTTGAATAATACTTGCAGGTGATCAACTTTCCCACTGCTAATTAATGAAGTGATCAATCTGACTGGTGTGTTTCAGCTTGCCTTTTAAATAGGTGACAAAAACATAAAGTTGGTCGGTTGGACTCCTAACCAACAGGTCACTGGATAGAGCCTTTGGCGTTCCACACCTCGCTGATGGGCATGCTCGGCCGACGACGGTCAATAAACCAGAAACGGCCGTTCCAGTCTCCTTTATCCGTGTCGATAGTGCTCTTCTGCTTAAAGTTCGATGCTCCTTCATGTGGTCATCATTAAAACTGCATAAGCAACTTTAAGGAGTCACGTAGAGACATGTGTTCATCGTCGTGATCAGGCATTCGAATGATCCGCACACTAGAGGAATTACGTGAAGGCAACTTAGGGTAAAAAGCAAAAGTTAATTTTAGGAATGTGCACCAGTGGCGACTTGGGTATTTGTTCAACGATGAATGATTAATGACATCTCGTTTATAAGACAAATGTGTAATGAAAAGTAAAAATGCGGTGGCATATTTTTGAAGCCCCTTGAAGCCTCAAAAACGTCCCTAGATAGTATCTGTAATTTAAGAGTGAATTCGTCTCAAACTTTTAGATAGCAAACTCGTGTTTTTAAAGGTACATTCACCGATCACGCGCGCGATTTACATTCCTGTATACACATTCATCCATTAAATATGCTCGGCAATAGGCGGTGAGATGGTTCATCTCCGCTCAAAAGTCGTTTTTTTAGTTGTCGTCATTTGTACGTGCATAGGTCTTATTAATTTTAATTTGCATAAACACCAAAAAATCGCTTCTGCGAAAAACAATGAGTCAGACTGAAGTGAATTCTTAATTGGGTAGTTGTGAAACTCAAGAACCATTCACACATACGTGATTAGTTTAGCATTGCCGATCACGCCGTGGAGGACACGTCCGCACGAGCTATTAAGCTTCGTCAGCCCCTGCACATCTGTCAACCTCGCCCACCGTGCCCGGGGATGGGCATGTTTGGCTGACGGCGGCGAATTAACCGGAAACGGTCGTTCCAGTCTCCTTTGTCGGTAGTGATCTTTCGCCTAAAGTTCGATTCTCCTTAATGTGGTCATTATTAAAAAAAGGCATAGTCAACTTCAATGAGTCAGGTAAAGACATGTGTTCGTCGTCGTGATCAAGCATTCGAATAATCCGCACACTAGAGGAATTATGTAAAGTCATCTTGGGGTACAAAGCAAAGGTTACTTTTAGGAAAGTACATCAGTAGCGGCGAGGGTATTTGTTCTGCTGTGAGTGATTAATGACATCTTGTTTATAAGAAAAATGTATACTCAAAATTATAACTGCGGTGGCCTATTTCTGAAGCCTCCTGAAGCCTCACAAAATGTCCTCGGATAGCATCTGTAATTTAAGAGTGCATTCGTCTTTCACTTCAAGATAGCAATCTCGTGCTTTTAAAGGTATACTCACTGATCCCCCGCGTGATTTACATTCCTGTATACACATTCATTCATTAAATATGCTCGGCAATAGGTGGTGAGAATGGTCCATCTCCGATCACAAGTCGTTTTTCAGCTGTCGTCCTGCGTACGTGCATAGGTCGCATGAATTTTAATTTGTAAAAAAACACCAGAAAATCGCGTCTGCGGAAAACAATGAGTCAGACTGAAATGAATTGTTAATGAGGTAGTTTTGATACTATTACGCATGTGAAACCCGAGAACCATTCAGTCATACGTGATCAGTTTGGCGTTGCCGACCACGCGGTGGGTGACACGTCCGCACGAGCTGTTAAACTTCGTCAGCCACTGCACAACTGTCAACCCCGCTCACGGTGTCCACGTGACATTTTGACCGTCGGTTTCAACGATGTTCACCGTGGGCTTACAGCAGGCGGAAATCAGGCACGGTGACTTGTGCGTGACTTAAATTACAGGAGTAGTAGACTTGCAAAGCACTTACGGCACTCCTTCCTCTTCCCTCCACCTAATCCCAGTGTCGAGACATGGTTAAGAAGGTCAAAGGCGGGAGAGGACAGAGGTGGCTGACACGGTCGGACTCGCACCTAGGTCTACCACTAAGCCCTCTGGTCCACAAAAAAAACACTTCGGCAGGGTTTTTTTCATCATGAAGAGAAAGAGTGGACTGCTGGGAAGAAAAATCAACGCTTTGAGAGCCTGGAACTGTGGCTGCATCAACAACCCTGGTTCACAATACACATTGAGCAGGATTTGGAGTCCAAAAAATCAAGGGTGATGGATGGCGCGGTTGGGGCCGCTCCTAGTCGTGACGCCATATCTACCTCGGATCCCATGGAGTGGCTGTGCTATAATAGTCACGTTGTAGCCTGACTCTCAGACCACCAGTCCGCCACTCCATATGAACGCATACACTGAACCAGGTCAGAAAAAGAAGGATGACACAAGGTATTGGGCTACCATGCATACAACTTTTCTACTTAGCGGGGGCGCAAATGCATCTGCCGATATGGAATCAGGCCACAGAGAAATGCCTGCACAAACCAATCTGCGAAGCTCAAAGTTTGCTGAAGCGTGGGATAGCATATGCACCTATCCTTAAGACCCACAAGGGTGAGCCAGTTAGCCCTACATTTAGCCTAGGCCATCTCGTAATACCTCGGTTTGAAGACCTTAAGCCTTGATGTCTACCACTGCCTTACGTGTGGACCATAGCATCTGCCGCATTCTGTTCCCCATCGTCTCCTTGGGCTCATTTGTCAGCCGGTGTCAAGATGAACGGAAGCGGACTCAGACTCGGTCTTGACACATGACCTGAATCCCACAAAATGTGCCAAGTTTTTACAGACAGCGACGTGTCCGGGCTTGTCATGAAGACCATAAATACATAAAGATACTGAGCTTAGTTGTCAGCCCACCAGTAAACGACTTAAAAAATACAATCTTCACAAAAATGATCTGCTGCACCGTCTCTCTGTGTTTATGGATCTCTTTGAGGCCCCTGAAGAATAAGGTGTTATGCCTGCTTTTAGCAAAATTGTACTAACTGTGGATTAAACATCTAGACTTAGAAAATCGAAGTGACTCTCTGCACGCATGTGTAACAGAATTTGAATCACATTTTCAGAACTCAGATAAAACCCCAGTGAGCTTGCTATTAAAACGGCTTATACAGCAAGATTTCTAAGCCGGATATTCGTGTACATTTAACCTTTTGATAAAAGAGAAAAGCCCTATTGTCCTGTTTAAGATAATGATTCAGTTATCAAAATAACCGAATTGCCATTTTAATCCTCGATAGTGAAAATGCTTTCACTCACCGACTCGCTATGTGTCAAATAAAAGCACACTTACGTCACCAGTAGGATATAGTATTTTCAAATGAACAAAATTTCGCATTTTTCCTTTGCTCTAAATGGGGCGTTGTTGTCAGCAAACGTCACCAAATATCATAACACTTAACAACCACTGCAGAAAGGCACTGTTTGTTTTCATAGATGTTTTAGCAAGTTTTGAATAATTCATATTGACCCAACTGTTAAAAATCCAGCGCCTCGAAAGTATTCGAACCCACACAGTAAGGGGAAGGCTTAAGTACAGCCAGCGCTCTAACCACTTGAGCTACGAGGACCCGCCGGACGACGCGGTTTTAATCCCATTTGGGTCAAGTTACCCGCCCAACCTACAACAACGTCTGGAATCTACCAAATCTGATACAGTAGGTTGACTGTTCAAGCAGGATTTCCTAACCAACGCGCACAGAATCTATCAGACGACTATTAGGCTCACGTAATTTATATATGTTTCGGCAGATTTTGAATAATCCATATTGACACAACTGTGAAAAACTCGGCGCCTCGGTGGGATTCGAACCCACGCATGCTACATTTCGACGTTAAGGACGTGGATACCTATGAAAAAGAATTGTCGTCAATCAGAAAATCTGTCCAAACTTTCAGAGGCAAAACAGCGGCTGGTCGTGTAGTTACAATGCAACTCTTGAATTTCGGCATAAACATCCGACTATTTTGAAAGATTTCTATGTACGTGATCTCCCGCCAAGTAAATATTGAAATCAATAATAAAATCGTCCGTCACTAGTGCAGCTGTACGCTACTGAAAAAGGCTGAGCAATAGACATTTGGCGTATTAGATAAAAACTCAAGCACATATCCAATAGACAAATGTTAAGTATAATCTCTAAACTGTTGCCGTCTAGGGTGGTAGACGCTGGCGTTGTCCCGGCGTGCGATGAGTTCAAAGTCATGTACGAAAGATAGAGGGAGAGTCTATCGGTCAGCAGCCAAGCGATTTGTGGTCAGATGGCGTACGCCACTCGACTCGCATGTGGTCTTGGTGAATGCAGTCGATTGAACACGGCTCAGCAATTCTTGAGGTCGCTGTGCGACAACAACTCCTCGTAATTGACACTTAGCCTCCCAAGACCATAAACGGTGTCGGTGGTGAACATCCTTACATATTCAACTATACTTCCGACGATCACTTCATGCTTAACAACTGGGCACTGCGGCATCATTTATAAACAATTGTTAATAGTTTGGAAACCGCTGCCAATACCGATTCAATATCTATGTAAGTAAATAACCTTTTTAAGGGAATGAAAAACATGGAAAATGAGTTAAAGAAACCGTTCATTTGTTTAGGAATATTTTTTGGAGAAATTAAGAAACCCGGGAACTTCAAAAAATGTTCTAAGCGCTTTAATCTTAGACGATCTATGTACGGAAAGCCTGTCAACGCACAACGTTGATTAATTACGACAACGCAAACCAAATAACCACTATAATAATTTTTAGTGAAGTTAACGTTTACTTATCCTTAAAGAATCAAATTAAGTTCAGGCAAGGCGGTTTGCCAATATCCTATATTTGAGTATGGATTCCGAAACGGTTCCAAAAAGTTTCTGACTTTATTAGGATGCGGTCCAATAAGGCAAGCAGGTTTTTTTTGAATTCACTGATAAGGCCTTCATAGGAACACAAGTCTCTATAAGAGCACATGTTGTCAGGCGGTCCAGGGATCAATGTACTTAAGTAGAGTTGACGGGTGTGATGTTAAGCATACCATTTTAGATATATGTGGAGATCTTTCCTTCAGCGAAATTTATTTGCAATTTTTCTTTATTCTGGCTTACTGTGAGTTGAAGATCCGCCTTGAGATATCGCCGAATGCTTCGTGATTTTCATAGTTTCCATTCAGTTGCCCATAAAGAGAGGTTCTTTATTAATTGCTAAAACTCATTCAAACACGAAACCTCATTATCGAAAAAAACAAAATTCCACAACATAAGTCTGCAAAGAATATGATTTCGACCAGTTAAAAGGTTCTCCTAATATGTTACCTTTTTGTAAGGTGCTTTAATACTGAATTCTGTTTATTGACGTCTATGTTTCACTGTTTCCCTTGTCTTTGTCAGTAATGCTATTCTGCCCGTACCAGGCGCTATTCCGCGGATGGTGACGGGGCTTGAGATAGAGCTCCAAGGGAGAACGAGACGAGTGAGTTCCATAGCGCGATTGGTGCACGTATTCCCATCTCCCTCCCCAGCCAGATATCGCACTGTCGTATTTTTAATCCGATGAATACCTTAAGGCATCATGACCACATTCACGCAAGATCCACAGCAGGTGGCCTAACTCGAGAAATGTTAACCGAAATTCCGAAATGCGTTTACGTTTCGAAAAGATTTATCAATTTGGTTTGTAGAACTAGTCAGCCTGTAACATAATTCTACAATATTTCAGTTACCTCAGAATGCCGGCATTGGAATGACCCCCCCTTCCGGCTACATGAAAAATCTACACTCGATGAAAAATGATTACTTATGTAGCATGACTTTTTCTCATAGAATTTAGATGACTAAATTTTAAATTATATTTTATTAGAAACATGCATAAAAATATCAATTCTTTTGATCATTCGGTAGGACATTACGTGCTCTCTCATTTTTTAGACTCGAAGGAGGGACACACTTCGAGTTTAAAAATGGTTTTTAATTGTGGAACCTTTAATTCCGGGAAATGGCCGTTCGTAAATCGTCATATCTCTGCATTTACCAATGTGCCTAATAAAGTTAACAATATGGATCAAATACATCGCTTTACTTTATGAATGTTATATGATCCCCCTTTACAACAGTAGAAAAATGTGTTGATTTCCGTACGCGTAAAATATACAACTTATTGTATGAAAACCCAGAATCCAAGTGTAACGGTGCAGCGGGTTCAAAATTAGTCGAGAATTGGAAATGTTTTTGAAAACCGAATAAGACATTTTCATCGAGTATAAGGTTGGAAGAAGATGTAATTTTCTACCAAATGAGCAGAAGAATAAATATATTTATGCATGTCTTCCATGAACCATAAGTGGACTTTTGGGGGCATCGAAAATCAATGAGAAAAATTCATAACTATTCATTTTTTACAGGGTGTAGTTTTTGCATGCAGCCGGAAGGGAGTCCGTTCGAATGCCGGGATCTTGAAGAAACTGAAATATTATCAAATAATGTTGCAGGATGACTAGTTCTACAAACCTAGTCAATAAATCTTTTCGAAACGAAAACAAATTTCGGAATTTCGGTTGGCATTTCATTAGTTAGCCTACCTATTGTACTATGAGGTCTTTTATTTCTTTCTTTGAAACGTACAAATGAATATCACCATTTACTTTCTTTTAGGGCACTTGTTCCCCGGAGTAAGTAACCCTGACCATAAACAATACCCTTGCCCATGTAGTCATCATATACTCGTACCTAACATTTATCGTGCTTCGACAACGGGGGGGGGATTTAAATTAAATGCATGCTTATGAAAAGATTCGTTTGCGCTAAAAATTGTGAGTCAGACTGAAATGACTGTTTCTCATTTTGTTATTTGTTGCCTGTCACGTGCGTGACATCCTAGACTCATTCGTGCATACGTGATGTGGTTGGAGATAGCGATCTTGTCGTGGGTCACAGGAGTGCGGGATAAGTTAAGATAGTCAACCGACAGTTCTACCGTCGCAACGAAAAATGTCCATTGCCACCATAAGGAAGCAAGCACGGTGACTTGCGCGTGAATCAGTTTATATTTTAGAAGTCAAGTGCGGCAAAAATGCGCTTCCCATTATTCGTCGTCAGGCCTGTACAATAATATGAGGGATGGCGAAGTAGCAAAAACTGAATATCCAATAAACGTGAATATGGGGGAGAGGATTGAAGGACGATCAGAGTTCAGAGGTCAGACGAAGGGGGGAGGTGGAGGGTGGGACTGGATAGGGGCGTAGGGAGGGGTGAGAAAAGTGTCTGTTTCATCGCTGCCACGCGAAATGTGAGGTATGAACACATACGCTGGGTTTATCTTCGCTCAGGGGAGGCTTAGTGCTTGTAGAAGCACTTTATGCAGGCACAAGACTGGGTTGGCTAACCGTATGCGCCGAAAGTATTCGCTGGCGCAGAAATTTCGAGTGTCTCGCCGGCACTTTATAGATCACTCTTAAGACTTGCTTGACGTCCACCCGGTGGGTGTTATCAACCAGGAAAGTCACAATTGCACTAGAGATGTAATTTTTTACACCCTGATAAAGCCTGACAGGGTGTTGCTCTGGCATCCGTTTGGATAGACGCCTAAATGTTTGACCAATATGACCTGCCCCACAGGAGCAATTGAAGGCTTATATGCACATTAAAAGGCTTCGGAAGTCGGTAAGATGTGGTCACGAGGCCCCACCTGATTGGCACAGTATTGTTGGGGTGGGGTTAAGGTTCGGGTTGGAGTTATGGGGTTATAGTTAGGGGACAGGGTCAGGGGTTAGGGCAACTATTTCTCGACCACTCAAAGAACAACCGCGCATCCCTAATAGCTTTTATTTTGCATACAACTTCTTTACCTCGTCACCTGTGTCTGGGGTTTGTTTACCTCAGGTGGGGGTGCATAACCACATCTGACTGAAAAGGAATTCTAGCCTTACCTTTGATACGAAGAAGCAAAGTTCTTATGGAACCTAGTCTTGTCTTAATGATAGACATTTTATAAAACGAGATTGCAAGGCTGGACTTCTCAATCGGACTGCTGGTAGGAGACAAAAAGGAATTGTTTCACCGCTGCATTTTAAATATCCAATTAAGTTTCGATGATGAATTTTACTGCCAGATCGATGGCGAAGCGACGCAATCACTCTATGAAGTTTTACTATCCACTGTATTTCGGAAGCAGCCACCCCAAAAATGCGCAAGAAGTCTCTTTCAACAACCTTTATGCTCTACATCGCCAATAATTTCGTCGCTTTTGGGTTCGAAGTCTACCTAAATTGTCGCAGCCCAGACTAATTCGCAGCGGAGTTGTTCTCGATTTCAAGCAGGAAATGTTGGCAATTATAAAAAATCTCTTAACGCCGACTTTGGCTGTAGTTAATGGTAAGTCTAAGCCAGAATACGCTTTCCACGGAAGCTCGTCCATAGTTAGTATGACGATGGTCTCGCCTGAGAGTTCTAAACGTCGGATAAATAATCAATTGGTTCCAGCGATCACCTTCACGTCCTCTTCTATTCGATTGCCTGGGCCGCGTGTGTTCTCTATCATTCGGACTACTATGATATGTATATTTCGGGATATCTCTCTAGGTAAGTAAATTAGAGCTCCTGGAGATATAACAATGCCAGCAGCCGACCGTTTTAGACGCTTTGACGTTTCGACAGTTTGGTTAGACTGTCAGAGTATTTACTGTAACCTACTGCTGAAGCATCGGCAAAGGCGATTTGATCGAAGGAAATGTCTAACGAGTGGAAAAACTAAAAAAGAGCATGCCGCTGTTTGCTTGAACTCATTAACTGCTGATGAAACGCCATGACGCCTTGCGTGGGAAGCCTATAGGAACGCCCATCATGATCGTGAAACACGCAGCTGGACTCTGGGACACTCGACTCTCTGCCAAACGTCATATAACAGTAATTTTCACTACATATTTAGTCAGCATGTGTGTATAAAGCAAAATTTTAATCCCTACTCTGCTTCTATCATTTTATTTAATCAGATTTTTTTACATGGACGTGTGTTATGCACTCATCAAATATAAGTCACCTGTGGGATACGGGTTTTCACTTATTCGGCCTCTCGGACGTCTTCAAGAATAGGATTTTCCTCACTGAACGATACAGTGATTGTGCACTTTTTGTTTTTTTATTTAACTTGAAATCGTCACTATTAGCTCAGTGTTTTAGTGAATGCGTCTGTTTGTTCTAAGACTGGTTAGCGATGTTTCGTTAATGTAGGAATATTGCATTACTTAAGTTACCTAAAGTATTTTTACTGGGTTACTCTGCCAAATGATCAAGTAAGTACGGCTGGTTCAAAATTTGCACGTTTTGAGATAGAGAACAAAAACCCGGTAGAACCGCCGTACTCTAAGGAAGTGGGGACAACCAGATAACTGTCGACGTCACCGTTAACAAAATCAATAACCGAATAAAGAAACCCACTGAACGCAATACAACAGCAACAGTATACAGTGGGCGGGCTTAATCCCGAAATGTTAACCGAAATTTCAAAATGCGCTGTCGATTCAAAAAGATTAATAAAGTAGGGTTGTAAAACAGATCATCCTGCAGCCCGTGGCTAGTGGCTCAGTGGTTAGAGCCGTGGACTTCTAACAATCAGGTCCGGAGTTCGAGCCTCGGTTGTGCCATATTTCGGGGGAGGGGGGTTGGGTATGATTGGCTAAAGACGGCTAATACGCCAGAAATGGCCATTCCTGTCTCCGTTGGATTTGTCAGTAATATCATTCTGCTTATAACCACTAACCTTAATCTGTCAAACTGATGTCGCTTTTACGAATTATAGTTACATTTTTATGATGTTTAAATGCCACTGCCTACGTGAGATGTTTACACAAAATATCCAGCAACGAACCACATCCATAAATAATAGAAAATATATATCACACTTTCTAAGTGTTTTTCAAACCCTCCAGTGGATGTAGGTAAGGCATATTTGCTTAATTATTGATAGAAAAGCAATGTAGTCCTCCCAGATTAACGCACAATATTTACTGACATATAAATAACACAAATAATATGCTGTCACTGCAATGTTCGGCCACCCTGATTTTACAAATGTTCTGCAATTTTCTGCTGTGTTGACTGAATAATTGGCAATATTGTCTCTTTTAATGAATAGCAGAAGCGAATAGTTTACGAGACAGGGCAATAGAAAGACGCATACTTTGCGCGGTTTGTTTGTAAAACATCTTTTCTGAGACAGTCGTCTTATTAAAAGAGGTCCATAGATGCTTGATTATTTTTTCATGTGAGATAATTGCCAAACACACTACGATTTTCCTTCGGTCTACTGGTAAATCAAATGTTAGTCAATCGTCCTTTTGCCTCTCAAACTGTGTTGTTTACATGGTGCTACTCAAAACTCTACACTCCATTTGCAAGAGCACGTGGGAGAGACTAGGACGGGAAGTCACAAATGGACTAATTTTTAAGAGTCCGGTTCAGTGGCCCTATGTTGGGCCAAATATAGTAGGTGAGCATAAATGTTGTGGACTCAGCATAATTGGAGGAACTATGCCAGGGTTTATGAGCGCACACAAATACATTTTCCAAGGCACATTGCGGTCGTCCAATTCATTTGACAGCGTTTTCGAAATTCGACATTTTGCACGATTAAAACTTTTATTACTCTACAAGTCCAGACAATTAGGTTCTACGCATTCATACGCTGAGGAAATATCGCTGACGGTAAACGATAATCCAGTCGAAAAAATATGTTCGTCTCCTATTATTTCTCTGGGATTGTTGTTCTAGACAACCGTTTTTGCCTGCTTCACATTCATAGTATCACCTACTGAATCGCTAACGATCCCTTCCCCTTGCTTGATCACATGCACACGAGACATGGGACTGTAACGCATAGGCCGACCGTCGATTACAGTAGCGCAATCAGGCTGCCTCTGATGACGTCAACATCGTGCATTTTAATGTTTAATTTTACTGGCGACGCGGCAGAGCGCCACTTTTAAGCCGACGCACCAATGAGAATTAAGAACCGTTTTCAAGGACCTCCGTCTTAAATCTTGAGGTGTGTCATAAAGAATGTCCTACTCGTTTTGTGCACACTTCACGAGGTTGTGTGGCAAAATGCGTACGCTTTACGTGAGTCTATACTAGGTAAACAGATTGGCGTCTGTATACGTCATTCCCTTTACCATCCAATGCGTTTTGGGTATATCTGCAAGGTTTTGCAGTTGTAATATGCTTTCCGGGGTTTTAATCATGCACGAAGGCCTGACTGTCACATTCTGAAATCCATTCCAAAGCAATAGGACAAACGTGGCTTGATGATTGTAACGAAGATACGTTGAAGTACGTTTGTGCTAAACATCCAATTTAAAAAAACATTAGACTCCTGCTATGTTCATTATTATCAAGCACTTCAAAGCAAGTCATCTCTAATGATTTGGCGCTGGATAAATGACAGCCATCCCACCTCACTAAGACGCCAATTTTGTAAAGGACTGATAGCCAGTTTGTATGTTGTAACCGAGGCTCTGCAAAGCCTCACGCCGGAGTTTTCAAACAAGTTTTCTTTTCGGCCTGAATAATGAAACGCTGATCGGCCATAAAGCAGGGAATTTGCATAGCGCGAGAATTACGGAATTCATCTTTGTACGCGGAAATTTGGACGATCCGGCTATGGGCAGAAGGCCGCGTTTTTACAGACTACATCGGAAAAAGATTTACCAGCATGCAAGTTCATCCTCATTTTAATGACAAGACGCCGAAGATATCAAGATACTTCTCACAATGTTGCCCTGGAAAACGAAATTAAGTCCTCTGATATTGCCGGCCTGAATATAGCGCAGCCTTTGAAAGACGGGACAATTCAACTAAGTTGTAGAGCCGAGTTTTATCATTACGCATTTAGAATGAGAGAAAAATTCCAAATGCAACCCCCCAAAATGTACGTTTTCGTGGATCCCCGTGCTTTTTTCCTGCATAAAATTGCTGCGCTAGGGCAAGCCGAATGGATAACTTGGCCGTTTCGTGTCAAGTTTTGGTGCTGCATTATATGGCATTCTGGGATAACAGAGAGGTAACACCGGGAGATTAAAATGTTATTGTTAATATTTGTGTTCTTTATTACTGAGCAATTGGCAAAAGTCGTTTTGCTTAATAAGCCTTCCTTAAGTATGATCAGAGTGTTCATATGGCATTAACCGTAACCTCCAAACAAACTTCTTAAGATGCTTTTCACATTCACTGCACTGCAGTTCATGTAGAATAACACACAGCAGTTCGACCGCCAAGTTTGACGATGTCCATGGTGTGTTGAACCGCAAGGTGCATCAGGCACGGTGACTTGCGCGTGGTTTGGTTTATAGTGATAGGACACTGGCGCAACATCTACCGCACTCTCTCCTCCTCCCCCACTTGGACCCCGTGTCAAGAAGGCGGAGGCCGGGGGCGCAGGTGGATGTCACGACCTGCCCCAACGTAGGCTTGCTACCACGCCCCTGGTTCATAACATGCATTTGATCAGGATTTTTCACCTAAAACAACAGCAACAACAAAAACACCCAACTGGGGGTTAGAAGGAAGGTGATGACTGGGCAGTCATGCCCACCACCTGTATACCGAGTTGGACCACAAGTGTATCTACCGGCAGTAAACCAGGTGTCAACGGACTGTCAGCGCATACAAGGCTGCAATGGCCATGATTTGCTGATACTGGCGTAGCAAACGCTTACAGAACTTTGGCCATCATGTAGAATAGCACAATCATATAAGTCGCCGACGTGAATAGTGCCAGGGAATAACTCGTTATGGGCAGAATGTTATTGTCGACAATGACAAGGGCAACTGGAATGGCCAGTTCTGGCTTATTAGCCCTCGTCAGCCATTCATACTCAACCCCGAAATGTGGAACACCCGAGGCTCGAACTCGCCTACTGTCAGTTAGAGGTAAGACGTCCCTAACCACTGTCGCACGAACCCGTTGTTCTGTCAGTCTCGTTAGGGAATATACAATGGTGGAGGGTGCTCACCGATCGTTCTTACGGAATTCACCAGCAACCGCACAGTGGCGCATGATATAGGCAGAATGTTATTACCGACAAAGCGGCTGCTGGTTGAGCTCGAGAGAGGGTCCCTAAGGCACAACGGAACGAATGAGTTCCGTAAAAACGATCACTGAGCGCCCCTCTACAATTCTTTCCGTAATCTTTGACGAGAGACAGTTGTAGGAATTACAACCCTCGAAAAATGGCTTTAGTGCTATGTCATTCTCTAAATTTCCTACGCACATATGCTTTTTACTTAAATTGATTCAGTAGGTACTCTTAGAAATCAAAGGAGGATGGTGGGGACACTAATTTGATCCTGAACATTTTGACAAGTACAGCCTAGAGTGTTTGGTAACTTTGACCTAGGTCTGCTTTCGTACATCTTGGTCATTTTGAGGAGTCCTTTAGGAACTTACAAAAAATAGAAAGTTTGACATCTGCTAATAGGTACGATACATGTCACCAAACACTCGTCTCTGTACATAATTAAGAATGTTACTGGACGACCGCAGTTATAAATGCTGAGCTAGCATTTAGGTGTTGAGATGCTTGAGGAAAATGTTTTTAAATGCCCAGGCTCTACTTATATGTAGTGGAGCAGTTTGGTTGCATAACGCTAGGCGTCCGATGGGTGGGGCGATTGAGCCTGTTTAGTGTATGTTTGCATCAGCCTTAAGTGTGGTTGGCCAACTGAAATGGGTTTCATTGGATAGATGTGATGGTAGTGTCTCATGGACTCCAACATCATACAGATTACTGCTGCAGGAGCGTTCATGAAAGCTTTTGCACGACAGAAACACACTGCTCGCCTCTGATTTCGCTAGAGAAATACCAATGTGGACGTATACCACAAAAACCCGCAGTCGCATACTAAATCTGTAGTAATGCCCCAACAAACCCTCTAAAATAAAACGCTTTTAATAATCGTTTGCCTAGGAATTGCGTTTTCAAATGTTCCCTACCACCGAAAGTAATAATATTTGCGACTTAAGCGTGCAATGAGTATGCTTCTGACATTTGGGACATACTTCTGCAATAGTCGGCCGATACGAAAAGTGTTTGACAGAGGCATTGGGCGGTTGGCCATTCACGTACGTTATCGACACCCATAGTAAAATCGAGCAAATAGTTTAAGCGTTAAGAATGCTTTATGCCGCCCTGTCAAAAACACATTCCTACAGGAAATCGCCGAAAACGCTGCATCGACGCCGAGAATTAAACCAAATTACATTACAGATGGCAATTAAGACAGCAGATGTGCTCTTTCCGAAATTCTGAAATGTGTTATCGACTACTAATCACCGCTTGAGAAGTGTTGCGCCATTATTTGTCATTCAGCATTATCTTAAGACATTTCAGTCAATGCGGGATGCTGGCTTTCCGGCGGCATACTATTTTTCTCCTCGCACAAGTGGTTACTTACTAGTGTGAATGTTTCTCATTAGTTTTCACTGCTTTTACTCATCCATGAGAGACCCATAGAATTGTCATTCTTTATGCCCATGATACAACATTACGTATTCCTTAACTTGCATCCATAAAGGATTTGGAGCATTCGATTTCAAAATGTTTACAATTCCGTATAATTTCGAGCTCACTTTGTCGTTACACTTACATTCAGTGTTATTAAACTACAATCTGCATACTTCCAGTCTTAAAAAATTTATGAATTTATACATGTTTTTGAGAAGATTTCACGAAAAACTCATAAAATTTCGCTGTGTAAGTATGTCATTTTGTCCGGTGTATAGGCAGCTATAATAAACGTGTAAGGAAATGCGAAACCATCTATATCGACATTCGGTATATCACGTCAAATATGTAGGATGTGCACCTGTCTAAACTGACTCAAGGTATTTAAAAGTTTGAATAAAAATGCACAATTGAGGGGCAGTTCAGTCGCGGGCACAGCCGCCCACCACGATGTAAACCAGTTTTCCAGATCGAAGAAAAGCTAGGGATTTTTATTTGGTATTAGTAATTGACGAAATAAAGGCAATGGGGGCCGCTTGGCGGCATAACCCAAGGGGTGTATGGCCTCGTCGGCCTACGGTTTGATTGGCCGACTGATGGTGGACCTGATTGGCCTGACACAATTACACGACAACATGGAACACACGTCATGCAAATGACGGTCGCAGTCGCAAACGTGCAAGCTCGTTCATGACAGAGACGCACTGCTCACGTGGATGCTACGTCCAAGTCTACTACTTTAATGGCTATTTGGACGTATATCGTAGAAATCCTCCTGCAAGATGCAAACGCAATAAAGGGTCCTCTGGTAGTTTCCCGGAAACGCCTCTGAAATAAATCGCTTTTTGAAATTATTAACCAAAGTAGAATATATGCAAATTATCCATTTTATGCGAATGATGACGGTGGTGATATTTTTGATTCATACACAGTCATAAACCACCGGCGAATCAGCGAATGCTTGTATCAGAAGCCTGTGAAGAGGTTGCTTCTGATAACCTGTGAATCCGTCAGACATAATCTTCGTATGTGGACGTTTTGCGGCGTTAACACGTCGTCAGCTATTAACAAACTCCATCTATTATCAATCAAAATTAATGGATAAAATCCGAACGTTTGGAATGTTTTGTGTCGCTAGCGAGGCCTGCCATCATTAACATCACCTTACATATTTAACTCAATTTCCTCATGATTGCCTAGACTAGGATTCCTTCTACGACAATACGTGAATTACCGACTGACAGTAAAAACGAGAAAGAATGGCTTAAATTCACAATGCAATATCTGTTTTTGTTTTGCGCAACGCATTTGCCGGTAAACAGACTGCACAATGCACCAATGCAGATCATCGGAAATATGCTTTTTATTATGGATCCTTTTCGCACTATCCTATTGTATGTTTGACAACGTCAACGGAAACTAGAGGTACAGTGATTATTCGATGCCATGAAATGTTGGCCATAATACTGAAATGCGTTTTCCATTAGAAAATAATGCTTGGGTGGGTTTGTTATGCAAATAACTAAGTCTTTCATAATTCATGCTTTCCAGGATTTTGACTTTTGAATGCACTCGTTTATATTCGCTGTAAAAACCACACTTCGTAAAACATGAATTACTGTGTCGGTCAACAGTTCCTCTGTTAGCACATCTACTGTGCAATCTGAGTATAGATATCAAGATGATTTCCTGAGAATTCTTTGTATTCCGTACGCTCATTAAATAGTTAAAATGCGATTAATGTGGCCAGCAGAATTTTACTCGGTGCCACCTTTAGGATCCTCAAAGATGTATCAATTCTTTATTAAGCCATACGTTGGAAGTTCGGTGGGTAACTAATAACTTAAAGTGGATTTTGCAGAAGTGATTTTAAATAACTCTTTTTTGGATATAAAGTATAACCTTCGTTTGTGGGGTTACGTTGCGCTTTCCCTTTGTTCTGGATTATGTTGAAATCCAGATCGGTCTTGATTTTTCGCTGAATATTACATGATTTTCAGCGTTTTCCGTCGATTGGCCTTAAAGACAGATTGGTCATTTTGGGCTAAATAGACCCTTGGAAATAAAATGTTCTTGTTAGCGTTAATTGAATAGGCGAGTCATTGGATGCAAATAGCTGTTTTGGTTTCATTTGAAGACGACCAAACAACGTAGCTTATCTTTGAATAAAATTAATGTCCAAAATAAAAGGGAACAATAAAAATGCTCTGGAACAATTATAAAACTTTCTCTTATATGTTACTTTTTAGGGGGGGGGGCATTCTTACTGTATTCCGTTGGCGAATATCTGTGGACGTCATCCAGAAACCAGAACCCCAGAAAATTAATGTTTCATGTATTTAAAACTGTAAATGCTAATTGGCATGAACGACGCCCCGACACTCTTTTACCGGCTAAAGTATTAGAATGTTGAACCATT
The DNA here is from genome assembly GCA_902702965.1 of Spirometra erinaceieuropaei. Lineage (NCBI taxonomy): Eukaryota > Metazoa > Platyhelminthes > Cestoda > Diphyllobothriidea > Diphyllobothriidae > Spirometra > Spirometra erinaceieuropaei. Next base: position 506,631 of record CACRXP010000420.1, on the reverse strand, counting down.
AGCAGCAGAACTCGTTTTAAATCACTTGTGTCGATTTCTTTGTGTCGTCAATATTTATTGCTCCGCATTATGCAAGAATTTCCTTATGTGTATATCTGTTGGAATATTTTACTTGTTATGAACCAATTAACTCCACCTTTCGTTTGCCTGCAGTACAGTATGGAGGTCGATTGTGGACTACACCAGCACCGTTTTGAAAAAAGTAAAATTTTCGACAGGTTTGCCTGCACATTCACCGGCGATTCTTCATGATGTCGATACTCGCAGTCTTCCGCCATTAATTATTCCCTGTGACCTTAGAGTTTCATGTGTTTTGCGCACCCATTTTAATACACTATGAGTGAAGGCCTAATGTACAGACGATTTTTAAATGATATTTTAGAACTAAACACATTTTTCCCTCTCTTCCATAAGCAACAAATAATATGCAACGTCGTTGCAGTTGCAGGATATCAATCTATTTTTAGGAAATCGTCCGACAGCTCCAAACATCAATGCAAGAGCATCGATTAGCCGTGCGGTGTTTAGACCCAGCGTCGGCGGCAGAAGTATATGTCAAGTAACTAGGGCAACTTTGACGCCCCAGAGATCGTAGGTCGATTCAAAAAACATTCCGGGAGGCAGATGCAAGTAGCCTGATTTTTCACCAACTGCTCTGTTGATCATCTGTTTACTTCGCTTTCAATCATTTCTGCTTTTACGAGCCTTGTTGATGGAGGCATTCGCGACGCAGAACGACTGATGTCAACAGCCAAGACGTGCGGGGCGGCGCGGGTCACGGTTAACTGCGGGGTCAGATTCAGCCACACAGGCCACATCGGTAGACTACGTATGATAACAGCTCTGTGCATGATGTTCTGGTCTCTGGAAATGGGTACGGGAAATAATTGCCCAAATAGGAGCAGAGCTGTAACAAACTTCCACTGCTAAACACATATCTTTCTTTTGAAATGCCACAAGGGGATTGTATTTCAAGTACTACAGGTGCAAAGATGATGTTCTGTAATTGTTTTATAATTGGCAAACTTTCCAACCTCATTGTGCTAACCTCCTTTTTAAAACAATTCTCTTTTGTCGAGCACTCGTAAAATGTACGATGGCACGCAAATAGAGATAAAAATCGGTTTCTGACGGCATAATACGCCCAGAATCTGATGATCACTAACTGCTTTAAAGCACCGAGCCGACATACGCCCACACCAATATTTTGGCACTTACAGTTGGAAGAGAACACAGACCTGGAGAAAATCGAGATTTGATTGATGATGATCTTGACTAGCATACGTAGGTGGACATTAGTGCGATGACAAGGTGACGATCAAGTATTTTCATGTGAAATGATCTGAAAAACGACGTGATACCACCCGTGGGTGGAGTTTTGGATCGCCGTCGTGCGGAATAACACAGTTCATTTATGATTCCCTGCGGCATCTCCATGACACGGTAGACAATCGTTGTCAAATAATGTTGAATGTAGTATACCAACAAACTACCCAGCAGATAACAAATTGCAATATGTAAATCCTTAACCAAGCGGTCATATAAATGCGATATCCTCAGTTGTACTTATATGGAAATATTTCTACTTAACAATTTATCTAAGCACCCTTGTCGTTTCTTACCTACTCGTCCCCTAGATGTTTTGTTAGGAAACCGTCATTGTCCTCTCTTCTAAGCAAACAATATTTACAGTCAGCGGCAAATCCGATCAGGGAACATTCCTCAGATTACTCAAGGGCGGTAGTATTAAGGCCTAGTGTAGCTGAAAACAACACGTAAACTAAAATTACGTGTGAATGGACGTATCACTTATTATTCATTGTTCAAATTGGTTGACATTACGTTGGCATCCTCGCACGTACACGGAAAATATGCAACTTGCAGGTTGGACGCCCTAAATGCAAGCGTATCGGCAAGTCGCGTTCAAGATTATTCTCTAATTGTATTCGTGAAGCATATACAGTGCGTGACTTGACTCATGACATGTTTTGGAATTTACGAATGATTGTCAATCACTCGAAAACCGATACCAGTTCATGAATCCAATGTCAATGTTAAATAAGTACAAGTTTAAATAAATCAAAAACATAAAAAAATGTTATAGGGAGTGTTGAGTTGTTTAGAAATGTCGATTTATTTTGAAAGGCGAAAGATCACAAAAAAACGTCAGAAATGGCTCTAATTAAGTAAACTTCGTTTTTAGATGTATAGAATGTATTCTCATACAATACACATAGTAATCATGAACGTAGACATAAACTCACGTCTCAAAACGGCGTTTCAATGAAGTTTCCATCTAAATATAGCTTAATACGTATTGTGACTTCGCATATGACGGTTCGTCAACTGCCTACATTCTGAGTGCAGATTCCAAAACAGTTTTCCAGTGTTTCATAATTTCATTAACGATTTAAAGTTGAATGATATGGGGTTCAACAAGAGAAGCTGGATTTTGCTTGATTTCGCCGGTGTGGACGTCGTAAGATCAAAAGATTTCATAAGGTGACATGCCATGAGGCCGGACGGTACCTAATAAATTTAAATAGAACTGACAGGCGTGGTCATAAACATACCATTTTGTGTTTATAAAGAGAACATTCTTTTCATTAAATTAATTTATACTTTTCCTTCGTGCAAATTACGTCGAATATCAGATCGGCCTCAAAATACCGCTGAATACTTCATGATTTTTAGTGTTTTCAATCGATCGCTCATAAAGACAGATTGTGAATTATCTTTTACGTTTAGAACCTATACATAAGATTGTTCTTGAAGGCATTTACTGAATTAGCAAGTGCTCAGGCGCTCCTTTTCACGATGACGGTCGTTTGGGTCATATTCGAAGACTCATTCAAACATCAGACTTCATTTTCAAGAAAAATGACTGTACACAACGAAAGCCACTAAGGAGCATGCCTTGGATCAATAAAAAAAACTTTCCATAATTAACAAGTTACTTCTTTAGAAGGCGCTTTATTACTGCTCACCGTCGACAAATCTCTGTTTACTTCGCATTCTTGCACGGCGGTTAAGTACAAATTTAACACTTTTGGCGGTTTCTTTCACGTACCTAACCAATACTAATATTGAAGAAGGAGACACGATCGCCGGGACAAGAGCTTTATTAGCCTGACGTTTCGGATTCCTACTCGAATCCATCATCAGAGACAAAAGAGCAGAAACGGGTGGTTGTTGCACAACAAGTGCAACGATCTTCCCATTCAATACATCGTGCTGAGACTTCGTCTAGGCGGAGTAATTGGCCACGCGGGGAGCGCACTGGTGAACACTCTTCACAACACCCGGGTCAACGCGTCAGATGGTCGAGCAATCATCACGCCAACATCCAACGCACGTGATGAAATGGCAGCAATTATCGACTCGAATGTCGGCCATCAAGCAATGGTCACACCAATTGTGAAGGGGGAAGCCGTGAACGTTCATAGGTATGCGGTAGCATGGCTGCTGCATCCTATAAATACCGCAGCCCCTTGTGCAACAACAACCCGTTCCTGCTCTTTTGTCTCTGATGATGGATTCGAGTAGGAATCCGAAACGTCAGGCTAATAAAGCTCTTGTCCCGGCGATCGTGTCTCCTTCTTCAAGACTACTTCCTGGGACTCGGCTCTTCGCTTCTATTGGCAATACTAATATTCTTATACTGTTAACGCAATAACCTGCCTTTCTTAATACATTGAGGCCATTTCCTCGATTTTAGCTCGCTTTTAGACTCCGTTCTTTGATTATGAATGCACGGCAAAGCGCCCATATAAATAGTAATATTTTGATGAAATTAAAAATATTTTGCTCGTACCATTTCTGCTAAAAGTATGTACGAAAGCTATATTACTAGAAAAGTAGTGTTTTATTATCAGAATCGGTCTTGATACAGATACCGGTACTGATAGATCAGCTAATTTGACATAGAGGAAGTGACAAAACCCATGGATTCCTTAAAATAAACTTTTTTTCGGAGATTGATATCCATGGTCTTAATCGGACATGAAATAAAATTTCTAGTGCGGCTAAATCTGCTTACTTAAACTCTCGCAGGTACATTTCTATGCTTTCAATGAAAAAGTCGCTTTGATGCCTAAATGGAGTCTAGGACACCTATTAGCACAGAAAATGCACGAATAGTTTTCAACGTTTATTTTGATAAAATTTACTAATATTTTACTTGATATAATTACGCAAACGCAATTTCTGAACAAGAAAGTACAGTTCATTGAAGTCTGCGGGTGAGCGAACAAAATGCGCAACGTTAAAGGCGTTCAAAATATCCCTTATCACTTTCCGTTATCATACTTCATGAGACAGGTCACGTACTATACCTTATTGACTATATATCCCAAAGTCAATGAAACAACAGACGTAGATTAAAATTATTATGGAATTGGGAGGAAGTTGACTTGAAAGTTTGCCTTTTCTTTGTGAAGGAAATGCATATTGATCCAAATAAGAAAGTCTTGGCGCCTCGATGGGATTCGAACACACGCGGTAAAGGAAAGACTTCAGTACAACCAACACTTCAACTACCTAAGCTACAGGGCACCGCCGGACGACACGAGTTTAATGAAATTTAGGTCAAGTGACACACCCAACCTACTGCGACGTCTGGAATCAACCAAATTTGGTTCAGTAATTAGACTTCCCAAACAGGATTTCCTAAGCAATACACCTAGAAACCATCAGGTGAGTACTATGCTCAAGTAATTCATAGATGTTTTCGCAGATGTTGAATAATTCATATTGATCCAACTGTGAATCCCACCGAAGCGCCGCGTTTTTCGATCGTTTCAGTAAATTGTATTTAAATATGTGTCCCACCATGTCCATTGTGCAGTGTGCCTTGTGGAATCAAGAGACGTCCAGTAATCAGCTTCACAGTTTCTTAAGAAAAATTAACGGCTGTTTTCAGCGGAAAATTTTGATAAGTAATCCTGTTTCCAGCAGAACAATATAGTGGCATTCCGTAAAGGCAAGCATAAAGCACACTGACGGGCAGCAATAATAATTGACAAAATAACTAGCTATTATTTTGCAAAATGCTTATTTATCTTTTTCGCTTCTGGTAGATGGACAGGCTTTTTAGAGCGACAGGATAATCTGTACGGGCTAAACATCCTCATAAATAATGAAACAGGATGATAAGCAAACGCGTTACATGGTCGCTTAATGAAAGGTGGCTTGCATTATGGGCACTTCTAGGCAACAGACATTAGGCGACTATATTGTCAAAAGGTCTTCTACAAAGCCAGTACTCTGCCACAGTCAGCAGAAAACTTAAGCACAATTTTGCAGTAATTTGAGCAGAAATATATCGCGGTCGACAGACACTCCTCAGCCGGTAGCGATTATCGATAGAAGCAGGGATGTTAACGCTTTCTTTTTGTCATTGCTTTTACTCTCTTGCCAGGAACCGGTCGAATTTGTAACGACACACTCAAAAGACCACATATAATAGCAACAGACCTGCTTCGAAATTATTGTGGATTTGAAGACATTTAACAACAAAATACGTCATTTGCGTATGAAGAAAAATTAAGGAGCCAAAGCGTCCTACTAGAAACTTGAACGGCCATTTACTGCTTATTTGTCTTCGTCAATCGACCGCACCCCGCCTTAAGGTGTGGAACATCTGGCATTCGATCCTACGACCTGTTGATTTTTGGTCCAGCGTTTACAACCACTGGGGCATGGGTACGTTGTCCTGTCTGTTTCGATCGGGAATATACAATAGCACGCACGCTGGCCGACCGCTCAAACGCAAGGCTGTCGTCGCGTTGTGCCTTAAAGACTTTCATTAGAGCCCAACCAGCAGCCGCAGAGCGGCGCATGACATAGGCTAAATGGCTGGATATGACTGTCTGACGATGCTAGAAAGTCGGAAATGGCCACTCCAGCCTGCCTTGCCTTTGTCGGTGAAACCATACTGACTATATCATGCGTTGCTAAGTGGCTGCTGGTTGGGCTCGATAGAAAACCCGTTAAGCATAACGGAACGAGTGAGTTCCGTAGGAACGATCAGATAGTGCCCGTGCTAATGTATACTCACAATCGAAACCGACAGGACAACGGACCCATGGCCCAGTGGTCAAAGCGTTGGACTTAAAACCAACAGGCCGCAGGACCGAATGCCAGATGTTCCACACTTTGAGGCCAGACACGGCCGGTCGACGAAGGCAAATAAGTAGGAAATGGCCATTCAGCTGATATTTGATAAGCATTTCAAGGAATGGTGAATGCGTTTAAATAACTCACGCACAGAAAATGGCATATAACAACACAATTTCCCCGCAGGACCTCTCAGCAAAAAGAGTTGCTTTGAAGCGCGAGACGTGCAGATTGCTTAGGTTTTAACGGTCTGTTTACATTTCGACTGGTATGTCTATGTAAGCAGTTCGCTTACTCTCAAATCAGCCTCGATGATAAAAGGCTTTTGACATCCTTTGCGTTACAGCTGGAAGTCGTAGGAGAGACTTACTAATAAAAGCAAACAAGTATTTCATTCTTTCGGCAATGGGATTAGTTCACCGCGTCTGTTGATGGCAGGTAATGCAAATTACTTTCTCCGTTATTTTTGTTCCGTCATCAGTTATCCTATGATAGGATAGACTACCTCTCTTCCCACCAAAACGGTCAATCATTGTTTAGATATATTATGTTCCTTTGCGTATTTATCGAGATAGAGCGAATGCGATAGACTTTGCATATAATTATTAATATGTTACATATCTTACTGGTTATTAAGTTCTGGTTCATGGGCTCTTATCACCTACTATTGTGTAGCCCAATGTTCTCGTGGCATTAAATAATTTTATCTTTTCATGAAGTACGCAGCAGTAAGATAAGATAGGTTTCAACAATAAAAACGGGGTTTTCTTTGATTTCACTGATGGTGACCTCGTAGGAACAACGGTTCTCATAAGGTAACACGTTGTCAGGCCGCTCGGTGTCTAAAAAATTTACATAGAACTGGCAGGCGCCATCGTAAACATACTATCTTGCGTTTACAGAGAGCACTTTTCTTTCGTAATATAAATTTACAATTTTCCTCAGTTTTAGATTACTTTAGGTTCCAGGTCGGCTTCGAAATTTTGCAGAATAACTCAAAATTTTCCGTGTTTTCACCTGATCGTCCATAAAGACAGATTCTAAATTACTTGTCTTTTAAGAATTTTAAAATAAGATTTCTCTTGTAGGCGTTAACTGAAGTACTGCTGTTTGGGCGGTCCTTTTCACGAAGATGGTCGTTTGGGTCCCATATGAATAGTCATTCAAACCTCAAACTTCATTTGCGAGATAAATGGCTGTGTTACTGCACTCCGTTGACGTACCTCTGTGTACGTTGCCTTTTAACACGGTGAGGTACAGTAAAAATATGAAACTTTAGCCGTTTCTTTCAAGTTTCTAAACAAAGCCAATATGTTTTTAACGTAAATTTAAGAGCATGCCTTTGGCTATATATTGCGGTCATTTACATTGTTTTCGATCGCTTTTAGACTCCGTTCTTCAATAATGAATGCTTGCAGGGCGCGCATATACATAGTGATATACCGCTGAAACTGTTAATGCTTCCTTATTCTATTTCTGAATTAGGTATGCACAGAAGCCATACTAAACGACAAATAGTTTCTCCTATTTTAAAAACTGGAAATGGCAGTCAGGTGGTGGTCATTTTGTGACATCATTTGAAATTGTCTAAACGGCAAAAGAATTTCAGACCACTTAAACGAAGGAATCTCTTTTAACGTTATTACTGTACTTTAGGGCACCAAATCGCACAGATCTGGTAATTTGACATTTAGTAATTGATAAAACGCCTGGTTTTCTTAAAAGAACCTTTGTCATAGGGAGCTGATTATGATGAATAACATTAGACATAAAATAAATTTTCAGATTAAGCTCATCAGTTTAATAAAACTTTATTTGGTACATTTCTATCCGTTCAATAAAAAGGCGGTTAGATGCGTAACCGGAGACTAGGCCATGTATTAGCAAAGGAAATTACACGAATATATTCCAACGTATATTTTCGCTAAAATATGCTGATATTAAACTTGATATTATTACGTATGCACAAAATGTGCACAAAAAAGGATATTTCATTGAAGGGTATGAAATCTCATTTACTAAGTGTTTAGTAAAATTACTACTGCATAGGTGTTGAAAAACATGCTTATCTGTTTTTTATTGAAAACCTTACGGATATGTGAAAAGCCACCTGGCTAATAAAGGATCTTGTTCAAACACAAAATTCAAAAACCATTATTTCTACAATGCTGAAGAGACAAATCGAGCGAAAACTCGGGAGATGAATAGTTTACCGGAATCGGATGATCTGTAATTTTTTGTCATTTTAGTTCATTCACATTGGGCTGCAGCAGTAGCCGTGCTACCGCATGCCTGTTTACATTCACGAATCTACGCTTTATCAGAGAGACGCGTGTCTCAAGCTGTTCCACTTACCTCTCTAACTGCCGACGGTCTTGTACTATTTCCACTTAGTCTCAGTCTCTACGGAAGGGTCAATGATAAACTTCTGTCCGAGACCGCCCGTATATGCATTTGCTCAAACACTTTCCAGGCGGAATACATCAATGACACGAATCAGTGGTTGATTTAAAAAAAGAAATTAAACATAGTTCAGCATGGTTAGGATCGGGCCAAAGGAAGAACGCAGTAGACACAGGCCATCTTGTAGATATCAGAGTGGACTTATGGATGACATACAGGGTTATCTCAAGCCATCCGAATAGATCGGGGCAGACTGGAATGTCTACGGTAGACGAGGCTGCACTCAGGGTAGGCAAACCGGTCCTATGCGCGCATAAGTAGTTAATACAAGTCAGATAGTTAACGTGGGCCCAAGCCGTCATACCCGTCAGCCGCCAATATTTCCCCATCCCCTGAGGCTGACTGCAGTTTTTCTGTTTCACGGTCTTGAACCCAATTCTCCAAACCAAGCTACGGTATAATTATCAATTTGGTAGCATCATGTTACTCAGTAGTATTATGGCCTGAAGAGAGTTTGTCTGAAGCAGACGACTGCTCACTAAAATGAAGAAATTCCGATGCAAGCTGAACAGTTTGCTGTCACAGTACTCAGACGAAGATCGTGCTGCATCATAGAATTTTGTAGACTGTGCGCCAGATTATCCCTACAGTGCCAATAGAAGCGAAGAGACGTATCTGCTATTGTCTCTGATGATGGGTTCGGGCAGGAATCCGAAACATCAGGCTAATAAATTCCTTGTCCCAACGATCGTGTCTCCTTCTTCAAGTTTCCCAACAGTATTGCAAATATAGGGGCTCTATCACATGTCATCGTCGCGAATATTTACCAAAACCTAATCGTTCCGAATAAACAGGAGCAGTCCTATGACGTGAATCGTGAAAAAGTGCAGTCCATAAGGTAGGCGTTATAACCAACACGGGCACATGACCATAACAAAAAAGCTTTCACTTGTGAACTCCCCGCCTTCGTCAAGAGAGAACACGAACTCAATTAAACTCGTTTTGGCAATTCACGGAGATATATAAGTAGCCAGTCTTATGGTCTCTATTATGCACCCGAGCCATCGACCTTGAGGTAAGTTAGTGCATCCTATATGCCAGTAGTCTGTTACGTGGTAGTAATATCATCAGCCATACACACCTGCATCATTTTATATTTGAGTTTAGAAGTGAAAACAGCGCGATAATGAAGTTTCTGTTGGTCGTTCTACTCATCGCGTCAGTTGTCATCAGCGGTATGTTCCAGAACATTTTGCCTGTTATTTTTCTGGCGAAAGTTTTGAATAAATAACAATCTCTTCTCCATAGAATCAACTGCTAACACGACAAATGAGACTACTGCTACTACTGCTTCGACATCGACTGACAGTAGTAATGGGGCCAGTACCAATACAACTGGGGCCATAAACCCTACTTCATCCTCCAACGAGACGGCTGAAGCCACAACGACATCAAGCACTTCGGTCATATCTATGACACACTGCTTCCTTCTGCCGCTCTTGCTTGCCACTTCCGTTAAGTTGTGATGATATCTTTCAAAACACATTTCCAAATAAACAATGCCTGCAATTATTAGTTTGAAACTAAACCATAATGAACCGATGAGGGGAAAAATTGTCACATCTGGGCAAAGTTGATCGGAGGGCAGTTTGGGCGTAGTGACTACCTCGAACTCGACCCCGTAATATACCAATCTGTCTTCTAATTTCAGTCTGATCTCTTTGAGATATCAGCGGACGATGGAACACGTTTGACCTGTATGCACAATAAATGTTTCCTCTTAAACGGTCTGTAGGAAGTGGCCCTAGGCCAGCTCCCTCGCAGGAGGAAACCAGACGTCAGTATGGAAAAATGTTTTATACCGCACGGAGCGGACGCAGTGGCAGCTGAAAGGATATGTAGACATGCGGACGGTAGTCAGTCACCCGGCGTCCAGTGTTCCGTAGTCAAATCTTCCTGTATTGACTTAGCGTATGAACGCGTCAGAAGACTTAGGTTTATTTGGTCGATTAAGGACGGCTGTGATTGGCTATTCGTAAATAGGGTATCATACAGAACCTCACTAGGATATTCGGGCGACTGCCGCTGTTGCATACTTACAGGCTTCTTCCAGACTCCGCCAAGCAGACTGAAGTCGCTGAAAGCCCATGCCCCACAGAAATACATGCAAATGCAGATGGCCTACAATACGATTATCCAACTCAAATCCACTAAGTGCTAATCATATTGCGCCAAACATTTTAACACAGACATGGTATTAGGGAGGGACTGGGATGAATTAATCTGTCTAGACGTTATCTGGAAGGGCATTATTTTGGAGAGTCTGGCAGGAAGGAACCTTTCTTGTACCAGGCTGGACTTTCAGAGCCAGCAATATGCCAATTATCGGAGACTAAGACAGAGCAATAAGGTTCGGGTTGTCTGAAAATGTGTGAGATGAATTTTGCGGCTTAGGATTTGCCAGCGACTTTAGAACTGAGCAGGGCTGCGACAATGTGACGACACGGCATCCTAGTCTGGGGACTTAAATTCCGGCATAGAAAGTTAGGTAAATTTCTACTTTCGAAGTCTTTCTGCGGACAATTGCAATGACAATTCCAAGAATATGTTTACTTCTCTATGCGACAAGCAACGTATCGTATAAATGAGGAGCGTATATGCAAAAGATCCTATTAACCAGTTTGGTAAAATGTGATTGTGGTAGTTATCATCATTATGTGGGTTGATTCCAAGGCTTAAGATGGAGACAATGAGTACTTGTCTGCGCGGTTTACTTCCGGCTGGTTGTTCGGTTGGGGGCCTGCAAGATGCGGTGTCGCGCGCTGGCAGTGAGAGAGTAGGAAACCTGCTAATGGCGTAGAGTAGATAACGCCGACGACGTCAGGCAACACAGCACATCTTTCTGAATACATTCTTGACAATTTTGCCGTAGTCATTCTTGGGCATCTTTCATCCGATAGGGTCCGATTTGGATTGTTTATAATAAGGCAAATTATAAGCATCTGTCTTCTCACCTGTAAAGGTAAGCGCGCATTTAAACATTTAACCGGTTTGGGCAGAATTCAACAATGACGTATTATCACATATTTTGCCTGGCCGATTGTTGATGAAAAAGAGAACTCTAAGGCCACGCATGTTTAAATAGAAAGCACGACCAATACTGGCATGCTTTAGGAAAATCAACTTCGTCCAATTTAAAATTCTATGTTTATTCCGTTTATAGCAAATGGAGTCAGAACAATACGGATACTCTTTTCTGATTTGCGAATTTAGTGTCGTTCTGTGCTTAAAAAGCAATAATAAAACTCAAATCCACTTCCTTGTTTAAGCGTTTCGTTATATTGCTTTGGCCTTGTAAGTAAGCGGATGTACTAGATGACCGGCGTGGGTCAATGCTATTTGTGTATGCGGGTAACGCATATAAGTTTTGTACAAGGAGAGCAGACATTGTATTATGAATTTAAGCAATATTTATAGGATGTGGTCGTTGTGCAACCGCATGCCTTTCAACAATCACTTCTCTGCCTTGCATCTGGATCGTTGCACTTGATGTGCAAACTATTTGATTGCCGAAAGTCGCGTCATTGATTGCTAAAATTTTATCGCTTGGGTTAGATCTTGATGTGATGATTGCCCGACCATTGGACACACCGACCCTAGAGTTGGGAAAAGTGTTCACTTATTCACTCCCCAGATGGCTAATTATTCCGTCTAGGCAAAGCCTCAGCAACAAATGTGGAAGGGAAAGGTCGTTGCTTTTTTAATGGCCTGGAGGACAGTAAACCATGACCCAAGCAGCAGCCGGCTTACGCGGTTGTTACATCTTGCGAGAATTTCGGCCTCGTCGAATTTAAAGGTGTGGCCGAATCTCGTCGAATGAGCCGCATCTTGAGATCTGGCGTCATTTCTCCGCACCGCTGCAGCGTGTTCGGCCATTCGCTTTCGGAGCTGTCTTCCGGTTTCCCCGACGAAGTTGCTTTGTCCGGTACTACACCAGATCCGATAAACGACTACACAAGTTTCTTGTCATGGTAGCGGGTCTTTCGGTTTTATTACCTAACGCCTAATAGTTGCCTCCACTCTGTTTGCAATTCCAACTCCAAAAAGTAAACGTTTGCTCGCCAATCAGTCTTCTGTATTTGAGGACATGTTGTGTCTTTCGAGGTTAATGGGCAAGTACAGTATGCCTTTCGATATATTTAAAATATTTGAAACATCAAAATAACAAACTCTGCGCTCAAACACTTGACACGCCACTCAGAATGACTTATGCCATTAATGATTTGGACATGCCTCTATGAATTCATCGACGAAACCCTAGGCACAAATCAACCATACGTTTAAAGCACGAAATGCCTGACCGCACATTGTGACATACCGCCTAAAATGTTTTTTAATACTTCAAAGAAGTTCAACACAGATGGATTGCATGAATATTTGACAGACGCCTTCATGTGTTTTAGCAAGATCGCAGTGCAGAAACACAGCCGATAATCCTTTTTTGCAGACATGGACATTTCAAAAATATCGTTTTTCAACCTCCGTTGGTAATACGGAATTAACTAATGTCTTAGAGAGTTGCCTGCGGGAGAGTAAGTATGACAAATACAAGATGAATGCCGGGCGACCATAATATATTTTGGGTAGCTGACGTGTTTTGGGATGTCGATTATTTGGTCACAGGTAGTGACTGTGATACAGTTGCAAAAATGTACGATCTTTTCCGATCCAACACAAGCATACATAAACTTTATAGGCACTAAATTTGTCTGCTCATCACGACAATGCGCTCACGTGTACAAATTTTTGATTAATACGAATAGAGCGGTAAACTTCACGGGAATATTTAAAATGCTTACGTGCATTTAGGCATACGGCGGTTCAATCATCGTAATCGACGTTGGTCGCACTGTGCTCCGCGTAAGGACGGACGGAGTAACTTATACTGCGCCTACCACACTGTCTTCTTCCCTGAACCTTCTGTGCACGATGGCAAGACCGAATCAAGAACCCGAAGGAAGGAGCAGACGCAGTTCGCTGGCGCGGCCTTTGCATGCACCTAGGTGTGCAACTACACCGCCCGACGTACGAGCGAGCAGAACAGTAACGCGGGCCAGACCCTGATCTGGTCCCATTCTTGGCTTAGTGCAACCCTGTCCTGGCCTGTTATAAGGGGCACATTTCAACGTAGAATTACTATACGAGTCTGCGATTGATTGTTGCTGGCGTTTAAATATTTAGTAGAGTGTCTCGAAACATAATGAAGAGGCCAGCGATGATGCAGCGTATAATGATTATTTCATGACTAAGGTTTAACGCGTGTGGCAATTCTTAATGGTGAAATCTTTACATGGATGGTGTTTGATGTAGGGCTGGAGACACAGTCCGCACAGTAAATGCAGAACAGCAGAAAATAGAATCCCCGCGAAGGGGAGTTTCCGATATACTGCCCTAACCGTCGTAATCGACTTTGTTCACGGTGTGCTCTGTAGCAAGATGAGGGGAATAACCATCACCATGCCGTTCCATTTCAAGTCAACATTAAGAAACCGGGACAGAATCAGACGCAGGCGACTGGCGTGGCACGTGCATGCGCCTAGGTGTGCAACTACATTACCCGGGACACGAGTGGCCAGCACAACGACTCGGACCGGAAACTGATATAGCCCAAGTTTTAGTCCACCTCAGGTCCCTCCTGGCCTATTGTAGGGGGCAAATGTCAGCATGAAAGTACTCTACGAATCCCTAATTGATTGCCACTACCGTTTACCAATTTAGTAGTGGGTGTCGAAACATGATGAAACCAGACAGGGATGACGCAGTGCGACTAAATGATGATTGAGGCGTCATACGCGTGCCAATTCCAAATGGTGAAAGCTTTTCATAGATGAGACATAATGAAATAGATGCAGGCGTCCAGGCACAGTGGACGCAATATGCACCGGCATATGAAATCTCCAAGGTAAACTAATTCAAGCAGGCAATTTAGCTGAACTTCGCAAGTACGTTTCGTTATAATAATGTGCTTTTGCTTGATGAAGCAGACTGCTCTTGCAATTCAGCTTAACATTCGTATACCTTTCTTGATACAAAAGATGTGGGCATAATTTTCCGCCAGTTCTTCGCTGTACAAAAGCATCGCGAAAGGGGAGTTTGTTGTCAACTGCTTTCTTGGGTGTGAATTTAAGCTTCGGAGATAAAGCTGTTCTAATTGGTCCTTTTGACGACAAAACCTGGGCTTTCATCACATCGCAGCTACAACTTAAGCCTAAGTAATGAGATAGCGCAGGATCTCATTTGTTACATTGATACCTCGACATGGTGTGAGTGATCCCATTGGAACTCTTCTAATTTGTTCATAGTTTCCATACTCGGACAAAACATCTGTGTCTAAACAAACATTCATGAATATAAGCAAGGGAATCGCGGACTCTAGGAATGATCCTGTTTACTGCAGAACGCTGAAGTATAGAAGAGCAGGTCTCGTTCTACATTCCGTGTGGTTTTTCAAGAGACATTAAATAATCTACCGCCGCATTAATTCATCCTCCCACACTCAGTTTAACGGACCTTTTAGATGGGCAAAATTCATACTTTCTTGTAAGAAAACGTGTACACCTATTTAGGTACACAGACGATATCGTTTAGAGATCGCAAAACGTTACAACGGATTTGCTTTATGTTTTATGCCTAATGGGGTGAATTATTAAGCAGACAGGTACGATACTATTCAAAAGGACATCGCACGGCTTTATAAGATTTCGGTCAGATGTGGTTACGTAGTCCTAGCTGAAGTAAACACACCCCAGCCACCTGTAATACGGGAGGTGGTAATATGGAATTTACAGTTGGGGTCATGGAACGCACAGGCGACAAGGTCAGTTGTATGCAAAAGAAAATCTAATAGGAATGCGCGGTTGTACTGTCAGTGGTTGAGGCATAGTTGCTCTTACCCTAACCCCTAATCCCAACTACAACAATATTGTGTCCATCAGGTGGGGCTACATAACCACATCTTACCGAAATATCATACACACAAATTACGTAAACCAAAAGTGACAATGGTTTAAGCCTAGCATTTGAAGTTCACGTGAGCTGATATGAAAGTGGGTAAAAAGATATAGTTTAATGTAAGATGCATGGGATTGTGAACGTAAGAAAGATATTGACACACATATTAAATACTTTCCTTGTTTAATTTCCGAAGACATTAACGCGCAAACTCGGAGTAACTCTTTCGAAACGGGCCTTTTCAGGCACGCTCCAAATTTTAATATGAATATTTGAGCTGAGATCCATCAGCTACTGTGGAATAAACCGCTTAATATTCGCAAACCGCCAACAGGCAGCCAGTAGTATAGATCTGTGCAATGATTTACCGTTCAACCAACACAGGTATCAGCTAAAAGCCCAGACACGCGTGTTTCGCCGATCTTATGCCGCGGCCTGACGCAGCTGTGAGGGGTTCGGCTCGTTAGTGGGTCCCCAGCTTTCCCCGTGTGTTTTCTGGTATACGAAATCCAGTTTCAACTTGCCTTGTTTAATTTCCGAGGAAATTAATGCGAAAACTTGGAGTTACTCCTTCGAAACGGGACTTTTCAGGCACACTCCAAATTTTAATATGAATATTTGACCTGAAATCCATCCGCTAATGCGCTCAAGACTCCATGCACTGACCCTCCTTAATTGAATAAGCCGCTTCAGACGCGCACTCATAAAAGATAGGAAGCCATAAAACTGGAGATCATAATTCATTTTGACGTCACTATACGCCCAACATCTGACCAGTAACGGATCTAAATCAACAAGCCGACTGACGCCCAAGCAGAAATTTTGGCCTTGGCAGTTGGAACAGAACACCGATTATGAGAACAGCGGAGATTTGATTAACGGTGCTTTGAATTGGCATACGTAGGTAGACATCAGTGATACGTCAAGGTGACGATCAAATACTTTCTTCAGGCGTGACGCAAAAGGCGTCGCGACACCTCACATCGGCTGGAGTGTTGGAATACGTACGTATATAACAGCAGAAGGCATTTAGGTCCCTTTTGGTTTTATACGAGACAGTAAAAACCCTTTCCCATACTAGAAAAGTATGGCTATCTGACGACGGCTGATAGTCCCGAAATGACCATTTCAGTCACTCCTATCTTTGTTAATAGTCTTATTTTGCCTATAGTACGGTCGTATGTGCTGCTGCTGGTTAGGCTCGAGAGAGGGCCCCAAGGCATGACTTAATGAGCGATTTCCGTAACACGATGAGTGGGTCCCTTCTGCCGTTTTATATACCTTATGATAACTGACTGGACAGTATGGCTGTCTGACGACGGCTAATAAGCCAGAAATGATCCTTCCCATTTCTCTTGTCCTTGTCGATTGTATTTGCGGTTAACGGACCGCATACGTGGTATTGCATCCATGCAGCCTATATAAAATGCCAGCCTAATAATAAACTTTTGTTTGTATGATCGACTACGCTAACGAAAAACGTACGTTTAAACACGGAATAGGATCGAAGTTTATTAGTCGTTATGACACAAAAGATGACTCAGACTTCAAAAATGAGAATCTTTAGAGTTGAGCACATTTTTGTCTTTTTGAAAGCAAAATGCTCTTTCACCTGTGTTGTTATGCTTTACGCGGAAATAAGAAATTCAAAATTTCACGAGGGTTACTGGCGTAAAACCTGTCAGAATAAGTCAAGTCACTTCAAATAACACAGGCGCAGCCGCAAAACAGCTCTTCGCATGATTTCCTAGTCTCTGGAGGTGGGCAGGAAAAAACATTGTTCAAAAGATCAGACCTACAGCAAACCTCCGCTGGTAAGCACACCTCTTTCTGTTGGCATGCCACAAGAACGGTCGTAATTCAAGTGCTAGAGCTGCAATGGGGATGTTCTGTAATTGTTATATAATTGGCAAACGCTCGATCCTCCTTGCACTGATCTTCATTTCACAATAATTACCTTCTATTGCTAACTTGCCAAATGTACGATGACACGCGAGTAGAGATCAAAATCGGCTTCTGACGTCATAATACGCCCAGCATCTGTTCACTTACTTCTCTAAATTACCGAACCGACATACGCCCACACCAAAATCTTGGCACTTGCAGTTGGAACGAAAAAAGGGCCGTGAAAACATCGAGAGTTGATTGATGGTCATCTGGACTGGCATACATAGGTGGAAATTAGTGATGCGACAAGGTGACGGTCAAGTATTATCATGTGACGTGATCTGAAATACGACGCGACACCTCCCATGGGGTGTAGTATAAGATCGCCGACGTGCGGGACAACAAGGCTCATTTTTGATACCCTACGGCATTTTCATTAGACGACCGACAACTTCTGTCAAAGAATGTTGAGTGTGTTAAGCCAACGAACTAACTAGCAAACAGAAAGCCAAAATATGCTGATCCTTACTCCCGCGATCATATAAATCTTACGTCCACGGTTGTACTTCTATGCCTATATTCCCACTCAACCGTTTATCAATGCACCCTTGTCGTTACTTACCTTCTCGCAACA
The DNA here is from genome assembly GCA_902702965.1 of Spirometra erinaceieuropaei. Taxonomy (NCBI): domain Eukaryota; kingdom Metazoa; phylum Platyhelminthes; class Cestoda; order Diphyllobothriidea; family Diphyllobothriidae; genus Spirometra; species Spirometra erinaceieuropaei. Next base: position 488,579 of record CACRXP010000420.1, on the reverse strand, counting down.
TAAATGTTTTGTTAGGGAATCGCTATTGTCCTCACTACTTGGCAAACAATATTTAAAGTCAGCGGCAAATACATGAGGTTTTAGTCAAAACATTGACGTGCGTTTTCCATTGGGAAAATTTGCAAAACATTAATAATCCTTATCGGTATGGTGTAGACCCCAGCGTAGCTGGAAACTACAACAGGTACCCTAAAATTACGTGTGACTGCAAGCATCATTTAATACTCACCGTTCCAATTGGTTGACTTCCCCTTGCCTTCCTGAATTAATTTCAACTAGCCAACGGCTCTTTAGTCGAAATTCAATTTTTTTGAAATTATTTTTATTATTTTCTTATACTATTTTGTTCACATTCCTCGTTTTATTTTGACATACGGTAGGATTTTTGACAAAGAATATTTATTTTATGTGTCTTCCTGAATTCTGCGTGCCATTCGGCATACGTGCTTTTCCACACAAAAAAACTATCTTCAACAGAATTCGGCATATGACATGGTCCACAGGCTACCTCAAGTTGCAGTATATGTTCTAAATAATGAAATGTTTATTCGAAAAAATTACTTAAGTGGGGTTGTAATCTGATCACCACTGGCAAGCAGTGGCCGTAAACTCTATCCAGGCAAGTCGTTTTGTGTCCGCCGTTGAACTGATTAGCATCCGTGTGTGGGCCTTCCGTTGAGTCTCAATGTCCGCCAGCCAATCAGAGAAAGGGCAGAGTTGATTGGCTTTAAGCCGTCGTGAGGCTAGTGACAAACCTCGTGCGGCACCCAGAAGTCAATCGACAGGAAGCGTGAGGCGGATAGAAGGGCAGCGTGACAAGGCGACGGAGAGGAACGAGACGCGGACGACCGCAGTTTCTTTGTTTGAATATTAAAAGACAATTTGGCGATCACGCGTTAGATTTCAGGCCTGTACATTTATAATCCTATTGAAATGGATAATAAGAAGACGCGGGCAATTTTAATTTTTTTTGTAATATCGATTTAAGTGAGGTGGGGTGGGTGGGTTAAGTAAAAAACAAATTGTCGTCATTGTCAGGTGGAGGTAGAGGGTGGGCGCTGGGACGTGATTTTTATGCATGTGGCTTAATTGGTGGCTTTAGCCTATGGCAACTGTGAGACCTGTATAATTTTCCTCTGTTCGCATAAGATCTGCTCCTGTAGGCTGATTGTATCCGCCTTTGCCGTTACCAGCAGATGTTCCCCAAATGATCTTGGATAACTTTTCTGAACCTTGTGAATCACTCGGAAGGATTTTTTGACATCTACACAGTGATATGTTCTATCATGTGCGGGGGGATAGAGCTGCTAACGTTCTTTTTCGGCCCTTTGCTAACCATGTTCGCAGGTGCCCTCTTATACTTTTGGACAATCGTCCACTCGTACGACCAATGAATTCCGCCCCACAGGAGCTGGAGAAGGATTAAACACACATAGAGGTGGTCTGGGCTGGCAGAATGTTCGCATAGGAGGAGACTAGCGAAGAAATGTACATGGGCGTCGCCTGCCGGGAAGGGCGTGATACAGCTTTACCTAGGCGCCTTTTTAGAAGTTCACTCCGCGCATAGAGGTGGGAAAGCTTTTTATTTTCTGCCGTCAGAGTTGGGGCCGTTGGCTATCTTTCGGTCATTTACCTAACAACGAAACGACCAGGGTGCCTCCTGCGGCGAAAGACACTTTCATCGTAATACGAAATACGAAAATGGATTAATATTCTGGGGCTTAGGAAAAGATTGTGCATGTGTCTTACCGCAACATTTGTGGAGTTTTGTCGTGTATGGAAAAGTACGCCAGCTACAAACCCAGTGGTAACACCTCTGTGCTAAGTGTTAAGCGAGTTTAAACGTGTTCCTATCTGTCCTAAGATCGATTTATTTTGACCACGATTGCAAACCAATTTTCAGCTTTAACTGGTCAGATCCAATCGGGGTTTATGAGTGTATCACACAGACATTTAAGATTATATCTCGAAAATGACGTCAATTTGGGGAGTCGTGCGTTTCTAAATAAGCATTTATTTCTTACAAAAACGGAAGTCAGTCTCAGGAGTAATCTACGAAGATTACTCGGAAACTCTGTAAATCCTTAAGAAATTATGTTTTGAGGTTCGCCAGAGAAACCAGTTCACCCTTCAATCACAAAATCGAAATTTCGCATGTTTAACAGCCCAAAGGAATAGATTTCGTCCAGCAACGTAAATGTCTCTGACAATCAATTTAACTATGCTAAACAGCACGCACTGCCTTCTATCTGAAATTGTTTAAGTTGAGTTGTCGGGCAAATGGGTCTGTCCAAATGATTCCTCTTGATCTTTGGAGCATAAAATCATTCTGCAATTCAAACAAAATAGGCAGGATAGCGTTTGAATATCTCTTTTCTACACAGTTAAAATCAATATAGTTCAAGCATTATAACTACTGGCATACAACAAGTAGCAGATTGCGATAATTTAAATTGTGCGTTCGATATTGCTTTACCAGAACTCGAATAACATTTACACTAGTTATTTCTAGAGAAAATGTGCTTGGGGTACCCCACAAGTTCGCCGTAGGACTAAGTGCTCATGTACAGTGCATCTTCATCCCCCATCATACTTTATCATTTTCAAAAGAGTGTCAAGCAGGACACTGGCCCATTCCATACTTTAATGTATCTTCCCGCAAAACGCTAACCATTTTATCACCGATCTTTTTTTCTCACCCTGCTGGTTACATAAAAATTTATTTTGTCATGTCTTCCTTCGGAAAGATCACATGTAGAGGTCATAACTACACTATAAAGGGTGATATTAATATTAAAGTATTGCCCAGACAGCTTGTTCTTGGGGTATTCCCCTGCGATAGTACGCATTTGCGGAAGTTAGTACAAGCAAACTGGATGTGACATATGCAATAAATTTAAAATCTCAGCTTTCAGGTAAAGAGCATTTGATTTTTCTTATCAAAATATTTTGTTTGTCAAAACGTTGACCCATTGAAGCAAGCAATTACAACTGATGCGTTGTCTTATGAATTACTGGCCGAAATTCTTAACCATATTCTAAATTCAAAAACATTGTTTCTAAGGGTTTTTCTTACTTGTCATGCAGCCAAATTCTAAATTGATTTAACGAACCTTCAGTAAAGGCTATTACGCTGACGTTTTTACGTAGTGATTTACATGGACAGGAGGTTAAAACATATAGAACAGATCGTTAAAAAAATAAAATTATTTTGACTACTTCGGGATGTTCCGCCTTTCTATAAAACTTGGTATTATTAGACAACGTAACAATCTCATAATATTTTTTCTTCCTGTTTTATATTTTCTCATTATTGTTATTTATTCACATAAACATCGGGTTCACGCACTGGGTTAACTTACTGCCATTGATTAGGTCTAAGTTATCGCGGCATGGCTTGAATTATTTTAATGCTAGCGTAAATAACCGTATAACTATTCTTGGTAGATTTAAGCTAACGCCTGCTGCCCCATATATTATCAATGCACCAACGGTTTATTAGCATATCTAAAATTTCGCCTTCAATACAATGTTACGCATCTATCAAGACGTTTGCATATAAACCATTCGGCACTGATAAGATTTGTCCAGCTAAAACACGCCCTATCATTTTCGAGAAAATATTCCAGCCACAGAAATATATGAGAGTTTGAACGCTACCTGCAACGATGGTCGTCGGGTGCTCCACACCCCGATTGAGCAATCACGTTGGCTTTTGTGTGAATAAGATTACAATGAAAGTAGACTTGCGTAGTATCTACCGCACACGTTTCTCCTTCCTGTGGGCCTGATGTCGGCACACAACCGAAAAGACCGAAGGCGCGAGAGGGGGCGCGTGGCTGTAACAGCTCGACCCGCAAACACCAATACCCCTGCATCCCCTAGTACACAACTAACACTTGACCAGCCATTTAATCCACAAGATACACTGACACAGGTCACAGCAGAACCACGCACACGACCTGCGCACATAGTGGAAGCGCAAGCCGTTCTACCGTCGTGCAACCAGGTGGCGGAGAACAGCTAGTGTTCACCAGGCTGCAAGGGTAATGGTTTGCTGAATCACGGCATAGCACGCAATTGTTAGAGCCCACAGAGGTGAGACGCAGACCCGCATTTAGTCTGGGTCGTCGCCTTTTAAAGGCAGAAATGCGTATATCACTGTGGAAACGTTAAATGAAATTCGGTCAAACCAGCTATCAACTTAAGGACAAGCTTTCTTTTTTGTGGACTTACTTAAAACACGACGCACATCTTTTGGCCTTGACAGCTATGCGAGACTGATAAGGCTGGGATGTAGACAACAGTGTAGATAGCAGCGTGGATTTTTATAGGGACTTCTCAGATTTTTGACTCCCTTAGAAACGTTAACACTTAAAGAGCTTCGATTATGACATTGAAATTATGTCTTTCACAGGGCTGCAATGACTTTTGGTTTTCGAGTTCGCCATCGTGGGACACCCATTAAATGTCAATCTTTCGTTTGAAACTCATGAATATTTGGGATGTTGCAAATGCATTCTCCTGCAATATATCCAGTACAAGCGTTGGAATCTGCTGACATGTGATGCAGCCATAAGCACATGATGCATTGGGAGTTACGTCTGGTTTTTTTTTACAATCACGCTCGCAAACGCGTTCCGCGTCTCCTAATTGCTTAATCTGCATAATGACTAGATACGCAGCAGGTATTAGTTCTTGTCCTAATTCAGCCCAGGTTTTTATCGAAGTTGAGAAGAGTGTCGCAATCCCCTCAATTAATAATGTCCTTATACGAAATATGCAATATCGATATTGCTATATTGCCATATCAAAGGCGTTACCAGCAATATACGCGCTTAGCATTTTTGGAATTTTGGTAAGAGTACATTCAGTCTGCTCTTCTGAAATCGGCTTAAATCAGTGGCAGTTGTAAAAACTGCCTATGACGTTTAGCACTTCCTACCGGATTGCTACTGGCATGCCAACAGCAACAACCTCTTTTGCTTTGTGAGGGCCGACCTATGTGCATCGTGTTCTGAACGCGCAAGCGAGCAGGAGCGTTTATTCACCTGTTTAGTGAGAATTCTACTTAGTTTAATATTGCGTCTCGGTGTTAAAATGCATTTCAAATTTCAACAACACTGGTAGCTGGAAAAGCCTGCTGGCGACCGTAATATGGAGAAAATGTTCGTGGAACTCAGTCAGTAATCTACAGTTCAATATACATTTCTGTGGACCAACGATGTTCAAGGTGGACACTGTTAGGAGTTAAGGTGTGTCCTCGGCTCGGTAAAGTTTACCTTTATTACCTGTGATATACATATAACTCATCGACGCATTTAACGATACCGTAATCTTTTCTGGCAATCTTAGCCATTCTAATTGCTTATGCTCGGCAGAACTGAAATGGTTTTATCTGAGAACGATTAACTGAACATAATGCTGTAAGCAGGATTCACATGTTATTTTAAGAAAGTTGTGCACAAAATGCTTGCATATGTTCGTATGTAGCGAATGTTTGTAGCAAATAAGTGCTTCCTTCGGTCATTCATGCTTGCTCTGTAAAAAACTTTCGAAAGACACCTCCCAATAAAGATGATCTATTCCGCGTTTTAGTAGTGATTTGCGTTGTTCTTATGTGCACCGTAAACGGGAGTAAATTTTAGGACGCAGCACATTTTCAGCGAACATGTCAACCCGAAAATCACTACTCCCCCAGGTATCTTTTATAATTGTTGGTGGATTTTACTACAGTTAAACAGACGCAGTTTAAAAATACATATTAATACTAGCGCAAACGTAATCTCATACACTTAGCGATTAATAAAATTATTAATGAATACCTGTTAAGCGGAGTGATTCTCATTTTTTAATTGATAACCGCACGGACATTTTAAAAGTCACCTGGCTGATGAAAGACCTTTTTCGAAAAGGAAATTCAAAAAATCTTTATGTCTACAACGCTGAAGAGACCAAACACGTGAAAACGCGGGAGGTAAATAGTTTGCAGGAATTAGATGGTCTGTTATTTTTGGTCTGTGACCGACAGCATAGAATGTAAGCCTTCATATGGCCTTCTTTTCGGCCGGCTACAAAACAGTACTTGATGAAAATTTCCGCCTAATTAGGTTTAGTAGAAGCGAAGGGCCGAGTACTGAAAAGCTGACGTGAGGGAAAGGGCACGATCGTTGGAAAGACAGCTTTACATTTCCAATTCCTACCCGCTCCAATCATCCGAGACTATAGCAGATACGGGCAGCAGTAACCGTGCTACCGCATGCACGTTGAAATTTACGGATCTCCACTTCATCAGGGAGACGCCTAACTAAAGCTGTTGCACGTTGCTGACGGCCGTGTACAATTTCCACTTTGTCTTAGTCTATACGAAAGGGGCAAGAATAAACGGCTGTCTCGGACAGTCCGTATGTATATTTGCTCAAACACCTCCTACTACGAGGCAGTGACACGAATAGGCGTTTGTATTAAAGAATAACTGAACACATTCCAGCATGGTTAGGATCATGTCGTTTAAAGAACGTAGTAAACACAGACAATTTGGTAGATTTCCGAGAGGCATTCTGGTTGCTCTACAGGATTCTGTCAAGCCATCCATAAAGAAATCGGGCAGCTCCGATTGTCTAAGGTAGAGGAGGCTACAAACATGGCAGGCAAAGTGGTCCTATGCGCGCAAAAGTACTTAATACAAGTCGTACAGTTAAAATGGGTCAAACACGTCATGCCAGTCACCTGCATATATTTCCCCTTTCCGACTCCCACCACCCTTCTGACGCTGACAGAAATGTTGGTGTTTCACACCTCTCTCCGCAAAATTCACTAAACCGAGCCACGGCATAATTATTAATTTGCTCGCATCATGTTACTTAGTAGAAATCGAGGCCTGAAGAGAGTTCATCAGAAGCAGACGTCTGCTGCCCAAAATGAAGGAGATCCGACCAGGCTGATCAGATTGTTCGTGCAGTACCCCGACGAAAATAGGTCTTCATCATACAATTTTCTAAACTGTGTGTCAGATTATCCCTACATTATCGCACACGTAGGTGCTCTGCCACATGATACCGTCGCGTATCTTTAACGAAACCTAATCGTTCCAAATAACGAGAAGCAATTCTATGACGTGAACCGTGAAAAAGTGCAGTCGATAAGGTAGGCGTGCACATGACCGTAACAAAAAAGCAGTCATTTGTGAACTCCACACCATCCCCAAGAGAGGATCCTAACCCAATTAAACCCTTATCGGCACAAATATTTAAGGAGCCAGGTTTATGGTCTCTATTATACAACCGAGTTATCGACCTTGAGGTAAGTTAGCGCACCCGATTTGCCCGTAGACTGCTAGGCGGTAGTGACATTCCCAGCCATGCAAAACCCCTGTTATTTCATCTTAAATTTTAGAAGTGAAGACAGCGTGATAATGAAGTTTCTGTTCGGCGTCCTACTCATCGCGTTAGTTGTCTACTGCCGTAAGTTCCACAGCATTTTGGCTCTTATTTTCCTTCTTAAAGATATTTCTCCAAATAACTGCATAAATAACATTCTCTTCATTAAAGTATCCGCTGCTGATCCGAATAATACCACGGACAGTGCCACTACTACTACTGCTTCATCAGCTGGCAATAACAATGGGTCTGGTACCAATACTTCTGAGACCATGACACCTAATTCGCCCACCAACGAGACGACTGAGGCCACGACATCTAGTGCTTCGGCCATATCCCTGACACAGTACTTCCTTCTACCATTCTTGCTTACCGTTTTCGTTAAGCTGTAATGATATGTTTTAAAACATACCTCCAAATGAGCAATGTCTGTTTCGTTTTGGTTTTAACTTGCTCTGTCCCTACAAGCGGTTGACAACGCATATAGGTAGGAGGCAATAACAACACGACTATTATTAATTTGGAACTACGCCATAATAAGAGGATGAGGGGCAAAATGTTAAGCTAGAGTAAAGTTAATCGGAGGGCTGTATGGCCGTAGTGGCTAGCTCGGACCTGACCCCATAATATACCAATCCGTCTTTTAAAGTCAGCCTGATTTATTTGAGATGCCAGCGGAAGATGGAACAGTTGCGACATGCATGTGAAGCATATGCTATGTAGGAAATGATGTCATGCCATTATATAATAATAGTTTACACCGCACGACGCGGACGCAGATGCAGTCAAAGGGGTATGTTGGCTTGCGGACGACAGGTAGTCAATCCGCGCCCGGCGCTGGGTTTCCCAGTGTTCCAGTATTGACATAGCGCATGACCGCGTCAGATGACCTAGATTTATTTGCTCGATTAAGGTGGGATTTGATCAAATTACGCCAAACATATAAACATACAGGTGGCACTTGAAGGGGATACATAGGGGAATTATTGCGCCCGAAAGTTATTTAGGAAGGCTGTTATTTTCCATCCTAAAGATTACTCTCAATGCATACGAATAAATAACATTCTCTTCTCCATAGAATCTGGTGACAACGCGACTAATGTGACGGTTGATTCTAATAATACTGCTACATCGATATAGCCTGGCAGTGGTAATGGGGCTGATTCCAATACTACTGGAACCATAAACTCTACTTCGTCTTCCAACGAGTCTATTGCAGCCACGACATCCAGTGTCTCGGCCATATTCCTAACGCAGTACTTCCTTCTGTCACTCTTGCTTGCCGTTGTCGTTAAGCTGATATTATAGCTTTCAACACATACCTCCAAATAAACAATGTCTGCTTATTCTTTTGGTATTAATTTATTTTGCCGTTACAAGAGGGGGAAAATTGTTATGTCTGGGTAAAGCTGATCTGAGGGTAGTCTGGGTGTAGTTGATAAATTGGACCGTACCCCATAGTATACGAATCTATCCATTCGGTTGTCATTTCATGAGTTATTCACCTAGTGTTTATGGCCTACGCTAAGGTTATACAACTCAAATAAAACATACCTCCAAATAAACAATGTCTGTTGAGTTTTGGTTTTAACTTGCTCTGTCCCTACAAGCGGTTTGAAACGCATATAGGTAGGAGGCAATAACAACATGACTATTATTACTTTGGAACTACGCCATAATGGGAGGATGAGGGGCAAAATGTAAAGCTTGAGTAAAGTTAATCGGAGGGCTGTTTGGGCGCAGTGGCTAGCTCGGACCTGACCCCATAATATAGGAATCCATCTTTTGATGTCAGCCTGATTTATTTGAGATGCCAGCCGAAGATGGAACAGTGGCAACCTGCATGTAAAGCACATGCTATGTAGGAAATGAAGTTAGGCCGGCTTCTTCGCAGAAGGAAACAGACGTCAGTATAGAACAATATTTACATCGCACGGCGCAGACGCAGAGGCAGTTAAAGGGGTATGTTGGCATGCGAATGGCAGGCCGTCACCCGTCGCCCGGCGCTCGCTATCCCCATCTTCCTGTATTGACATAGCGCATAAACGCGTCAGCAGACCTAGATTTATTTGGGCGGTGAAGGACGACTGCGATTGGTTATTTGCAACGGGGGCAGAAATTCATACGTTCATGCGGGCGATTGCCGATGATGCATACACACAGGATTGTTCCAGACAGCGCTGTGCAGACTGGAGTCGCTGAAAGCCCATGCATTAGGAGATGCGCTACAGAAACACATGCAATCAAAGTAGGCCTGCGATAAGATTATCCAACTCAAATGCATTATGTGCTAATATTACGCCAAACTTTTTGACACACATAGGTGATCTTGAGGGGAGGGGGGGAGGAGACAGAGATGAATTATTCTGCCTGAACGTTATATGGAAAGGCTTCTTTGGGAAGTCTGACAGGATGGAGCCTTCCTTGTACCAGGCTGGACTTTCAGAGCCAACAATATGCCGATCTTCGGAGACTAGAAAAGAGCAATAAGGCTCGGACAGTTTAAGTAATCTGAAAAGGCAATTGTTTTGATCAGGAGTGACTGCAAAATAGCAAAGTGAATTTTGAGGCTTAGGATTTTCCGGAACTTTAGAAGTGGACAGGGCAGTGGCAATGTGAATAAAGGGCAACCTTGTCTGGGGAGTTTATGTTCGTTCTAGGAAATTAGGTAAGCCTCTTCTTTCGAATTTTGTTCTTCGAGTATTTGCAATGAAAGTTCCAAACATCCGTTCAGTTCCCTATTGGACAAGCAGCGCACCGTAAAAATGGTGAGCGTGTATGCGTGTTCGGTTAAATGGGATTGTTAAGTGATTCGAAGGCTTAGGATGAAGCCATAGAACCCTTGTCTGAGCGGTTTAATTCCGGCTGTTTAACTGACTAAGGGCCTGCACGAAGCTCTGTCGCGTGCTGGCAGTACGAGAGGTGAAAATGCTAAAGCTCTAGAGCAGGTTACGCTCACGCACACTTTCCTGAATAAATTCTTGACATTTTTGCCGTTTCATTTGTTGGGCAGTTTCTATCCGATATGGTTCGACCTTCATTGTCCACAGTAAGGCAAACTAGCAATATCTGTAAGCCCATCTATTGCGCTCCGCGCGCACTCCAACACTCTATTGTTCTCATTTGAGAAATGGCTTACTAATTTCGGCAGAATTTTACGATGGCGCATTTTCAGATATTTTGCCTGACCAATGACTGATAGAAAACAGAACTCTTTGGTCACGCATGTTTTAACTGCGGAGCGTGACTTTTACTCGCACGCTTTACGAATATAACCTTCGCCCAATTTTGAATTTCGTCTTTATTCCGTGCAAAGTAGATAAAGCTAGAAAAATATGGATACTTTAATCAGATTCACGAATATGTTGTCGACTTATGCTTTAAAAAGCACCAATAACACTTAACTTCACTTCCATGTCTAAACTTGCCTTTGGGTTCCGTCAGCCTTGTAAGCATACCATATGAATCTGTGAAACAGGCCCATTAATAAGCGCATGTTCTGGATGAACTGCGTGGGCCAATGCTAGTTGTGTGTGCGACTACCTTTAATAGGTTGTGTACAACTAGAACAAACACTGTATAATGAAAGTAACAACATTTAACCGGTGTAATTATGGAGCGTTGCAATTATGGTCGAGGAAGGACGCGTTATAAGATGAAAACCTATAAAGAATGATTTAAGCCAACAGAAACATTGATAGCGATGTTAGCCCTTAACTGGGGTAGAAGACGTTAAAAACACCCAAATGGTTGCTGCAGCTAATTGCTTGATGGCCGGCAGGCCTGTAGTTAGTTGCTGAAATCTTATCACCCGTGTTGGATGCTTGCGTGATAATTGCTAGACCATCTGTCTCGCCGGCACTGCGCTTCATGAATGGCTGATTGCTTTGGCAAGCCTATGCCTCAGCACCGAATATAGACAGTGAGTGTCGTTGCAGTGTTTGATACACTAGGGTACCGTGAACAATGAATCAAGCAACTGGCGGCTCTAGTGATTATCCCGCGGGAAATGTCAACTCAACTGCATCAGATCCGGTAAACGACAACATATGTTTCTTGTCATGGCGGTGGGTCTTTTTGTCTCATCGCCTGACGCCCTATACTGATGGAATGCTGAGGTTGTAGTTGATAGGAAGACTTGAAGTTACATTTCCTCCATCGTATAAGCCGGTTAAAATGTAATAAACGTCGAGGATGATTAAATAGACAGTCGATGTGTTTTATGTGCTCTGCATCTATTTCATCACGCTAAATCTATGGAAGGATTTCTTCACGTGACATTGCTATACTTTAACGCCATCAAGCAATCCTTCTTCATTGAGCCACATTTTTCATATGCATCATGTTACGACACGCGTTAATGAATTGATTAACGCCAACAACAATCAATCACAGACTCATGCAGAAATTGTATGTCAAACTTTACCCTAGCGACAGGCCAGGAGGAAGTAGCACTGGACCAACACTGGAAACAGATCGGCGTTCAGCCCACGTTTTTGTGCTGCGAACACATACCCTGGACAGTGTGTTTGCACGCCTAGGCACACTCATACGTCGCGAGAGCCACCTGCGTTTGATGCTGCCTCGAGATCCCGACAGGGTCTTGATATCGTGCAAAGGAGGCTGAGGGACGAGACAGCTTGGATGATGCAGTGCCCATTATTTCACTCATCCCGCCAGGAGGAACATGGTGAATAAATTCGAGTGCGACAGTCGAACCGGCATATATCTAAGTGCACGCATTAAATGACCCGGCATTTCGTGTATTAAAAGTTATGTTGATTTGCACCTAGGTTTTCGTCCATGAGGACACAGAGCCGTGCACACATCATTAATGGGATAAAACCTGCTGGGCGACATGCTAATGTTTGCGTACAGAAATCGTCATCGGCTTATGGTTTTCTCGATTTTAATAAATTTGAATTATTTTCAACGTGTAAAATGATAGGTGTTTATGAACACTTACCTCGACGGACACAATGCATCCTCGAATTTAGAAGATTTGTTTTCAGGCATATGCTTGCTTTTTATAGGTTCTCGTCAGACCACATGATTGCATTGGCACTGAGTCGGGTAAGACGCGAAAACTTGATCAAAATTCCTGTTGGCAGTACGAACCCAAGTATTATACTTTCGCTAAGCGAGATTTACCCCCAAGTAATATCCTGCGAGTCCAACTCACCTTAGTCAATGACCATTCACTGACAAAAATGCAAGCACTATTTGTCGAGCCGGAACATTAAACTAAGCGATGTCCGGCTACTTAGACAGAAACACACAGAAAGTTAAAAGCTCTTGGTTTAGCACGTATGCTCCAGGACGCATATTGCTACATTATAGCGGATTGTTAAGAAGGCTTGTTAGTTACTTTGCCTTCGACATGAACGCACTTACGGTTAGTGCATAGTCGTTCCCGTGCAGCGTGATGGGAGAATCAGATTTGAGGATTCTTAGACGTCATAAACGTTGCGCATTTTCTTCATTTGTCCAGCCTCTTCAAGTTAATGACCAGTTCTTGTGCATAATTTCTGTCTACACATTCTAGTTAACTATACTGTTCATAAATCTGAGAGAAATGTAAATATTCGAAATATTTGGGCAAAGTAATATGCTAATACGTGTCCTATAATCTGTTACGCACGTAATCGTGTTTCAATCTGGAAAGTGAATAATCTGCCTCGGAGAGTGATGGGGGCGAGAGCGTTCCGAAGTTATCAATTCATGTCATTTCAATGATTACCGAGGAAATCAATTAATACGCAGCTTTTTAATAAAGAGTCAAAAGGTTCTGCTTGGTTTTTGTACGTTTCATTAGGAAATCTGCAAAATGTCATGTTATAAATAAGCCTTTGTTTCAAAGGACCGAAAATATTTGCCGTTTGGTAACATGTTTGGGAAGTCATAGAACTGTCCATGTATGACCCGTTTTTGCACGCCTAAAGGAAAAGGAATTTCGTCCAGTCTTATATTTCTCCTTCTTCTCGTATATATTACATGAAGCTGCAAAAAATAAGCACTATATTTACGAAAAGAATTAGGCGCTCTTTAATGTTAGAATTCCGATTTATTAAGTCTATTTGATTTTATACGACGAAAAGACTTATAAAACTTTTATCCACCTCCACATCAACATTCCGAAACATGACTGTTCGGCGTGTTGTAAATACTTTCGGCAGGATGGTAGTTGGTAGCCCTGCCCACTGATTCTACAATTGTACCTAATGGCACGATTTCGGTATCTGTGATAACGTTCTCATTATGTCTGGGGGGTACACGCACAGAGGCCCTGTCAGGATGACTTTCTTCTTCACTTTAACCGCCCCGAGAACGAGGCGCTGCAAGACTGTCTATATAGACTCATTGTATTGCACCCCCACATGGAAATCTTTAATAAAAGGCGAAAGATTTATCCTAAACAGATTATGATTCATCATGCTTCCCATTATGCTTCTAGTTGCATGTGCGCACAGTATTACCTGCATCAGATTAATTGCATAGGTACTATCCTAGGCGGATTGGCGCGGATTTCCGTTTCGTCAGTTTGCCTGCATCCTCGGGTCTTTTTACTCCAGACCTCCAGTAGAGTCCGGTGCGATCGTGTACGAAAGGACAACCGACGCTCAGTTAGGGTGTCTACCGATACTCCATCCACTGCATCAGTCGTATTGACAGAGTGTTGCCCTCCACCCCCGCCTTTACGAACAGCCCGGTTGTATTTGGTTGCAGGGGTTTGGCTTAAAACTGTGACGCCTTGTAAACACCACCATGGCCAGTTAGCGATCCTTTCCTGCACTTCCAGTTTAAGGCACTACGGCACCCCCCGGGCGCTTCGACAATGCTGGGTTTTAACTGGGCGCACTTACTACCTCTTGGGTTCAGACTACAACAGCAAGACGTCTCATACGTCAGTCAGACCCGAAGTGCTTACCTTCCTCGCAGTTTTCACCTTATATAAATTAGGTTTCCACTTTATCAGGATCGTCAATTCTAGGCATTCCCTACAAGCGCCATTTACGCCTCCACTCATTTGCCCCACCCGTTTAGCCCCTATTATCACCGGTCCCGTAAGTCAGGTAGCTGGGAATTTTCGGTACTGGGAGGGCTACCAACTACCATCTAACCATATTTTCTTCTGCAATACATCGAGTACAGTCGTCGAAATATGGGGAATCGTGATGCAGCCATAAGCACATGATGCATTGGAAGTTCTGGTCTGGTTTTTATGCTAACACGCATGCTAACGCGTTCCGCGATTCCTAATTCCTTAATCTACTATCTTGTTCTGTTCGTTCATAATGACTGCACTCACAACAGGTATTAGTTTATGTCCTACGCTGGCCGCTGTTTTCGTTGAAATTTAGTGGAGACTCAATTCCTTATTTAATAATGTGCTTGTTCGCAAGATACAATATAGATAGTGCTATATTCCCCTATCATAGGCGGTACAAGAAACATACTTGTTCAACATTTTTAGAATTTTGGTAGCAGTAGATTACGTCTGCTCTTCTGAATTCGGCTTAAATCAGTAGCAGCTGTAAAAAAATGCATATGTTCACATCGTACATACAGACACGGGGAAAAAGACGTCTGCGAAAACGAAAAGCACTGTCGTTTACGCAGGGTGTCAATAATCCAGATAAAGGAGAGATGGTGTGCTTTATCGCCAGCTTGTATTATGCGGCTAGTGAGCATGGAAGTGCCCGAATGCGCAGTGATTTTAAGTCTAACAGTATTTCGAGTTTAGATTTTTTTGTGAAACAACAAAATGTTTGGCTTAAGAAGGTTTTGTTCGAAAATTAAAAAAAATTTAAAATAACGGTGTACAGCCATTTTTGTATAATATCGCATATTTATATGCCTGTTCGTTAAGAAATGCACTTGAATTCGTAAACGCACTGAATTTAAAGGCAAATAATGCCAGGATATTCCTAATAATAACATGTTGAGTTAAGTTTATGAAGATAGCCGTAAGGGTGTTCATCTAATCCGGGTCTCGTGTTGTGACTGAAACATCATAACATTAATGTTCGCGCTATTGGCAATTTAAATTCCGCCATATTTACGCTATTACAATTCTGATTGAAATTTCACAGGAAAGGGCAAAAAAATACATTTTTCACAATTAACGTACAAAGTCAATTTGCGAAAGTAAGTAATCATGTGCATGGGAATAACTCTGCAATTCGAGCAACGTAATGAAAATGACGTTTGAAAATCTGTTTTGTTTATAATTGGTTCTAACTGGATCTTGCGAGAACTCGGAGAAAATCTTCCATTCTTCTATCCCTTAAGATTTGCCCAGGCATGTGACAAAAATTAAATTGATGTCGCCTACGCAGGCGTTATAAGAATAAAAGCACAAATGTGGCCAACGACGAGGAAAATTAAATAACATCATGCGGTGTAGTCGGAAACACAACATTTTCTGCGTATCCGAGAAACAGGTTTTCGGCCTCTACACAATTGTTTTTGGCGACTGCAAAATCCGCCGAGTTTGAGAAATGTCAGTAAGCAGCTTGCGATCATACGACCACTTCCAAAATGGCATGTTCTACATTTGCTCTCTAGCAAAACCTTTGCAGCAAAAGGATTCCTGAGGCTGTTCTCATAAGCATCAAGCATGAAAATGTGTGTACTTCAGAGATGGCGGCTCCAGTCATATTTCTACTCAGGTTAACATGAAAATTTACCAAACAACAAGCAAAGCACTGGAATATCTTGTACTCTTTTTGCATTTCCACGACATGCATTATAATTCTGCAATACAAAGCAAAGCCGTCCTATCCTCTTACTAGTCGCGTCATAATCGAGCCCATTTCGCCATGCCTTTCTAATTTGGGGCGTCGTTCTGAGACCAGTGAATGACGCTTTGAGCACTGAGACACTGCTCAGATGACAAAGGCTGTGCTTTTCCCTAGGTGATGTTGCGTGTTTATGGAAAAAATGCCCTAAAATGATAGGCGACTTACAAACCAAATTCGAATATGTAATTAATGACGGTCATTTATGCAGTTTATTCTTCAGTTTTGCATACTTCGGCAAAATTGTGGTAAATAGAAAGAAGTACTAAGCTGCAGAAATCCCAAGTGCAATTTAAATCAACAGATGAAACAGATTAAACAAGGTTGAATTTTAAGATCAAAGTGTCCTTCTGTGTTGCGTCATAATCGTACCAGTTCACAATCGGCATTACCCAACGCCTGTTGATTTAGAAGACGATTTTCACATAGACGAAGGTGGTTAAGGTAAAACAATCCTCTATATCTATATGAAATAAAGCAGAAAAATGTGGGGATTTGCCGCTCAGGTCCAAGTCCGCTAAAAACACGTGCAGTAAGGAATATTTAAGATGATTTTCGACAGACTTAAATACTCAAACATTTCGTCCACCCAGCATGTAGCAAATTGTCGTTTGTACTTACTGCTCCCCATATTACTATAACGTTTCCTTTAGAAATTTTCAAATTGTTTGTTTTTTCATGAAATACGCGGTATGGCTCATACTCAAAAGAAATTTGTTTGAGAACATTTGTAAGATCTCCTTAAGAGCGCACAGAGGTTTATTTTCTTTATTTAATGGAATAAGTAAAGTTTGCAGTTAGCAATTTCTGGAGGACACGATCTAAATTATTCAGATATTTCAAAATTTGGAAATTGAAGGAAGTATTCCGTCGAGATAGAGGCTTGAAAGTGCGAGAAGGTTGAATTATCTGATGTTTCTATATCTTGATTAATATGATCACATATATTCTATAGGAAAATCATATGAACTGGGAAGTCTTTTTTGAGAGGGTGATGTTGCTGATTGGTGGAGAGACGGTCATTCCGAAGTCGAATTCCCGACAGTGACTGAACTGTCTTATGATTATGTCTCATAATGATCAGCAGTAAGAACCCACCTAAACAAACATATCTGAAAAAGATGACATTTTACAAATGCAAGTGAGCTTAGGAAGTTTGGCATGATCATCTCATCAGGGCTGGCCAAACACACCTGCCAAGAACTGACCATGCTCTGGCGACATGTCGTATATCATGCGCCGCTATGCGGCTGCTGGTAGGGCTGGAGACAGAGAGAGCCCGTAATGCACAATGAAACGCGTGAGTTCCGTAAAAACGATCGGTGAGCGCCCGCACCATGGAATAAGTTCGATAACCCTTTTTCATGTGTAACTCAAAACACGACTGATGCTGATCATTTTTGAAGAGAGAATGTCAGCGTCCTTGTGTTTAGTACAGTCCAGACGGGAGATTTCGAAGAGCTGTGAATCGATGCCATCGAGCACACATGAAGAGTATGTCTGGTGGCTATAATAATGCTGACCGAAATTCGCTTCCTCAGGATAATGCTCATGCTCAGACCAAAATTGCGTCCGTATGGACCTCTCCGGCTGATATGTTCGACAATATGCCCATTTTGAATTAAATCTTGTAGTTGAGAGAAATTTCTCGAATATAGTTCCACAGTTTTGGCTTGATCGCATTTTTTCTTGCGCATATATCTTGGGGGTTTTTCCCTAGAGAATTATTGCAATTAGTCATGTTTTTCGCATATAGCAATTGAGC
Organism: Spirometra erinaceieuropaei; assembly: GCA_902702965.1. Lineage (NCBI taxonomy): Eukaryota > Metazoa > Platyhelminthes > Cestoda > Diphyllobothriidea > Diphyllobothriidae > Spirometra > Spirometra erinaceieuropaei. The sequence goes on along the minus strand of CACRXP010000420.1, from coordinate 470,634 downwards.
TGCCACTACAAAGCAAATACGATGAAACGGAGAACCGTCTTGGACACGCCCAAGTCCGTCAGATGCTAAAGCTCTGTCTCAGGAAGTACTTCACGTTCGACGGGACAATCTACAAACAGGTGAAGGGCACTCCAATGGGTTCGCCGATTTCGGGATTTATCGATAGGCGGTCCTGCAATGGCTAGAGTCGCTGATCTTCCAACACCACAGACCAAAATTCTGGGCCCGGTATGTGGATGATACCTTCGTCGACATCGAACGGGATCAACTGATGACATTGAAGGAACGTCTGAATGGGGTCCTCCCGGACATACAATTTACGATGGGGGAGGAAGAGAACAACCAGCTGACCCTCCTTGATGTCCTCGTATGCCGCAAAGATTGTGGTGAACTAAAAATCAAAGTGTTAAGGAAAACGACAAATACGATGTTAGTAGTGAACTTCAACAGTAACCACCCAATCAGCCGCAAACGCAGTTGTGTAAGGACGCTCTATCGGCGAGTCGAAACGCACTACAGTGAGCCGAAGGACAAAATTGCTGAACTACAATAACTCCGACGCGTCTTCAAAGCCAATGGCTACCCGCGCAACTTCGTCGACCGGTGCATACGCAAAAGGAACGAAAGACCTAATGGCACGGACACCAAATCTTGGCGGGCACTTCCGTATGTCAAGAACGTTTATGAAGCTGTCGGCCGCCTTCTCGCACCACTTGGGGTTGGAGTTGCGCACAGACCGGAGGCAACTATCAGGCATTTGGTTATGAAACCGAAAGACCCACTGTCACGGCTAGAAACGTCTGGAGTCGTTTATCGGATCTGATGCAGTTGCGGACATAGAAACTACGTCGGAGAAACCGGAAGACAGTTCCGAACGAGAATGGCCGAACACGCGGCAGCGGTGCCCAGAAATGACGCCAGCTCTCAAGTTGCGGCTCATTCGACGGGTTCCGGCCACACATTCAATTCTGACGAGACCGAAATTCTCGCAAGAGGTGACCACCGCGTGAGCCGGGAGCTGCTTGAGTCATGGGTTACTGGCCCCCAGTCTATTAACAAGTGCAATGATCTTCCCATTCAATACACCGTGCTGAGGCTTCATCTAGGCCGAGTATTTGGCCAAGCGGAAGCGCACAGGTGTACACTCTTCCCAACACCCGGCCCAGCGCGTCAGATGGTCGAGCAATCATCACGCCAACATCCAACGCACGTGATGAAATCGCAGCAATTATTAACTTGATTGTCGGCCATCAAGCAATGATCACACCAAGTGCGACGATCCCGGATGTAGGGGGGGGGAGCCGTGAATATTCATAAGTATGCGGTAGCATGGCTACTGCATCCTATAACTGCCGCAGCCCTTGTGCAACAACCACCTGTTTCTGTTTTTTTTGTATCTGATGATGAATTAGAGTAGGAATCCGAAACGTCAGGCTAATAAAGCTCTTGTCCCGGCGATCATGTCTCCTTCTTCAAGCCATTCGAGTGTTTGAAAAGAGAGTGCTAGTCAATGTGTTCGGCAAAAGCATACCTTAAAATTCTATGTAACCTTGTTGACTTGCTGAAGATTTACCGAATACACGTGTTCCCCAGTTTGACTTTTCAAAAGTACTCTATCACAGTTTTATGCACTCGAATGCATAAACTGTTTTACGTGTTGCAAATCTTCATTATTACCTAAGGAAAACACTGATGGTTAAGAACTAACGTTGCATTGCAGCACATTGGAACTCAGCTGATAATGCTCATTGCATTAGAGCACGGGGTCATGCGACAACCATCGGAGACCTGTATTGTACGTTTAGGGCTGAACAACATTGCAATGAGCCTTATACGATGAAAGAGTCGCGGCAGACACTTTTTGTAATGCGTATTCTGCAAATGATTTTCGATGGCAGCAGTTGTGTTTATGGCAAAATAGACTTTAACCAAACGTTCAATGGACAGGGCCGAATCATTCGAGGTTGTTTTGGCCTCAAACGCTGCACCTGATGACTATTAGTCGATGTGATGGCCGAATCATTACTACCTGCTGCACCATATGTACAGTCAGTGAAAAATCTGGTTAAGTATTAACCGAAATTTAGTAGCACTAACAAATATCAGAAGATCCTTTTCGATTCGGTAGACTACTGAAGTAGAGCAACCACAGCGAACATTACTAGCCGTTATTCCAAAATATTTTAGTCAAGCCAGGATGCCGTCTTTTGACTACGCCTTTATTCAGACGCCTACAAAACACGCAATTAAGGAAGAACTGGTACTAACATAAGATTTCGATAATTTATAAGTTTTCGTTAGCTTAACGTTATCAAGGGAAATTATTACAGCGCTGTACGAATTCACCACATTTCTCAAGTTGATAGTATGCCACTAGTAATCATTCCGATTCCAACCGTATATGCCTATTAAGATTGCCGAAAGTCACCATTTGGTTGTGGCCTGCAGAATCGTGCTGCGCATCTTCATGACTAACTAGAGAAAACGCTGATAGTTAAGAATTCATTTTGTGTTGCACAGGAGGGTATTTAAGCCTCATACGTCCCACCTGACGAAGAACTAGTCGGTATGCTGGCCAAATAATTACTGCCTGATACAGTCAGTGACCAGTCTCGTTAAGAAAATGCTGATATTTGAGAATTCATGTTGTCAGAAGACGAGATGGCGAGCATACGTAGCTTTCGATAAATTCTCGTCGGGCCAGTACACACAAAGGGCTAGAAAAATTTGCTAAACAGATAGCATCGAGGGGGAGCTCAGAAAAAATCCAGGACTTGTTTCGCGAAAACGGATATCCTGAAAGGTTTATTGAAAAGAATATTGCTGAACGACCGATTAAACCCGCCACACCGACCGCCGAAAAGAAGACTTTGTTCCTCAAGGTCCCTTTCCAAGGGGACGCCGCGAGTGAACTCCTAAGGAGATGCCTTGATCAAGCTGTCTCGCGAACCTTCCCAGCAGCAAGGGTTCAAATATCCTTCTCTACTAACCCGATTTTACGCGGCGAAGGTAAGGATAAGTTGCCACCGCAGACCACCTTAATGTGCATATATTCCTTCACTTGATCCTGTGGAGCAGGTTATATTGGTCTCACGAGTCGGCGCTTATCCAAGAGAATACGCGAACACCTTCCCGCATGGCTGGCAAAAGGTGAAACTAGGAGAATAGACAGCCCCATTCTCGCGCATGTTGTCGATTCCGGACATCGTGTGGACCCCAGCGAAGCTTTTCGTGTAATTTATAAGGTCCCATCGAACTACCTTAAGCTACTAGGCCAGCGCCTGTTAGCGACAGCGGAAGCAGCCGCCATTAGGCTACGAAACCAATCTTATGCGCGCAGAAGAACCACGTTCAGGGTCCGCGCCTACAGTGGTCGAAGGTCGACTAACGCTACTACAATTCGCGCCCTCCCGCTCTCACCCCGACCTTGACAATGACCGCTATTACCCCCCCCTCCCCACATTCCCACACCCCGCCCGTGTTTTAAGTAGAACTTTGATCGACTTTTCTTATCGCTGACGTGTTTTTTCTTCTACCCCGTTCTCATATAACTGTACTGGCCCGACGAGAATTTATCGAAAGCTACGTATGCTCGCCACCTCGTCTTCTAATTACTGCTATGGGAATTTTCGCAATTCATGTTGTGTTGCAGCACACTGAAACTCAGATGATAATGATCATTGCATAGGAGGGTATTTGTGCCTCATACGTCCCACCTGACAAAGGATTAGTCGGTATGCTGGCCAAATAATTACTCCTTGATACAGTCAGTGACCAATCTCGTTAAGCATTTGCCGAAATCGCGGAGCACTTACGAAACTCAGAAAAACGCTTTCGATTAGGTAGGAGTACTGAAGTAGAGCAATCACAACGAACATTACGGGCTGTAATTCCAATATATTTCCGTCGCTGCAGGATGCTGTTTTTGACTACGGCTCTACTCAGCCGCCTACAGAAACTGCAATTAAAGGAAGACGACTACTCACAAAGATTTTTATTAGTTTTCGCTGCATTTATAATATCACTGAAGATTACTACAGCGCTGTGTGAATTCAGAACTTTTCGCATGTTGATAACATGCCATTCAAATTCTACCTTATACGCCTTGTTACATTTCCAAATGTTACCGTTTGATTGTGGTCTGCAGAATCGCGAAGAACATTGCTTCCACCTCCATAGTGCTTCAAACAGTACTTTTAATACCGGCTCACATTTTACGAGGACAAGATCCGGTAAACTCCAGGCAAAGACAAAATAACCGACTCTTGGGACGGTAACACTAAGGAAGGCTTTAAGTGCCCGAGAGAACTCACAGGTTATAGCCTGTGCTGTTAATATGGAATCACATTGTCCTAAACTATGCTATTAGCTGCCTGTCGGCGGTTATTGAATATTACACGGTTACCCGCTATGGCCCGGGATTTCTGCCCAGATGTTAATAAATGATAACGTTTGTCTGAGTCTGTTAACCTCTTATTTAGAGGTCTACTCTATGTTCTCGGTTAGAATATGAGGAAATTAAAAATCAATGATTACCTCTTCTTTAGATTCTATGCTTGACACAGTGTTACGTTTCGGTTCTTAGAAACCTTTTTAATTATGAGATATTAAAGATAAAATGTGTCCATTCAAATTGCGTCGTATTTGGGGACTTGGTCATAGCAAAGAGAGATACTTGGTCCTTCATACATCAGGAATATATAACTTCTAGAAGACGCACTCTAAACGTGAATGCAACAACAGGTCTTTTGCGAAATTTAATGCACTTCCTAAACTCTTAAGAATCTATATGTGCAGTCTCTTTAAATTTGAAGTATACATCAGAAGGAATCTCCGACAAAACGGGTAATGATAAGAAAAATATCCAAGTGTGAGTTTCTGATCGTTAATCTGTTAGTCTTTTGATCTCAAATTGGCGGCGAAAATCTTTGGTGGTAGAGCTTGCAATTTACTTCTTATGATTTTTATTATTTAAAACGGACTTTTAATACGATCCGAAAAATATTGTTTATAACAGTTTGTCTACGGAAGTTGAATTCTAGCCGAAATTGTGAGACTTACGATGGCTTTTTAAAGAAATTCGGCAGATGTGTGAATACGGATTGGTACGGTAGTATTAACGCTTACTATTTTTCCTCATTAATACTTTATGACTTGCTTTGCAGCAATAATTGCAGTGGTTTTAATGGCATCGACCTTTTTCCATTCTATGAAGGCCGGGTGCAGGGACAGAGCAGATCAATAACAAAACTCCCAGTAATCAAATTTTATTGGAAGGTGTTTGTGTTGGAAAATGTCAGTAAAACTTGGCGAACACAGCAAACGGGAGCGGCAGAAGGATGCACAGTGACATGGATAGCGACGAAGCGCCCGAGGTCGTTGTGCCTTCACTCGTCTCGTTAGAGGGCGAGGATGGTTGTGTGGTAACGGAAACATTACTATTAGTCCCGTTCTCAGTAGGCCCTGGAACAGTATTGTTTCCAATTGTAGTATCATTAGTAGGTGTCGTCACATTGCTCTTGTCGCCCGAAGACGCTGGGGCAAAGAAGAATTTTATTTACTTAGATGCTTTGGGTGAAAGCTTATGACTGAAAATTGTGATGAAAATGTTCAGGAACATACCACAGAAGACAACTGACATGATGAGTAAAACGCCGATGAGGAGCTTCGTCATCACGATGCTTTCAGTTCTAAAACAAGCACAGAATATAGTGCTGAAATGAAGAACAGATATGTATGAGTGATGGTGTTACTGCCATATGACAGACCAAATGTACCTCGCGTGTGTTAACTCACCTCAAGGTTGGTGATAGCGGTGGAAAATATAAGCCCTAAATCTGACCCCTTATATATATGTGTGGAATGCGTGAAACGGAGTTGATTGGGCCAGGATCTTTTTTCGACGAAGGCGTAGCCTTCACAAATGACTGATTTTACGTCATGACCATGAGCACACATTTCCTTTCACGTCTACCGTAGTGACTGCACTTTTACACAAGTACCGTTTTTCAAAAGCTGACGGCTCCAAATGGTGTGATTTCTTAAATATGTCAAAGGTCATTTCATCAGAATATAGACGATATTAGTCAGGGAATCTGCAGATACGATGGCATAGAGATGGAACCTCTTGAATGTTTGTTGACAAATGCCCAAGTAATGTTACGTCAAGTGAGTTTTTTACGTCCAAACGGCGAACAGGCTACTTCCACATGCACCGCAAAACGCATCGCTAAAGCAAATTGCTGTAAATACCGAGTCGATTCCGTGGTTAATCAAAGCACTATGCAGGTGACATAATAGGTACAATAAATGTGCTCATTCCAGGACTGTAATCGGAAATTCTGAAAATTGATCTTGATGCTTATGCATTGCCTAGTTTGTGTTGCATTCTCCATTATCTGGCACGATAAGATTGAGATATTTCCGACGCGTGAGAATGCCGACTTTACAGCTGCCCTATCTAAGTTATCTCACAAGTGAATTCCTACTTGGTCTGAATTTGTCTCATTACTTTCCGACGCCCTTACATCCATCCAAGAAATTTTCTTCCTATTATGCGCTAGAAACAACACTATGTATTCTTCCAATTCCATCCTAAAAATGACGTTTTGCTGGAGCTCTTATAACCTTCTACGATTTCCGACAATTAAATACTCGCTTTGTCAGCACGTTTATATTCAGTGTTATCAAAGCACAATCTGCCTACTTTCTTTCTTTGGAAATACATAAAATTTTACAAGCTTTTATGAACATATTACGCAGTTATCGTTAAATGTCGTTGCGGATGTAGGCCACGTTGTCTACAGTATGGGTAGCTTTAATAAAACTGCAGACGAGATGCTAGTGGACATTTGTTTACTCGCACCACTCAAGGTTTTCAGCATTTGTTAAATTCTCTCGACAGAGACGAAGGAGCAACATGGGCATAAAATGACTCACGGTATCTAGATGTCTAATCATAGTCATTGCTACGTTAGCTGTTCATGTACTTCTCTTTTCATAGTTAAGTTGTTGAAACCACAAGAGTGTTAATAACGTCTTCTGCCGCAAGCAAGAACTACCATTCCCATAACGGTTTTTTATGTGTAAATTATCCCAGCGATGAAGAAAGAGACACGATCGCCGGGGCAACAGATTTATTCGCCTGACGTTTTGAATTCCTTCTGGATCCATCATCAGAGACAAAAAAAGCAGAAAAGGGTGGTTGTTGAACAAGGGCTGCGGCAGTTATAGGATGCAGTAGCCATGCAACCGCATACTTATGAACATTCACGGCGCCCCCCTCCCTACATCCGGGATCGTCGCACTTGGTGTAATCATTGTTTGATGGCCGACAATCAAGTTAAAAATTGCTGCGATTTCATCACGTGCGTTGGATGTTGGCGTGATGATTGCTAGACCATCTGACGCCTCGACCTTGGTTTTGGGTAAAGTGGTCCCATCTGCGCTCCCCGCATGGTTTTTTACTCCGCCGAGGCGAAGTTTCAGCACGGAGTATAGAGTGGGAAGACGGTTGCACTTGTTGATTGAATGGGGCCGGTAAACCATGATTCCAGTCGCTCCCCGCTCACGCGGTTGTCACCTCTTGCGAGAATTTCGGCCTCATCAAATTTGAATGTGTGGCCGAATCTCGTCAAATAAGCCGCAACTTGAGAGCTGGCATTATTTTTGCGCACCGCTGCCGCGTGTTCGGCCATTCTCGTTCGGAGCTGTTTTCCGGTTTCTCCGACGTAGTTGCTTTGTCCACAACTGCACCAGATCCGACAAACGACTCCAGACGTTTCTAGCCGTGGCAGTGGGTCTTTCGTTTTCATGATCAGACGCCTGATGGTTGCCTCCGGTCTGTGTGCCACTCCAACCCCAAGTGGTGCGAGAAGGCGGCCGACAGCTTCCGAAACGTTCTTAACATACGGAAGTGCCCGCCAAGACTTGGTGTCCGTGCGGTTAGGCCTTTCGTCCCTTTTGCGTATGCGCCGGTCGACGAAGTTGCGCAGTTAGTCATTAACTTTGAAAACCTGTCTGAGTTATTGTATTTCGGCAATTTTATCTGCCAGCGCACTACAGTGCGTTTCGACACACCGATAGAGCGTCCTTACACAACTGCGTTTGTGGCTGTTTGGGTGGTTGCTGTTCAAGTTCTGTATTTGCATCGTATTTGTCGCTTTCCTGAACACTATGTTTTTTAGTTCACCACAATCTTTGCGACATACGAAGACATCCTGGAAGGCCAGCTGATTGTTCTCTTTCTCGTCCATCGTTGAGATGTTCTAGGAATTTCAATGCCTGATCCGATTGATGACGACGAAAGTATCATCCACATACCGGGCCCAGAATTTCGGTCTGTGGTGTTGGAAGACCAGCGACTAACCGTTGCGGGACCGTCTTCCCGAAATCGACGACTCCACTGCTGTGCCCTTCACCTGTTCGCAGATTGTCCCATCGAACGTGAAGTACGTCCTGGGGCAAAGCTTTAGGAGCTGAAGGACTTGGGTGTGTCCAAGACGGTTCTCCGTTTCATCGTATTTGCTTTGGATTAGCAGCCCAATTGTCTCGATTGCCAGGTCCTGGGGAATAGAAGTAAAAATGGATGCAACATCAAACGATACCACGACCTCATATGGATGGATGCTTAAACTTTTGAGTTTCTCCAGGAATTGTGCTGACGAAGAGACCGTGGTGTCTGACTCAGCGGTCAGGAACTTGAGACGCCGGAACAGCCACTTCGCCAGTCCGTACGTTGGAGTCCCTCTGAGCGACACGATGGGTCGGAGAGGAGCGCCGTATTTATGCACCTTTCGGAGGCCATAGAATCGGGCCAAAGCCCTATCTTGGGGTCTCGCCATGCGTCTGTCGGTCGGTGTTATTGCACCTGAGTTCTCCAGGGCCAACAACATAGCATTAATTTCGCGTATCAGCGCCTTTAAAGGGTTCGGTACTCATTGGACATAGAACTGTCGGCCCTCTAGTAAACCTTTGGCTTTTTGAAGGTAGTCTGTCCTGTCCAGTACAACTGTGGCGCGTCTTTTTTCCGCTGCATCTGATTCTTCGTCAGCTCCTTTGATGACATTTTGTGCACTCGTTTGTCTTTTTTGAGCGAGGTTGGATTGTGCGGCTGTCGAAATTTGTTCTCCAGTGCTGCGTCGCGTTTTATGCTCTTCTCGCGGGCTTGTTCAGCTATCCTCTGCAGGAGCAGATTCGTACCGATCTCACCCATCATCCCAGTGTTGTGCTATCTGGAAGCACTGACACAAGCGTTCTCAAGACCGTTGTCAACGCCAACCTCAAGTGTTCGCAGCATGCCGCTCAAAATCCTGTGAACGCAATTCAAGAACATCGATAAAACACTCTCTCACTCCCCCTCCCTATTCCTGAGAACCAAATCTCACCTTCCTGGTCATGCGGAAGGCATAAGGAAGATGTGTTTTAATGGCATACTAGTCCTTGTGACACCTAAAAACACTGCTAGTCTTACACATTTTTATTCCTCTATGTATTTTTTTGAGCCTGACAAAGAATTATCGAGAATGCGTGTTTGCGACCTTGAATGTCTTAATATTTTAATTTATTTTTGTCATGTTTGTTTTCCATTAAACGTCCTTTACCGACAGCAGTTAATCAGCAGACTGTTCACATCAACGACAAAATATTGCTTAAATTCAAAATAACATACATTGATTCCTATCCAAACTAGTAAGATATTTATCGAAATAAAATCAGCAAAATTCCAAAATGAATTCGAATCACTATCAATAAGCCGATTTCGATATATGCACTTAGCTTCTTGTAGAGGATATCGAGAAGAACCTCCTAAACAAAAGCTACAGCAAGAGAAGTATTTTTTGCAAAATGCGATCAAAATAATTTTACAGGCATTTGGAAAAATGTTATTGATAATAATTCTCCAGGCCGGCGACAATGATGCGTTAACTAGCATTAGTGTGTCAAAGGGGTAAAATAATGCAGCCCACGATAAGACTTGAATTTAGCATTCAGGTGGTAAGGCTGGTGGAGCTTCGTGTTTATTAGTATATGTTATAATTAAGGAAAGATTAAAAAATTGACGGGTTACTGTTTATCACTCGCAAACCCGAACCAACTCATGGACCCAATATCTACACATATTAAGAAGAGTTTCGAGAAGAAATTGAAAAATAAAAAAAATATCTAAGATAATGTACTGTTGTTCAAAAAAACACTTTTTTTCGAAAAAGAGAAAAACCCTTATAACGGGCAAATGACGGTCATCAGCTGAACCCCAGTCCTAGCCATGCAAATAACCTGTCCGCGTAAAGTCTGAGAAGACATACAAGTACAAACAGAATTTTGTTTAGCAATTATGTCTTGATAAAATGCACATAAATTATTCAAAATTGAAATCCTTTACTATAATGACAATTCAAATACTAGTTAAATGCTCAGACACGTGTGTTCCCAGATCTACTGCCGCTGCCTGATGCAACTGCGGGTGTTTCGGTACATCATTGGGTCCGCAAGATTCCGTGTGTGTTATTTCGTATAAGAACTGGAATTTAACCCTGTCGCGTTTTAGTGCTGACGGAAATAATGCGCGACCTAGGCGCACATTCTTCGAAACACAACTTTATATGCAGGGTCAAATGTTGGTAGGAATATTTGATCTGGAATGCATCAGCTTCAGCAGAATAACCACGTAATATTCTCACTCTACCAAGAGACATCCAGTAGTATGAAACCGTGCAATGTTTACCGAAAAAGTCACTTCAAATTCACGCATTTACGTCCTCGTAAATTAAACAAGGCAATATAAATACCCCTTAAAATAGAGCAATTTTAGCTACGGCAGTTTGCCAACAGCCAATATTCTAAGCGATGATTCAAAAGCGGTTGCATATAACACAGGTTTTCTATTGGGTCTTCGTTACAACACTCAAAATAAGATATTACTGCTAGATTTGTTCTTTTTAATGTAATTTTTTTATAAGTAACATCGATAGACTAACTCTAATAAAATAGGCATTCATAAAGAACGCCACCAACTAATATGCTCCAAATAAATCAGAAAACACCCTCCAATAAGTTATCTGTTTAAATAGCGCTTTTATACTGCATTCTATCGACGGTTTTCCGTTTACTTTATTTTTGCTTTATGAATACATGAAACATTTGACATTTCTGAGAGCTGCTTTTACGTTTTTAAACAATATTAATATTTTGCCGCATCAAACGTAAGCGCATGCATTTCTTTTTATATCTGGCTACTGTCACTAGCTTTGTTTACCTTTAATGGGTTCTCCTGAAATTGTGAATGTCCCGTATGGTAGCTATGCGAATTCTGGCGTTTAGTTGAAACTGTTGATATTGTGGTTGTCCCATCTGTACCTTGCGTTTATGAATAAGCAAGACCAAAACATGCGTAATTTTTCAAATGTTCGAAGCTCAAAATGACTATTTGGTGATAGCCACTCCTTTGACAACCCTAAATATATTAAAAAACTTCAGAGCATATTCGGACCATTCAATCAAACTGCGCGTAAGGACATGAAATCGCACAGGTCTGTTAATCTCTCGTCCAAAATTTATAAAAGAATTGGCTCTTTAAAAATAAGCTGTGCGCCAGCTGATTTCGACGGTTAGAATTAGTCAAGAAATCAGTTTTCACGAGCTTCAAGATGCATTTATAAAAAGACAAAAGAGTACATTAGTCTCCTCTTATATAGAATAACGCCCAATTTCATAACTGATATATAGCATAAATATGTGCAAAACAAATCGCCCAAATATAACGAAACGTAAACCCTCTATCAGATTTATGAATATTCGGATGAAATTAAATTTCTTAGTAGTAAATTTAACACTGGAATAGGGATTTACATAAAGAGTTTGGACAAACATACATAATGCCTAGTTTTTAAGGTGTTCGAAAATTCTAAAATTTGATCCGATAATCCAGCTTTCCGAGTTCGACTACGTACTTACATAAATACGTTGCGGTCTATGGCAACTGTGATGACTAGTTTCGTACAAACTACTACAATGTTACAAAATATGTCTTTTTCGGGAAGTGAAAAACTGCGCATTTTTTTACCTTCTACGCATTCGCGTCTACGAGTGCCAACATCGCTTCGTTCGATACCTCAGTATATGCTTATGCCCACTTGATTGTCCTTGAATGCCTGTCGTCGAAAGGTATCGTGTATGGTACATGACTGTGGGAGTTGAACTGTAAGGGCATTACCTGGGCATACATCTAGCATGTCGATGGAAGTAGTATTTGGTTCGAAGTGCCAATGGGAAGTTTAACATTACTCCTCCTCACTTATTCGATCTTACTAGCATTGAGCGCAATAACGTTCTTGACCTGCATCATAAAGTGATCTTTTAAAATGCCAAGCGCCTTTTATTAGGAATATCGCATTGTTAAACGCTTATTCAATACACATTTTTTGAAACATCTTCAATTTCGGTCTTTATTTTGGCCATCATAGCCTTGCATTCGTTGTTAGATGCCCTCTGTTCTCCCGTGCCCTCCTTGAGCATGTGAAGTCATGCAATGGGATATCACTTTTCGTCTCGGAAGAAACGTAGCATCTTGATTGTGCTATTAAACAACAGGCACTAAGACACCAGATTCGGCATTTGTATTTGGGTCAGGCGACTGACCTTGGGCTCAACGGAGATTTGCTTAACTTTGTATAAAGTTACACACATACGTTGACATCAGTGCGGAGGTCGAAGCGACGATCGACTACTTCCGTGTGATGTGAAACGAAAAAACGCCTCGCCACCTTCCAACGAGGGGTTCGTGAGAACGCTGAACTATCACTTTCCATAAAACAGCAGACAATTTATCGAATTAAACACAGCTGCAGAATGTGCAACTAAATTTAGGAAAACCGATCGACAGCAACAGCATAAGCATAGACGGGCAGGGCGAACTTTGCGTTCAAGTTAGGTGACGCCGACCCACTTCGCGTAAATGCGGCATATAGTCGAGCTTGACGTCGTTGAAATCTTAAATCGAGGCGATGGATGCACGTGAATGCTAATGCAGGAAACCAGTCTAATATGCTTGTCCTTATCTTGCTTTTTGACTCTTACGGGTGACAGTCACGGTGGAGAACAATTATTATTTTCTACGCCAAAAAGAGGGCAGTGGCGACAGGTGAGATAGGGGTCAAATCCAGCCGGACAGACAACTACGCATCATGCTATTTTGTGGCACTCTTGCATAAACTTCTAGTCCCTGAAAACTCGCAGACGAAATAAATGCTCGAAAAGTCAGAGTCTCCATGAACCTTTCCCCGTAGAACGTATCTATTTATTCGACACGCCACCAGGGAACGGCATTTTCACTAGTACGCATGTGATGGTTATCTTTCATAATTACTGCAAACTGTTTTAATCGAAGAGCCGATAGACGCCCAAGCAAAAATGTGCTTCGCATTGGCATAGGTAGATGGACATCAGTGATGCGTCAATGTGATGATCAACTATTTTCATCAGGGACAACGTGAATGACCCCGCGACAACTCCCATCGGGTGGAGCCATAGAGTGTTGAAGTATGTAACAGCAGATCCGATTCTAGATCACCTATGTCCTTCCACGAAGCGGTAGACAACCATTGTAGGTAATGCTGAATGTCCTCGACTAACTTACCGTAAACATTATGTAACTCACTTACCGGAGAGCAATTCATGTGTCAAAATCCGGGAATGGCATGCAGCCTCGTATAACCCCTACATTTACCGTTGACTCGCATGCCTACATAACCTTTAAGCCGCCTCCTCCCTGATCAACCTCGTTGCTAATTAACTTTCGGTTAATTGTGTGCTTTAGTAGTATCCAGCCATTATCGTCCTACGTAGACCAGTAACATATTTAAGGCCTCTCGGCGTTTGTGTTTTTCTGGATATGAGGCAACCTAAAGGACGTCGAAGACAGAACGTCCATACGGATTGCATGCTTCACAAAAAAGCAGATTTTTCTAATTGATTATGCTATCTACATTATGAAATGTCACGTTGACAAGCACGTGCTTCTGATAATTCTAAGTCAGGCTACCACATTTACTTGGAGGAATTAAAATCAACAAAATTTACAGTGTTTATAGGACTCTCATTGACACTCATCTTCCACACGCGGCCGGAAGGACGGTATCGAAGATCGCTGTAGAACTTGCGCAATAATTATGTGTTAATTTCCATCGAATGCTGTTGTTTTTCCGCAAAACGTTACATCGTGTCCGAGATATCGCGACCGAATCTTCACTCGTGGCCTGAGTTTTCCCGTGGTTAAGTCCTAAGCTTTTGTGCCCGATCTATTAATGCAGCAGTGCAGCACTGTGATTTTATCCTATGAGAAATCTCACGAGCTTCTGACGTCTGATTCAACTCTCACCCCGTGGTTTATAGGGATAAACATTGGTACGGTATTTTGACCACTGAAGCAGTCTGCTGGCCGCAACGACACCACCTTACAACGGCCTCCTAATGTAGTTCGGCTGATATGAAGAGACAGATACGTATACTATAAGTTCGGGTTCGTTTTCATACATATACGGATGCAACATATAGCCATACCTTTACACAAAGCTAATGCCATTACCCCTCAAAACGGACTATTGAATAATTTCATATATGTTGCCCTGACTGGTGCATCAGGGTGCTAGTCAAATCGCCTTACCAAACCGGATTTTAAAGACTCATTGAAAACTAAAACCAAATTTACAAAACTCCTACGATTATTTTCCTCCTCGGACCGATGATTGTCTCCGAAGCCCGCACTCCTCATGGTCGTTGACGATAGAAGTTATATCATGTTTCTAAAAACCTCGACTGAGGAAAGCAACCTACGGCGATGTTCAGTGACCAGCGTTTTGGAGTCTTGCAAAATAGCGGTTCCGATGCGCTGCTCAATGAATTCATAGATTTGTTGGTAAAATTTGCGTTTTTTAACTGAGCTTCTATGTCCACATAGTACATACAGATACGGGGTGATAAACGACTGGAAAAACGAAAAGTATTATCGTTTACGCAGGGGAACAATGATTAAAATAGTAAGAGGCATTCATTGAATGAATAATGTCATCTTGCTGGTGGGCCAGATTGTGGATTTGGTTATTCATATAAAGGATGGGTCGTATGCGCTCGTTGCAGCTTGTATTTTGCAGCTAGTCTGCACGCATTCGCCCGAAAGCACAGTGAATGTAAGTGTAACGGTAGTTCAAGTTCATATTTTTTCGTAAAATAGCGACATATTCAGACCGAAGAAAGTTTTTTGAAATTTTAAAAATTTACGAAGAGAACGTACAACCACGTGTCGTATATCCAAAACACTTTATTCATGTTCTTTGTTAAATGCGCACGAATTCGTAAATTTACCGAAATTAAAGGCCGAAATGCCTACGATATTCTTATTTATTGTATTTTGGGTGCAGTTTTGAAGACAGCCGGAAGGGTCTTCATAATATCTTGGACTGTGGCATGATTAATACATTATAGAAATAATATGCGCGATGATAAGCATTATAACTCCGCTATAGGTATCTTATTACAATTCCGATTAACAGTCTACAGGGTGTGACAAATAATTTATTTAGTTCACAATTAAGGAACTAAGTCAACTTATTGCACTATGTTAAGCATGTACATATGCATAACTCTGCAACTAAAGCAAATTAACCAAATTAGAGTTTAAAATATCTTTTGCGTGCAACAAAGTTAAATGTCTTCTCAACACTGTGATTATTGACGTGTGGCACATATTTCATATATGTTCCAACTTAATCTTGCGAGAACTCGAAGAAAATTTCCCATTTTTAGCCCTCAGGATTTGCTAGGGCATGTCGGAAATATTTGCTTTATATCGCCTACACAGGCATTATAGGAATAAACAGTTTAATAGGGCCAACGACGAAGAAAAGCAAATAACATTATGCGGTGTAGTCAAGGACGGTTTTTTCGGCCAACTACATAATGAGTTTTGGCGACTGGGAAATCTACCGAATTTTAGAAATTCCAGTGAGCAGCTAGCGCTCAAAAGACAACTTCCAAATGGCATGTTCCATATTTGCTCTCTAGAAAATTCTTTGCAGCAAAAATTGCCTGAAGCTGTTCTCGTGGGCACCGATTATGAAAATGTGTGTATTTTAGAGATGGCGGCTCCAGTCGCAAAATAAATATTAACCGAGCGTCAAGCAAAACGCTGAAACATTTTGCTCTGTTATGCGTCTCCACGACAAACAGTAAACTTCTGTAATACAAACAAAGGCCTCCCTATCCTCTTACTACTGGCGTCATAATCAAGCCCATTTCGCCTTGCCTGCCTACTGCTGGGCGTCGTTCTGAGACTATAAATGCACCGTTGAGTGGCTGCAGTTTTTTCATTGTGACGCTGTGTGCTTGCGGAAAACATTCCCTACAAATGATTAGCGACTTATGCATCAAATTCGAATATCTAGTCATTGACGGATGTTTTCGCAGTTTATTCATAAGTTTTGCATACGTCGGCTAAATTGGCGTGCCATGAAACAAATGATACGCTGCAGTCATTAGAAGTAAATTTTAAATCATCAAAGCAATCAGATTAAACAGAGTTGAATTTCAAGATCAAAATGTCCTTTTGTGTTGCTACAATTATGTACTAGTTCACAACCTTTTTTATCCAACGCCTGTTGAACTCAAAGCCGATTTTCCCATGCACGAAGGTGGTTTAGGTAAACCAATCCTCTATACGTTTATGAAATTTAGCAGGAAAATGTGTGGATTCACCTCTTTGGCCTTGGTCAGTTATAAACCAAGAAAATTGCCATTATGAATGCCGGTTTCATTAGTCCATCCTCGACACGACTATTTATACACATGAACCATTGGGAGTTCCGTCTGCTATTTTGCATGCACGCTTGCTAACGAGTTCCGTGACTCACGATTACTTGATCTGCTCTCGTGCTCTGTCCGTTCGTAATGACCAGACTCAGACAGATATTACATCTTGTCCTACGCCAGTCGCTGTTGCGTAACCAGCAACATACACGCTTATCAGTTTTAGAGTTCTGGTAACAGTAGATTAATTCTGCTCTTCTGAATTTGCTCAAGTCGTTGGCATTTGTAAAACAAATGCCAATGATTATCAACAGTGCCTTGCGGACTGCTTCCAACATGCCAAAAGCAGTAACCTCTTATGGTTTGTGAGGGCCGATCTACATGCATAGGCCGCCGACTAGTGAGAATTCAATTGATAATACGTCAAGGAGACAAGGAGACGTAAAAGGCGCGACGACACCTCACATCGGTTGGAGTAATGGAATGCGTGGGTATGGAACACCTGAAGTCATCTCTAGTCGCTTTTGGTTTCACATAAGACAGTAAAAAACTATTGTCAATGGTAGGACGGTATAGACGCATGACGCCGGCTTATGAGACAGAAATGACCATTCCAATCTCTCTAATCCCTGTCGACTTTGTTTCAGGTAAGCGGACAGCACACGTAATATCGCACGCATGCAGCCTATCCAAAATGACTGCTTGATAGTGAAGCTTTGTTTTTATGTTCGGCAATGCTAAAGAAAGACGTACATACGTTCAAACATGGAAGTTTATCGGATTTCTATTAGGCGTCTTGATGCAAAACATCATTCAGCCTTAAAAATTAACATCTTTACAGTAGAACACATTTTGGTATTTCTGAAAATAAAGTGATATTTCACTTCTGTCTTGTTCTGCTTTACGTGGAAATAGGAAGACCTTTAAAATTGGACGAGAGCTATTGTCAAATAGCATGCCAGTATAGGTTAAGTCACTTTAGTTAAAAGAGGCGCAGCCGCAAAACCTCTTCTTGACTAGCTTTCAACCGGGCTAGTTATCTGATAATGGTGCCAATGTAGTAATTGTTGACAATGCTCTTTAAATAAGTATTTTATTTTTATGTCCGTAAAGAATCAGCCTTATAGCAGTAATGATATTCTGCCAACAGCTTACAGTAGATGTGTCAACTCATAAAATGTTAAGCAAAATTCTGAAATACGTCGTTCACTCGAAAATATTCCTAAGATAGGGTTCTATTATTAAAAGTTGTGCATCATTATCCCATAAAAATTGAGTTGATTTAGGATGCCAGTTTTTGAGTGAACATATTCCGGCTGCCGGTGACACTACACTATGCAAATATGGTAATCTAAGTAGCCTGAATTCTTTTCTGATTTTCAACGTTTTTAAAAATTCGAAATTAACGTAAAAAATCATTCTCTTGATTTTTCTGTAGACATTAACGTCTTCTTTTTCTTTTTCGTAAAAAAGGTGTAATATGGTTAGAAATCGTTTGCGATTCCCCGATAATTTTGAGCCTGATCTACGGTTACACTTGCATCCACAGTTAGTAATCTATAAGCTTTATATTTCCCCTGAACAAAAATCTATGCTTTTATCTGTAGTGTTAAGAGGAGACAATTAAGTTGTTTTAAATAAACACTGGATCTGCGCAGTATTGCAAACTATACAACCGAGGTTAGTCATTGCAGATACACGAGGTTTAGTAAAAAAATGAATGTTTTTACGCACGTTTTCTATGTGATATATTTTAATATGTAGAAGCGCTGAAGTTTAGATGCCAATTCAACACTGCATGAGGTTGTCATTTTTTACAGAGTGTCGTTTTCGTAGGCCACATCTGTGGACTACGAATTTAGTACGATAATAGCTCTGTGCTTGATTATTTTAGCTTCTGGAGATCGGCAGGCTTAATAATTGTTTAGAAGATCGGACATACAACAAACCTCCGCAGGTAAACACATCTCTTTCTTTTGCGATGCCATAAGTAATTGTATTTAAAGAACTACGGCTGCCATGGGGATGCTCTGTAAGTGTTACATTCTTGGCAATCGCTCGAGCCACCTTACGCTGATTTCCTTTCCAAAATACTTCCCTTCTGTTGCGCACTCGCCAAATCTAGGAGACCACGCTAGTGGAGATCACTATCAGTTTCTGACGTCATAATACGCCCACTAACTTCTCTAAATCACCCACACTCAACTCTTGGCACATGCAGTTGGAACATAAAACGGACCGTAAAAACTTCGAGATGTGATTGATGCTTCCTGGATTAGCGTACGTAGGCGGACATTAGTGCTCCGACTATGTGGCGATCAAGTACTCTCATGTGAGATGATCTGAAACACTACACAATATCTAACATTGGGTGGAGTAGTAGATCTCCAGCGTGCGAAAAAACAGCTCATTTATGATTTCTTACGGCACTTATATTAGACGGTAGACAAACATAGAGGTTAGACGACCGTAGACTAAACCGTATATCCAAGCACCCTCGTCATTAATTACACTCTCGCCGCCTAAATGTCTTGCGATGTAAATGTTACTGTCCTCACTACTATGCAAGCGATGTCTACGGCCAGCGGCAAATCCATGAGGTGTTAGTCAAAGCTTAGAATTGCGTTTTTGATTCGGAAATATTTCACAAATTATTCGTTACCAGTGGGGTGTAGGCCCAGGCGTTGCGGGAAGATCCAACAGGTACACCAAAATAACGTGTGTCTGCAAGCCTTACTTACTATTCCCCGTTACAACCGATTGACCTTTCCATGACTTCCTGAATCAAATTAAAATCGCCGTCGGCTGTTTTTTGAAATTCAATATTTTTAGGCTTTCTTTTTATCGTATCATTATGTTATTTTCTTCAAATTCTCCGCATTATGTTGAATTGTAATAAGACTTTTGGAAATAATATATTTATTTTCTGTCTCTTTTTGAATCCCAGCTGCCTTTCGTCCTGCCTATTTTCCCGCCCATAAATCTCCCTAAAGCATAAACCTAATTATGACACGGTCCACAGGCTGCCCCATGAAATATTGACTAAAATTTGGAAATGCGTTTTTGACTCGAAAAGATTACTTAAGTGGTGTTGCAAAACTAAAAACCATGCAGCATAACCCTTGAAGGATTCAGTTGATCAAAAATGTCAGTATTTGAACGATCGTCTTTAAGCCTCCCGCAAAAACTACACCCTGTTATAATGAATACCTATTTAACATGAAATGCTTTCAATGATTTTCGATGTCCGCAAAGTATTCATGCATTTCACTCTTAGGTATAAAATTACGTCTTTTTAAATGTTTTACTTGACGAAAGAGTATAATTTAATTTTAAAACTTCCTAATGAGGAGATTCGTTTGGACCGTAAAATGTTTGTTCAAAAACACATTAAATATGTCTCCCAGTGATTTTCCAGTGATGTGTGTGTTTTGACCTAATGCTTACTCCCTGTGGGTGGCGGTGGCATTTATCGACAAATGTTTGATTGCAACCCCACAACTGAAAAGTATTTCCTTCTTTCTCATCCATGAGGAAAGCAATAATATACCGACGTCACTGAAATTATGACACGCGTAGCTAAGTTGAGGAAAACGGCCGACAGCCACAGACGCAAGTGGAAGAGCATAATTTGGTTGTTCGATGATTGTACACAGGGTCGGTTGCAGAAACACATATCGAACATTTGGGGCAAGTTTGACCAAACAGTCTTTCTAAACGGCGTCCGGCTTAAAAAAACAATTGAGTAAATGAATGTTTTGTTAGGAAACCGCTATAGTTGTTATGAGGACTAGCTATATGCTAACGTCATTGTGACTTGTAGAAATACCAGGAGATGGGAGTTTAAAGGATGATTCTACGCAAACGACGTCACTATGAAGTGCATGCTTTACAAGGAATGCAGCCTTGGCCCATAAATAACATTGCCTACAATGTGTCCAAAAGCCCCACCTAGTGACCGAATTTGAGATGTACAGTAGATGTGCTAACTCAAGAAATATCAAATAAAATTTCGAAATGTGTTCTCGTTTCGGAAAGATAAATTAAGTAGTGTTGTACAACTAATCGCGATGCAGAATAAACCTATAATGAGCCGGTTACCTCAGGGTGTCGGCTTTTGAAAGAACTTATTTCTGGCTGCATACAAGATCTATACTTTACAAAAATGATTACTTAAGTAGTGTGGAATTTTGTCGTTGATTTTCGATGCCCTGGAAAATTCAATTATATTTCATGGAAAAGATGCATAAATATATTCATTTTTTACTTATTCAGGAAGAAACTCACGTCTTCTTTCAATTCCATACTCAAAAGAAGAGTATGATTTGATTATAAAAAAAGGTTCCAATTGTGAGAGTTTTTGATGCTGTTAAATGGCCGTTCATGAAACGTCAAGTATCTACATTTACGAATGTGGCTTGTAAAGTTAACAATATTGCTCAAATCCACAGCTCAATTTTATGAACCTCATACAGTCTCCTCTTAAAACCATAGAGAAATGCATGGTTTTCCTTACACGGAAAATATGCAGCTTGTAGTTTTGAAACCCTGAATGCAAGTGTAACAGCAGTTCGTTTTAAAATAATTGGGGAATTAGAAATGTTTTTTTAAAACCAAATCATACTCTTTTTTATGTATGAAATTGGTAGAAGACGTGGTTTTCTACCGAATAAGTAAAAAACGAATATTTCTTTTCATGTCCCTCATGAAATATAATCGAATTTTCAAGGGCATCGGAAATCAACGAGAAACTTGCACACCTAATAAGCAGTCACTTTTTGCAGAGTATGGATGTTGCATGCAACCGAAAATAAGTTCTTTCGAAGGCCGACACCTTGAGGTAACCAGTTCATTATAGGTTTATGCTGCATCATGATTAGTTGTACAACACTACTTAATTTATCTTTCCGAAACGAGAACGCATTTCGAAATTTTATTTGATATTTCTTGAGTTAGCACATCTACTGTACATCTCAAATTCGGTCACTAGGTGGGGTTTTTGGACACATTGTAGGCAATGTTATCTATGGGACAAGGCTGCTTTCCCTCCTTCCTTCACATGTTCAACAGCCCAAAGCAACTGATTTCAAACAGCAACGTTACTGTCTCTGGAAATCACATTAATTGTGCTAAACAGCACGCACTATGTTTTATCCGGAATTGCATAACTTGTGTTGTTGTGCAAATGGGTCTGTTCAAGTGATGCCTGTTGATCATGTATAAAATTCGGAAAGTGCTCTTCTACATCCAGCGGCGGTCAACAACAACCTTTTTTCCAAACTCGTGTTTAACAAGCATTTTCGGGTTATACGAAGTGACAGTGTACTTTCGACAGAAGAAGACGGTATAAAAGTGCGGTAAGAAAAGCCCTCGCATGCACACAGGCAGCGCAGCAGTTATTTTGCTTTTAAAGACATCTGCCATTTGAAGAGCTGTGATAATTTTTCGAACCTTGCTCAATTTTGCGGCTGCAGTTTCACAGGAAACATGTATAAGATATTCGTTTTTTACTCATTTGTAGTAAATAACGATGCAGTAACTTCTTTGCTTAAAGAAGAGTTATAATCTGACTTTTTAAGTGTTTCCGAAATTCCGAATAATTTTAAACCTGCCTTGTCGTTTCAATTTAATTCAGGGTTTACAAACTGCAAGTTACATATTTTCGGTGTGCGGAAAATCACACATTTCTATAAAGCATTAATGAAGAGCGTATACGGTTCATATAATGTAACAGTTGAATTAAGCTGGATTGGAAACCCTTCAAGCAACATTAGTTAATGCAGAGACACAACAGTTACTGAACAATCATTTCACGGTTTTCAAATTTATCAAAACAAAACTTTTCCAACCGCATTATACCCTATGTTAAGTAAGTATATTTTTGAAGGGAAATGGGCAGTGCCCTTGAGAACCCTAATTGTAGTTGAAGCACGAAATTGTATGAAGACGTAATATTCCACCGAATGAGTTCAAACGAATATTGTCTGCACGATTACTATGAAATATATATGCGCTTTCAAGAGACTTCATCACTACTGCCAAAATGCCATATAACGTAATTAGCCATTTGCAACGAACTGTAGTTTTACAAGGCGGCTAAAATGAAGTTCGGTCAGAAGCCGTTATCCCGAAGTAAGTCGAATATCTTGGGATAATCCTGAACGATAAGTAACATTGCAACTCATATTAAGTAACCTTTCTAAGCTGGAAACGCATTTCACGTAACACTTAACAAGTTAGCACATCTCCTGGTTGTTTGAACCTGAAAGCAGATTAATGCGTTAGGAGAGGTTTTGAGGCATAAGATCAAACAGACTTTCAAAGCCAGAATTTCCAAAACAGAACACATTACAGCCTTTCGGCAAGAAACATGGTCATTCACTTTTAGCTTTACCTGACCTATACGAAAAAAGGAGGTTACCTTATTAAATGGTTGTTCGGCGTCGGTCCCTTAAAGCATTCGCAGATATCGAGTAAATAATCTAAACAGTTAACATTCAAGTGAGCTTAAAATTGGATGCTTGCTTTGCGTTTGTGTTAGGAGGCGGTTGCTTTGGGCATATCTGTATAACCTGTCTTCATTCCGGCCAATAAAGGCATGTATACATATGCTGCGAGGTGGTAAAAATCGTGATAAATTATATACTTGAACACTACGAAGTGCATGGTTTCTTACACATGTTGTTTAGAAACCGTTGCAACGACAACTGACATTCAAAGTAAGTTGTGAAATTGAAGCGTTTTAGAGTCAATGCAAAACGATAATTTTAGGACATAAATTGTTTTGTCCTCTCCTTCAAAAAATAAAATTACATTTTTATAATATATAGAATTGACATGAAAAAATATCTGACATATTTGAAGCCATTTATGCCGAGTGTGGTTATCAAAAATATCCGATACGAAGGTAGGTCAAATGCCTGAATAAGGCCGTAGTTAAAATATTTTGATACTATTTTGCACGAAACGCAGCATTACAACCCCAAATTAGGCATATTTACTATTAAAGCACAAGGTTCCAATCTAGATTAACATTCTATGACGCGAGGCAACTAATTTACTTTTTGACCATTGGCCGTTATCTTGAGGAAGGTAAGTGAACACATTTGAATCGACGAGTAATGCCACTGAGTGTGAATAAGTTAATGTTAAGCATGTAATATAATTCTCCAAATCAAACGGCATAGGCCGTATAGCATTTGGAAATTTGAAATAAATGTAATTTAACCGTTATAGCTACTCACGAACATCAGGTAGCAGATCGGGATAAATTTAATTGTGAACTCAATATTGCTTTTATGAGAGCTCGAGGTAACAGCCACATTAGTTATTTCCAGAGATAATATACTTGAAGTAGCCTAGACAGTCGCCATAGGAATAAGCGCTTATTTACAGTTAATTACCATTCTCCGCGTACTTCATCTTTTTTAAAAAAAGTCCAGTAGGACTTTGGGTCATTTAATACTTTAATGTAGCTCGTCGTCAAACGCTAATAATTGTACTACAGACCTCTTTCTCACGGTGCTGGTTATACTAAAATGTATCTTGTCATCTATTCCTTCTGATAGTTCTAATGCAGAGAGCATAAATGTGCTTTGTGAGAGCTCCTCGTGAAATGTAACACTTATTTCGGATCCATCGTAAAATGTTATAAATTCTATATGGTGTCGCCCAAAACACAGAGAAATATATGATTTTCCATACGTGGAAAGCATGCACCTTGTAAGGTTAAACCGCTAAACGCTCTTGCGATGGCAGATCTGGCTCAAAAGTATTCGGGAATTAGAAAACTTTTTTAAAACCTAATTATACTCTTTCCTTGAATAAAAGATATAGAGAAGACGTGATTCTCTATCAAGTTACTTAAAGAAAGCATGTTTTGGTTTATTGTTTCTTTAAGATATATATGAAATCGCAAGACCGTCGAAAATCATTTGGAAAAATGCATGTTACTTAAGTAGTCATGTGTCAGCAAGTATGTTTTATACAGGAAATTAAAGCGCAGTGTGTTTAAAAGGTGACAATTTCCTGAGTCCGAAATATTATAGAATTAAGCCGCAAGATAATTAATATAACAACCACGCCATAGTAATCCTTTCTAATCGAAAACACGTTTCAGAATTTCATTCAACATTTCATGAGAGGTCATTCAATGTTGACTTGCGTAGCATCTCCGCAACCCTACACTTAGTCTGGGCCGTCGCCTTTTTAAGGCAGACGCGGATATGTCACTGCGGATGGCAAAATACATCTGCTCAATTTTATGGTCGTCAGCGTGCTACACCAGCTATCAACTTACTACCGAGATAAATACCCAATGATTGCTGGCCAAGCCATCTTTTTCTTAGACATACTCAAAAGATGAGGCACATTGTTTGGCACTGACAGGCTCAGCGAGACTGTTGAGTTTGGGATGTTGACACCGGCGCGGGTTGTGAAAGGGATTTTCGCATTTGTGACAACCTCAGAAAAGTCAACCTTCATAACACTTAAGATGCTGCTATCCTGATATTGAAGTTCTGTTGAAGGCGAAGAACTTGAAATCACGAGTTGCCTAATATACGTATGGGACACTAGGCCATTTTAAAATTCATGGAATATGGTGACACGTGATTCAGCCATAAACGCAGTGATGCATTAAAAGTTCGTCTGGTTTTTTTTGAAATCACGCTCCCTAACGTGTTCCGCGACTCATAATTCATTAATTTGCGTAATGACTAGACTCCCAACTGGCATCACTTCCTATCCTACACCATCCCAGATTTTTCATCGAAATTTAGTATGGGACCAATCTCCTCATTTAATAACGTCCTTATTCGAAATATGCAATATAGATATTGCTATATTTTCATTTCAATGGCGCTACCAGCAAAATGAACGCTTAGATAATTTAGAATTTTTGTGACATTAGATTAAGTCCGCTCTTCTGAATTTGGCTTAAATCGCTGGCAGTTGTGAAAAAATGCTTTAAATGGTGACTTAAATTAAAACTGCCGCTTTGCTGACTGGGCGTGCACTAACTCACCATCGTGGGACCGCCCCGTATCATACTAGATGACAATCTTTCGTTTGAAACGCCCGACTGTTGGCGGGTTGCAAATACTTTCTTCTGCAATTCATCAATTATAGCGGTTGGAATATGATGACACGTGATGCTGCCATCAGCAAGTGGTGAATTTGGAGTTCCTTCTCGTTATTTGTAAGCACTCTAGATAACTCGTTCCGTGATTCACGATTACTTGATCTGCTCTCGTGCTCTGTCCGTTCTTAATGACCCTACGCCAGCCGCTATTTACGAAATTTAGTAGAGACAAAACCACCCCACCTAGTAATGTGCTTATCCGTTTGATACACTATAGCCAATTCTATATTTCCCCATCGAAGGCGTTACCAGCAACATACACACTTAGGCTATTTGGAATTCTAGAAACATTAGATTAAGTCTGCTCTTCGGAATTTGGCTTAAATCAGTGGCAGTTGTAAAAACTGCCTAAGACTTTTAGCACTTCCTACCGGACTGCTACTGGCATGCCAACAGCAGCGATTTCTTATGCTTTGTGAGGGCTGCTCTACGTGCATCGTGTTGTGAACATGCAAACGAACAGGAAGGTTTAACCACCGACTAGTGAGAATTCAACCGGGCTTAACATTGTGTCTCCGCGCAGAAATGTATTTCAAATTTCAATAAAGTCGGTAGCTGAAATAGCTTGCCGACAACCGTTATATGAAGCAAATGAACGTGGAACTCAGCTATTTATCTACAGTTCAATACACATTTTTGTGAGCTAACAATGTTTAAGGTGACACTATTAAGATCTAGAGCGTGTTTTCGGCTCGGTCAAGTTTATCTTTTTAACCTGCATTATACACCTAACTCATCGAGGTATTTTACATCACCGTAATTTATTTTAACTAATCCTATCAATCTTAATTACTTCTGTTTGGCAGGACTGCAATGGCTTTATCCGAGAAGAATAAGCTGAACATAAGGATGTAATCCAGATTCATATTTACATGCGATGAGGGGCAGGTGCGTGGCGCACTGTCCTAGAAGAATTGCATGTATCACTAGATTTGTCGGGAACTTTATGCTACTGTGTTTATTGGGCGTTGAATTACGGACTATTTACATACGTTATTGCGCTATTAATAAAATACTTTATGTAATGTTGAGGTATCTTGACCATGACCATCTATTTGCATATGCCAGGAAGCTGCTGATATGCGTATACGGCAGATGCAGTAGTATCGGTCGAAGGCAGCTAGTTTGGTTTGTGTATGTAGCTGCTCACTGCTGGTAGACGAACAAATACAATTAAAATTTTACGTCGGTTGTAAGTTCTGTCGAATACTAACTGTCACGAATAAAAGCACATGCACGAAGGCAATACACGCCCATATATTCGCACAAGGCTCACGTAAAACCACTACGGATTCACCCACATATAAGCATTTGCAATGCGGCAATTCTGATGCACACGGAGCGAATACTGAAAAAAATATAACAGTTTAACCTAAGTGATTTGTAAGCATTCGCATTGATTGTTTTCGGTAGGTGCACATAAAGTTATTCAAAACTAATTTTCCGAGAGTCAAGTGTTTTAAAATCCGTGAACAGCCGACACTGCAAAGTGTGCTTATCGCAGACTTTAGTTGTAAACAATTTTATCCTCTGACAGTAGGTTTTGCTTTCTATTTGAATAACAAAAATTCACCAAAATCGTCATCTGCATAAAATGGCACATTTGCAATTTTACAACTTAATAAGGGATTTAAAAAAGCGCCTTATTTCGGAGATATCTCCTGGAAACCACTACGGCAGTTTTCACCACGTTAGTATCGCGAAAGCAGCCTTCTATGGCATACCTTCACTGAAGTAATTTTCTAGAGAAATTGACCGTGGCATCCATGTAAACAATGATACTGTCGTCCCTTCTAACCAGGCAAGACCATGCCGGTGCCAACATGCACACACTCAGCGCGTTAGATCGCCCCTCCCTTAGAATGCTTTTCTTTAGTCCGCCAAACTACTCCCTCTTCCTATGCGTAGTTCTTTCTTTAAAGAAAACAAATTTCCTCACGCTTGGTTTTAGCATTGAAAAGTGGTCTGTATAGCAGTGGGTAGCTGTTCCAATGTCTGACTGGCCGTGGAAATATTAATCTCGATTTAAACCCAAATACCATGAGTCAGTTTAGACGCGTTCTCAGCCTAGGGCGTTACCAAGCGATACGTCCTTTATGAATGGAATTTGGAGAATTTCTATTTTGTACTAAAAGAAAAGAAGACGAATAGTTTAGTAGTTTTCAAATGAATATATTTTAAGTTTTAACATTACGAATGTAAATGAAAAAATTTACACCATGTAGGCAGCATTTTTGAGAGATTGTAGATGGCAAGACGCAGGAACGTTGGCATGCCTGTGTGACTGAAGTGCCTTAGAATTATGCCGCGCGATTAAAAATACTGCAACCCTACACACATTTCAGAATTTCACACAGGAGTTGTTGAAAGAGCACATCTATTTTACCTATTATGTAATCCACCGTTCCTTGATTAAATACTCGGCGTGGAGACAGAATTTTTTGCGATTGACTGTAAAAGAGCGCTTTTTAATGCATACAAAATTGACTGTTTGCAGTTCATCACTGAGCAATTCACTTGCCTTAACATTATCCCATTATCTATCCACAATCATCTGAGAGGAAGCATCCAATGACCGATCTTGTGAAATGCCAGCCGAATATATGAAATGCCTTTTCGAACTATGGATAACTGCTTACGTTGATCCATAATGGAAATCATAGGGCAGGATAATCTCCAGATATTTCGATGAAGGGACGATGCGGCTTGTGAATGTACCATATACTGGAATGTCGGTTAGAACCAAACCCACGGCAAAAGTTTCTTTAAGTAGTTTACGTTTTTCGTCTGATTTTCGATACTTTTATAAATACAACTGCATGCTATGAACGTTGTGAACAAAAAGAGCTCCCTCCTTCATTCATGCTTTTCGTGTCTGCAAAGCTCTTTAAACAAATCTCAACACGTAACCCCTAATAAACACGATATACTCAGCTTTTCTTTATTCATGTCGTCTGTCCTTGCGTGTTGCTAAAAAGGACTACAAGTCAGGACGAGGCACATACTCAGCAAACATGTCAAACCGATAGCATGACATAACAGGCGTAGATTAGCAAATACATATTAATATCAGTCCAAACATAAGTTCCTATACTAAGAGTTTAATAAAATTATTACTGCATACATAGTGAGCAATGTGCTTATCCCTTTTTATTAAAACCACATAGATAATTGAAAAGTCACCTGTCTGATAAAATACCCTTTTCGAACGCGTAATCCACAAAAAAGCATCATGTCTCTAAAACTGAAGAGACTTATCAAGGAAAAACTCGGGAGGTGAATAGTCAACTGGAAACAGAGGGTCTGCTATTTGCATGGTTTATTATTTTTAGTCTGTGGCCGGTATCATATAATGTGAACCGGGATTCTGGACTAGGCTTTTGATAAGGAAGAATAACTCACGTGAATTTGTTATAAAGCTTAACTTGTGCCCCAATCTCGCGATAGGTTCGAGAGGACGAGATGTCAGGCGTCATAATTACTTTTTGTCGCCCGGCTATAAAACCGCAATCGACGAAATTAACCGCCTTATTAGCTTTAGTAGAAGCGAAAAGACGAGTCCCGCAAAGCTGTCGTGAAGGAAAGGACACGATCGCTAGAGCGAAAGATTTACTTACCTGAAGTTTCCGATTCCTACTCGCTCCCATCATCTAAGACAATATCAGATACGGGCAGTTCATGCACAGTGGGCTGCAGCAATAGCCAGTGCTACAGCATGTCTGCTGAAATTCCCGGGTCTTCCCTTCATCAGGGAGGCCCCTGGCTAGAGCTTTTTCACGCATCTCTCCAGTTGCTGACGACCGTATACTATTTCCTTTTAGTCTATACAGAAGGGCCAAAGATAAACTGGTTTTTCAGACCGCCTGTATGCATATTTGCACAAACACTTCCTACTACGAGGCAGAATATATCAGTGACACGATTCAGTGTTTGTCTTGATAATTAACTGAACATAATTCAGCATGGCAAGGATCGGGTCATATGAAGAAGGTGGTAGACACAAACTAACGCGTAAATTTCAGAGAGCATTTCCAAATGATTTACAGGGTTCTGTTCAGCCATCCAAAAAGATCCGGCCAGCTTCGATTGTCTACGGTAGAGGAGGTTGCACTCAGGGTATGCAACCCGGTCCTATGCGCGCAGAACAACTTGATACAGGTTGTGTAGATACCATGGGTCAAAGTCGTCATGCTCGCCACCCGCAAGTATGTTCACATTCCGATCTCCACCATCCCCCTGACGCTGACTGCAATTTGGGTGGTTTAAGCAGCCTACCCCCACAATTCTCTAAACTGAGCTGCGGAGTAATTATCAATTTGATGACATCATGTTTCTTAGTAGTGATATAGGCTTGAAGAGATTTTGTCTGATGCAGACGTCTGCTCACCAAAATGAAGAAGATTCAATGCAGGCTGAACAGATTGCTCTTACAGTACTCGCGAAGCATGTTAACATTTTGTAAACTGTGTTTCAGATTATCCCCACAGTAGAGGAAATAAGTGCTCTGCCACATGATACCGTCGCGTATTTTTACCGAAACCTAATCGCTCAAGAATAACCAGGAGCAGTCCTATGACGTGAACCACCGAAAAAGTGCAGTTGATAAGGTAGGCGTTATAGCCAACGCCTGCACATGACCGTAACAGAAAGGAAGTCATCTGTTAACTCCCCGCCCTCGTGGAGTTAGGAACCTAACCCAATTAAACCCGTTTCGGCGCAGATATATAAAGAGGCAGTTCTATGGTTTCAATTAGGCACTCGAGTTGTCGACCTTAAGGTAAGCTAGTGCACCCGACGAGCCTATAGACTGTTAAGTGGTAGTGACATCATCAGCCATGCACGTCTTCATTATTTCTTTTTAAATTTTAGCAGTGGAAACAGCGTGATAATGAAGTTTCTGTTGGGCGTCCTACTCATCGCTTCAGTTGTCTTCTGCCGTATGTTCCGGAACATTTTGGTTGTTATTTTCCTTTCTCCAGATTCCTCTTAAAGCATATGAGTAAATAACCATCTCATTTTTATAGAATCTTCAAATAGCTCGAGTAATGCGACGGTAGATTCTACGACATCGCCTGGCAATAGTAATGGGACTGATACCAATACTACTGGGCCCATAAACTCTACTTCGCCCTCCAACGATACAAGTGAAGCCACGACATCCAGTGCTTCCACCAACTCCATGACACAGTGCTTCCTTCTGCCATTCTTGCTTGCCGTTCTCGTTAAGTTGTAATGACACATTTTAAAACATTCTTCCAAATAAACAATGTTTGTTTATTTTTTTGGTATTCATTTACTCTGTCCTAACAAGCGGTTTAAAACATAAATAGGCTGACGGCAATACCATCACTGGTATTATTAGTTTGGAACTAATCCATTATCGAAAGGTGTTATACCTGGGTAAAGGTGATCGCAGCGTTGTTTGGGCATAGTGGCTAACTTGGAACCGAACCCATAATATACCAATAGGTCTTGGTTGCTTTGAGATGCCAGTGGAATATGGAACAGTTGCGACTTGCATGAGAAAGATATGTTTGCTTTTAAACGGCTTGTAGGAAATGACGGTAGGCCAGGTCCAGCGCAGGAGGAAACAGCCTTAAGTATGGAAAAATATTTTGCACATCGCGGTGTCGCGTGCTGGCAGTACGAGAAGATGAAACACGCTGACGGCCTAGAGCAGGGAACGCTCACGCTTTCAGGCTGCGCAGCAGATATTCTTGAATAAATTCTTGACATTTTTGTCGTAACATCTGCCGTCCCATACGTTCCGACCTGCATGGCGTACAAGAAGGCAAAATAAGCTCATCTATAGCAGTACGCAAGCATTTCAGCATTTTATTGTTCCCATTTGAGCAATTGTCTACTAATTTGGGCAGTATTTAAAGATGGCGTATTTTCAGATTTTTTGCCTAGCCATTGGCTGATAGAAAGCAGACCTCTGTAGCTACGTATCTTTTAACCGCAGAGCTAGACCTATACTTACACGCTTAATGAAAATAATCTTCATCTACTTTTAAATGTTATCTTTAATCCTTAAATAGCAAATGAAGCCAGCAAACTACGCATACGTTAGTCTGATTCCGGGAATTTTGTGGCGTATTATACTTCAAAAGCACCAATAACACTAAAATCCACTTCCGTGTTTAATTGTGACGTTTGGTTCTGTTGGTTTTGTAAGTATACAACAAAAACTATGAAACAGGCCCATTTGTAAGCGGACGTTCTGGATACGCGGCGTGGACCAATGCTATTTGTGTGTTCGGTTACTGTTAATCAGCTGTGTACAGCGAGAACGAACACCGTATTGTGAATTTAAGCAACATTTCACCGCTTGGATGTCCAATTTGCCGTGCAATTATTGTCGCGGAAGGACGCGTAGTGAGATGCAAGCATATAAAGACTGATTTAAACCTACAGAAATATTGATTGCCAGGTTAGGTCTAAACTGCAGCAGAAAACGCTCCAAACGGTCCAAATGGTTTCTGCAGTTAATTGCTTAATGGCCGGCAGGTAAGTCGTAGAAAGCTTAAATTGTGTCGCCCATATTGGATGCTGGCGTGATGACTGCTCGGCAATCTGGCTCACCGGCGTTCGCACTCCTCGAATGGCTGATTGCTTTGGCCAACCTGTGCCTCAACGCAGAATATAGAGTGGGGATGTCGTTGCACTTGCTGATAGACTGGGGTACCTTGAACAATGACCAAAGCAACTCCCGGCTCATGCGATTGGTCCGCGAGAATTTCGACGTCAACCTCATCAGATCCGGTAAACGACACCCGATATTTCTTATTATAGTAGTGGGTCATTTGGTCTCATCGCCTGACGCCTCCTGCTGGTGGAATGCTGAGGAAGATTTGAATTGAAACTTCCTACCACAATATAAGTCGATTATATGGTAATAAATGGCGAGGATGATTGAATATACGGTCGGTGTTTGCAATAGGCATACAATGTCAACCGTAAATGTAGGGTTGATGTGCACGCTGCATGCAATTTACTATTTCTGATGAGAGGTCTTTCTTGGTTTCGATACGGTAAGCGCTCTTGGGCATTGTTTTGGCTTAAATAGTTTATTTAAGTTAGCATTCATTGGCAATGTTTGTGTATCATTTAATGGCCCGCTAGCAAGACATTTCGGCGACCAGAGTGTGAGAAAAGAGTAAACGGATGGGAGACATGGTTGGTGAGATGGATATGCATATACTAGTGAGAGTACAACTCGAATTTTCAGAAGAACGTCTTCTCTTTTTCATATACTAGTACAAACGTAAATGTGAGGTTTATGCGAACCCTGAATGAAATTCACTCTCTTCGAGGAAACACTTACCTCGTTTTTGGACAGACCAGGTTCTCTTGGGTATAGGAGTTGCATCTTATCGTTTTCAGTTAGTGAGTCAGTTTAGCGCACTTGTCATTATTTGAAAATTGCTGCCTACCGTCTCATGTTAAACCACAGGGAATCTAAAATGAGCACTGCAGGTGAATACTTCAGAATTCTAAAAGTCCACCTGGCGCGAGGTTTTGCGACGCCTTCTATTCCACGCCCGAAGAAAGTAATTGATTGTCGCTTTGACGCATAACTGACTTCCACTTCTGGATTCCAATTCTAAAACACTGTTACTTAAAAATCTGCTGTTCTCGCATTTGGTGTTCTGTTCCGAATGCAAATGCCAACATTCCCGTTTAACCGTCTGTCGGCTCGGTGGTTTGTGGCAGTTGGCGATCAGATTCCTGACGTGTTATTACTTCAGAAACTAACATAGTTTTGTAGATTTTTCGAGCGCCAGAGAGAAGATACTTATTCCAACAAAGTGAGTCAGCGCGCGGAGTCTTTAGCGTTTGCAACTTATGCTGCAATTAAAGAACACTTTCACCACATTAATAGTAGTGACAATGGGATTGCCAAGTAGCATATCAAGAGAAGAAAACGCCTTCGCCGGAAAAGATTCATTTGATTTATGACGATTCGCGTAGTCGTTTTACCCGCACATCTTCAGGTGGTAGAAAGTCGTGCGCGCGGCACCTATTCTGTGTCTAAAATCGGTCAGTGTGTAGCTCGTCGAATGCGACTATGTAACTGCATCTGACGCGCATTTCACCTTGACGTGTCCCACTTGCTATCTTTCATGGCGAATCAATTGTTCCGTATCGTGACAGTCACCCGTCAGGATAGTTTTTAAATCAAATATGGACAGAAAAATTAATGTGGCGTTTGATGGAGTAGTCGACTGACATCTAGGCCGCTTTTAGCTGCGTTACTGCACGATTATCTACCCGACCCGCGATCTCGACTGCGTCAAATTTGGGATGTGCTGCATTTGAACTGCATGGATTACTGCCACCTAATGAAAGCATAAAGCTTATCTACTATCACATGAAAAATCACAGGAAATCCAAAATGCGATTTCCTGGTCCATGTTTCAGCCTTCGACAATAAAGAGACGAATTCCTATAGTCCGTAGATGTCTTACTTAAATTTATAGACCTTCGTTTAGAAACTCATTTCCTGCTTGACTATCGCTACCACAAACTTCTTAGGGGTGTCTCAATAGTGTCGCGTACACCTTGTCGAGGTGACGATGCTGAAGCTGGAATCGAAAGCTTAATCCAAATGTATGCCTTTTATATGCAGATAAGGCACGTATTTCCGTGAAAAATGAACCATGGGGAGCGCCCACAATACCACGAAATCAACAAATCTGAGAATTACATGTACACTCGAGTCAGAGGTTGACAACCCTCTTCAGTCGTCGTTCATATCACGCTAGACGAAAGTACTTGATTATCACCTTGACGCATATCTGATGTCTAACTCCATGTGTTGTTTTAAGTGTCGTATAACAGGGTTGATTACCCATCTGCAAACACAATTCCGAGCGTTTCGGTATGTTCTTCTGTCAGTTCGCATCAGTTAATGTTGGTGATGAAAACGCAGGGATCAGAACCCAGCTGGTGGTGATGGTGGCGCTAGCAGTAGTGATAATCCACTTAGCGGACGATGTGAAAGCTAGGAGTGTTGGTCAGTAAATTTCTGAGTGAACCTTTGCGAGAAGGCATGAGATCCGCAAATGAATGCTCGTTTGTGTGCATACTGGTCCTGTCAAAAAGCAAGGACTACCTGGGCTGGTCACAAAGCGAAAACAACCCAATACTCTGGGTCTAGTAATGTATTGGTCGTGGGTGTTCTTGCCATATTCGTGAAACTGTCATATGCGGAAGTTTTTTTTGCTACGAACCCAAATCTCAACTCTCCTGTGCTCTAAACGTCACGGTTATGTGTGCTCTTTTAGGGTGCATTCATTAATCTGCATCGGCCATCGCTTGGCAACTGTTAAGTTTTCCCGCTACAGTCCCTGAAAAACCAGTGCTCAGCATTATATTGCTTGCCCTAAAGGCAGTGTAGCAGTGGGTAACCTGTTAGATGTCAGGTTTGTCTTTCAGTTATTAGTTTTGTGATTTGCATAGCACAGTTGGCATATACGCTCATCAATGTTTACGATACGTTGCGTTTCAAATAGAGACAGGAACATGTGCTTGAAATTTCCATTGCAACTCCTCTCAGAAAACAATCCGGAAGAAGAAGGTTACCTAATTTTCTAGGACGGAATTATACTCCCCAGACAAGGATGCCCTGTAATCACGCAGCCGCAGCCCTGCCCATTTTTAAAGTCCCCGGCAAATTCTACGCCGCGAAATTCACCTTGCTATGT
The DNA here is from genome assembly GCA_902702965.1 of Spirometra erinaceieuropaei. NCBI lineage: Eukaryota > Metazoa > Platyhelminthes > Cestoda > Diphyllobothriidea > Diphyllobothriidae > Spirometra > Spirometra erinaceieuropaei. The sequence goes on along the minus strand of CACRXP010000420.1, from coordinate 434,982 downwards.
TACAGTCACTCCTCACAGACCACTTAAATTCCCGCGCCTTATTGCTCTTTCCTAGTTTCCGAATTCGACATACTTTTGAATCTAAAAGTCCAGTCTGGCGCCAGGGAGGCTACATTCTGTCATACTTCCTAAGATAAAGCCTTTCCAGGTAACGCCTAGGCAGAATATTTCATTTCTGTCTACCATCTATGGTTAAAATGTTTGACGTCATATTAGCACTTAGTGGATTTGAGGCGGATAACCTTAGCGTATGCCATATACACTAGGTGAATAACTCATGAAATGTCAACCGAATGGATAGATTCGTATACAATTGGGTCTTGTCCAATTTATCAACTACATCAAAACTACTCTCTGATCAGCTTTACCCAGACATAACAATTTTCTCCGCTTGTAACGACAGAATAAATTAATACCAAACCAATGAACAGACATTGTTTATTTGGAGGTATGAGTTGAAAGCTGTAATTACAGCTTAACGAGAACGGCAAGCAAGAGTGGCAGAAGGAAGTAGTGTGTTAGGGATATGGCCGAGGCACTGGATGTCGTGGCTTCACTCGTCTCGTTGGAAGACGAAGTAGAGTTTATGGGACCAGTAGTATTGGTATCAGCCCCATTACTACTGCCAGGCGATGTCGGAGCAACAGTAGTTGTAGCATTTTCCGTCGTATTATTTGGGTCAGCAGCGGATTCTATAATGAAGAGAATGGTTATTTATTCATAGGCTTGGAGAGATATCTTTATAAAGGAAAATAACAGCAAAAATGTTCTAGAACATACGGTAGAAGACAACAGACGCGATGAGTAGGACGCCGAACAGAAACTTCATTGTCAAGCTGTTTTCACTTCTAAAAAGAAAGATGAAATTATGGGGGTGTGTAGGGCTGATGATATCACTACCACTTAACAGTCTACTGACACTAACATACCTCAAGGTCGATGACCCAGATGTATAACTGAGACCATAAACCTGGCTCCTTATATATCTCTGAGAATTGCCTAAAAAGGTTTAATTGGATTAGGTTCCTCTCCCTTGACGAGGGGGTGAATTTCAGAAATGACTGCACTTTTGTTGCGGTCATGTGCACGTCTTGGCTAGATTGCCTGCCTTATTGACTGAACTTTTTCACGCTTCCCGTCATAGGACGGCTCCTCGTTTTTTAAAAAGATAGGTTTGGGTAAGGATACGCGACGGTTTCAGATGACAGAACAATTATATTTGCAATGCTGCGGGGATAATTTAACACGCAGTTAAAAAAATTGTATGGTACAGAGCGATTTTCATCTGTGTACTGCACGAGCAGACTGTTCAGCCTGGATAGTATCTCCTTCATTTTGTTGAGAGGATGTCTTTTTCACATAAATACTCTTGAGGTCTATGCTATAAATGAGTAACATGATTCGCGCAAGTTAATAATTCTATCGTAACTTGGTTTAGTGGACTGCCGGGGAGAGCGTGAATCAACAAAATTGCAATCAGCGTCAGGATGGTGGTGGGAATCGGAAAAGGGAAAATATTGGCGGATGGCTGGCTTGATGGCTTTGACCCATGGCAATTGTGCGACGTGTATTAAGTACTTCTGCGCGCATAGGACCGGTTTACCTACCCTGAGTGCAGCATCCTCTACCGTAGACAATGGAAGCTGGCCGGGTCTTTTTAGATGGCTTGACAGAACTCTGTAAACCCTGCGGAAGGACTCTCTGACCTGAATTAAATTGTCTGTATCTACCACGTTCATCATATGACCGGATCCTAACCATGCTGGTTTATGTCCATTTATTCTTCTAGACAGACGCCGATTCGTTTCACTGATATATTCCGCCTCACAGGAGCAGGTTTTGGGCAAATATACATACAGGCGGTGTGGGGCAGCATCTTATCCTTGTCCCTTTCGTATAGACTGAGATTAAGTGGAAATAATACTAGGCCTCCAGCAACTGGAGTGGTACGTGAATGAGCTCTAGTTAGGCGTCTTCTAGGTAAAGGGGAGACCAGGGAATTTCAACAGACATGCAGTAGCATTGGCTATTGCTGCAGCGCACTGTGCATGAACTGCCCGTATTTGATATTGCCTCGGATGATGGAAGCGAGTAGTAATCGGAAAAGTCAACTAAGTAAAACTTTCGTTCCAACGATCGTGTCTTTTTCCACAAAACATCTTTACGTGACTCGTCTCTTCGCTTCTACTAAAGCTAATTAGGCGCCAATTTTTGTCGAGTGTGGTTTTGGAGCCGGGCGAAAAGAAGAACATACGAAAGCTTACGCCTCGAACTGCCAAAATATCGCGATATTGTGGCACAAGTTAAGCATTATTATAAATTCACGTGATTAATTCTCCATTATTAAAGCATAGTTCAGAATTCCGGTCCACATTTTATGATGTCGGCCACAGACTGCAAATAACAGACAATGCGATTCCAGAAAGCTATTTATCTACGGAGTTTTCACCTGATTAGCCGCATCTTATACGTTAGTAAAATCCACCAAAGATTTGGAAGACACTTGGCTGGAAATATGCTGCTTCCTTCCATGTATTCCCTTGTTTATGCTGCATGCAAGGACAAGCCAAATCAAAAATCAAACGCTGAAGAGATCATGCTTAGTGGGAAGTGCTCGTTGAAAGTTGTTTAAAGAGCCTTGCGGACACTGCAAGCATGAATGACAAAAGAAAGCAATTATTTGCTGCAAACTGAACAAAGGTAGGCTTTTTGTGCACAGCTTTAATAAAGTGCATTTACATTTATAAAGAACTCGAAAATAAGTTGTAAAACATAAACTATTTAAACAGCTGTTTGCCACCGTTTTGTTTATTACAGGCAGGCCGGTAGAGGTACATTCAGAGGCCGGCAACGTCCCTACAACGATATATGCGGTAATTATCTTGTCTGATGATTTCTATTACAGGGTCACGTAAGCAATTCTCCCTTATCCGACAAAGCATTTCAGATATGCGGCTGTCGTTGCACAAGATCTGTCATTCGATGTTTTCCCTGAGATGCTTGTGGATAGATGATGAGACAATGTTAAGGCAATTGAATTGCTCAGTGTTGCATTGGGAACAATCAATTTTGTATGCACTGAAAAACGCATTCCCACAGTAAATTGCCAAAAATTCTGCCTCGACGCCTAGTGTTTGATCAAGGCACAGTGGTAGACATAATAGGTACGATACATGTGCTTTGTCTGCAACTTGTGTGCGAAATTCAAAAATGTGCTCTTGATTCCTAAATATTGCCTAAGTAGAATTGCTTTATTTATGATCGCACAGAATAATCCTAAGGCATTTTTAGTGACGGCGGGAAGCCAGCATTTCAGCTTTCTATCATTTACCTTTTCTTACAAATGCTGCTTACTTGGTGTGAATTTTCTCACTAACATTCGTCGTTCTTACTCATTGAAATACATTCAATTAAAAATTCTAAAATATTCGCCGCTTTTTATTTTGGAACAAAATATGAATTCGCCAATGTTCATCTGTGAAGGACGTACAGCATGGGAAAGACTTATGTGCAATACGCGTGTAAAGTGACTCATGGTATTTGGGTTTAAATAGAAAGTAATATTTCCGCGGCCATTCTGACATTGGCATAACTGCCCACTACTATACAGGCCAGTTTTTTTAGGCTAAAAGCAACCGTGAGGAAATTTGTTTTATTTAAAGAAGAGACGACGCATAAGTAGGCGGAGTAGTTTGGCGGCCTAACGTAAGGCGTTCGAGGGGAGAGACGACCGAGCGTGTTGGGTGTGCGAATGTTCGCACCGGCATGGCCTTGACTTGACAGAGGAAAATGAAGCGCCGCATGCAGGTTCGTGCATTACAGAGTGTCATTGTTTACATCGATGCCATCTACAAGTTGTCTAGGCAAATAGGTAATTGAACGTATGCAACAGAATGCCTCTCTCATGATACTAACGCAGTGAAAGCTTCCCTGTTGGTTTTCAGGCGAAATCTCCGAAATAAAACGCTTTTTGAAATCCTTTACCACATGGTGAGATTTACAATGAACCATTTAATGCAGATGACGATTTTGCTGACATTTGTTATTTGCGTGCAGACATCATCGGCATATATTCGTCTCCATTTTCAGAAAGAAATTATTTTCAACATGTAAAATGGTATGTGTATATGATCAATTACCTTGATGTACACAATACATTCTCGAATTCGTGAGACTAGCTGGCAGACATAAGTTTGCTTTTGATAATGTCTCGTCAGGCCACATGTTACATTGGCACTGAGTTGGGTTATATGCGTCAGCGCCTTAAAAAACTTGATAAAATTCCTTTTGGCAGTTTGAACCGAGGCCTCCAACCTTCGCTTAGCCAAGATTAATCCCTAAGTAATATTCTATTAGTGCAAGTCACCTTAATCTAAGATATGTCACGGAAAGAAATGCTCTTAGATGAGCATTAGCGAATACTAAGGAATCGAACTGAGAGATGTCGGGCTTCTTAGACGGTAATGCACAGAAAATAAAAAGTCTCTAGTTTAACTCATTGCGACTAGGACATGTATTGCACCATAATAACAGTTTGCTCAAAAACTAGTTATTTAAATTGCACTCGACATTAACGGTTTTATACATTGTACATAGTCGTACTTGCTATCCCTGATGAGAGAAGCTGGTTTGAGGATTTTTGGAAGCCTCAAACCTTGCGCATTTTCTTCATTTGTCCAGCCCCTTCAAGTCAATGTCCTGTTATTTGTGCGTACTTTGTGTCTACACAATTGAATAAATCGTGCTATCCATAAATCTGAGCGAAAGTTTTCTTTTAAAATATTTGGGCAAATGAATATGCTAATACCTGTCCTAGATATCCGTTGCGCAAGCAAGCCTGTTGCCATCTGAAAGGAGTATAATTGGCCTCGAAGAATTATAGAAAGTGAGCTCTCCGCAGTTGAAAATTCATTTTTGCTCAATGTTTTCCGAGGGAATCAGGTAATACACAGCTTATTTTAGAGCCAAAAAATTATGTTTGATATGTGCATGTGAAATTTAGAAAACAGCACGATTTCATGTCATAGGTGGGACTTTTCTTGATATGGGTCGAAAATGTTTGCCGTTTGGTAATATTTTTGGGTTGCCATATAAGTGTTTACGTATGACATGTTCCCGAATGCATAAGATAAATGGCTTTTGTTCAATTTACTTTTTCTGCTTAATTTCGTTTATATCAGATGATGCTGCACGTGGACAAACACATTATTTACGAAAATCATTTAATGCTCTCGGCTGTTATAATTCCAAATTTTTAATTTCGTTTGATGTGATTCGGCGAGAAGTCTAATAACACTTTAATCCACCTCCACCTCCACATTCCGAGTGTCCATGTGTATGCATTTTGTGTTAGAAAGTTAGAAAACCAGCCGGAAATCAACGTTATCCTTTATGTAGGTAATTTTCTCAGTTTATAACTGACCTAGACAAATTCTGTTAATCCACATATTTGTCTGCTACATTTAATAAACCTATATATGATTCGTTTATCTAAACCACCTTTGTGCACGTGAAAATCGTCGTTTAGTTCAACAGGCTTTGCATAATGAAGGGTGTGAAATAATGCGTAATTGTGGCAACACAGAATGACATTTTGATCTTAAAATTTAGCCTTTTATAATCTGTTTGATTTGATTGCTTAAAATGCATTTGTAACTTCTGCAGCTTATTACTTGTTTCAAGGTATCCCCATTTTTTTGACTTATACAAAAGTCAAGAAAAACTGCTAAAACGCTCTTCACTAATTAGATATTCGAATTTGGTGCATTAGTCGCATATCATTTGTCGGGCACGCTTTCCGCAAACACGCAATGTCACAACGGGAAAAGCACATATTCGCCATTTCAGTGTTCAGATCATCACTCAATGGTACATTTATAGTTTCAGAAAGACGTACAACAGTAGGCAAGCAGGGCAAAATGGGCTTGATAATGACGCATCTAGTAAGAGGATAGGGAGGCTTTATATTGTATTACGGAAGGTTAACATTTGTCATGGAGAAGCAGAAGAGTGCAAGATGTTACAGTGTTTTGCTTGGTGTTTGGTAAATTTTTATCTTTACATCAGCGGAAATATGACAGGGTCCACCATCTATGAAAAACACTCATTTTCATACTTTCTCTCTAAGAATCGTTTTGCTGCGAAGGTTTTTCTAGAGGAAAAATGTAGAGCATGTCATTTAGCATGTTTTCTAATGACCGCCAGCTGCTCCCTGAAATTGCTAAAACACGGTGGATTTCCCAGTCGCAAAATTCATGATGGAGAGGGCAGAAAAAAACCGTTTCCCGGAGACGCAGGAAATTTTTTAATGAGCCGCCTGATGTTTTTTACGTTTCTTCGTCTTTGGCCGTATTTAAGCATTTATTTCTATCACGCCTTTGTAGGCAAAATCAAGTAAAATTTTCTGACATGCCTGGACATGCGTGAGTTCTCGTAACATCAATTTGGAATGAATGCGCAAGCATCTCCCAATTCAAAATGTGCCACAGGTCAATAATCACAGTGTTTAGAGGATAGTTATGTCAATTGTACAAAAAACAGACTTTCAAACACTATTTTCGTTAAGGTGCTTGATTTTTACAATGATTCATATGCAAAAGATGTATTTACTTTTACAAATTGTCCTTGTTCGTTATTTGTGAACAATTTAAATTATCTGACCTACCCCATGAAATGCGGTAGTTCAACTCACTCGAGGTTTTTAGAAACATGTTATAACTTCTACCTTGAAAAACCATGAGCAGTGAAGGCTTCGCATGCAGTCATCGGTCTGACGACGGAAACAATCCTTGGAATTTTGTTAATCTAACTTTAATTTGCAACGCGTCAATAACGTACAGTTATGTGAGGCGATTTGACTATTATCCTGATGCACCAGTCATTGCTACAGAAATCAAATTCTTCAATAGTCCTTTTTGAGGAGTAATGACTTGAGCCCTGTGTAAAGATATGGGCATATATCGTCGCCGTACGTGTGCTTTCATTCCTGACAGTTAGTATTCGACAGAACTTACAACTAACGGAAAATTTTAATTGTATTTGTTCGTCTACCAGCAGTGGACCGGCATATACACAAATCGAATTGTCAGATGTCGGCCGATAATACTCCATCTATCGTATACGCACATCAGCAGCATCCTGACATGCGTATATAGATGGTAATATATGAGATGTCTCAACACTGCATACATTATATTTAGAATAACGCAATTGGGCATGGAAATAGTCCTACCTCGCTTAAGTCAACGTTCATTGAACCCAGCGCATTTAATCGTTAACAGATAAAACCAGTCCAGTTCTGCCAAACACACGCAATGAAAATAGATAAGATTAGCTAGAAAAACATACGGTATCGCAAAATACGTCGATCAGTTAGGCGTATATGACGGCGTCTAGCTTGAACATCTTTGGTCCACAGAAATGTATGTTGAACTGTAGATGATAAGCTGAGTTCCACGTACAGTTACTCCATATTGCGGTTGTCAGCAAGCTATTCCAGCTACCGGATTAATTGAAATTTGAAATGCATTTCTGCGCCGAGACGCAATATTAAGTCCCGTGAATACTCACCAGTCTGGAGTAAAACCCTCCTGCTCGCTTGCATGTGCAGAACACGATGCACGTAGATCGGCCCTCACAAACCATAAGAGGTTGCTGCTGTTGGCATGTTGGAAGTAGCCTTGAAGGTAGTGCTAAACATCATAGGCATTTTTTTACAACTGACACTGATTTAAGCCTAATTCAGAAGAGCAACTGTAATCTATCGTTACCAGAATTCTAAGAGTGCTAAGTGCGTATATTTCTGGTAACGCCAATGATAGGGAAATATAAAACTATCTATAGTGTATATTTGCGGATAAGCAACTTATTAAATGAGCAGTTCGTGTCTCTACAAAATATCTTCACAAACAGCGGCTGGCGTAGGACGTCGAATAACACATGTTGTTAATTTGGTCATTACGAAATCACAGAGCCCGATAGTAGACTAAGAAATCAGGAGTCGCCGAACGCGTAAGCGAGCGTGCTTGCAAAAAACCAGACGAAATCCTAAGGCATCATGTGCTTATGGCTGAATCACATGTCACCATATTCCAATTAATGAACTGCAGAAGGAAGTATTTGCAACACGCCTACCCGTCATGTATTTCGAACGAAGGCTTGACATTTAAGATGAATCAAACGTGTCCCACGATGGCAACTTTGAAAACCAACAGTGATTGCATCACGCGAATAATTGCTAGCAGAATATGACGCGTCTGGGAACTCAGCGCCTTTATGACAGTTGACAAGCAATCAATCGAATGGGTCACTTCAGGTCCACAAACATGTCTAAACATCCGAAATCAGCAAATCCACGTAGTCGCCCACACTGCGGAATAACATGTGAGTATGCGCACTCTTCCAGTTAGACTGCAAAAAGGCAGTTTTGAATAAATTCGCAATTTTCAGGCATTTTTTCAAAACTGCACCGATAAAAGTAAATTAAGAAAAACAAACTTAATCTACTGTTTCCAGAATTTTAAAAAGGTTAAGTATGTATGCTGCTGGTGACGCCTTTTACATAGAAATAGGGCAATATTTATATAGCATATTTCGGATAACGAAGTAAGTAAATGAGGAGGTTAGGCCTATACTAAATTTCGATAAAAATCTGGGATGGTGTAGGACAGGAAGTAATACCTGTTGAGCGTCTGGTCATTATACAGATTGAGAGTCGCGGAACGCGTTAGGGAGCGTGATTTCAAAAAAACCAGACGAACTTTTAATGCATCACTGCGTTTATGGCTGCATCACATGTCACCTAATTCCAGCGGATGTGCTGGATATATTGGAGGCGAAAGCATTTGCAACACCCCCAATAGTCATGAGTTTCAAACGAAAGATTGACATTCAATAGGGGTCCCACGATGACGACCTCGAAAACGAACAGTCTTTTCAGCACACGAATGACTACTAGCAGAATATGATGCGTCTAGAAACTCGGCCCAGCATTCCGTCGATTGCGTCCTGAAACGATGTCACTACCAGGAGATGCGTGGGTCATGAGTATCTGCGATAGATCTCATCGCGTGCAGTCCAAAGTGCGCCTTTACTACAAAGCGTAATATTCGCTTAAGATGACGTACTTTTGTTCATACTTTGTGTCGCTCATAAACAGGACTTCTTAGGGCTAAGCATAATGCGAAATTTACTTGATATTCTGAGTCTACGACTAAACATGTACTTAACGGCTTATAAGTAGTGGGAGCCGTTTAGCGGCATAACGCAAGGTGCTTGAAGGGACGGGGCGCGAGCATGTTCGTGTCAGCCTTTGATTTGATTGGCCGGCTGGCATATCCCAGACTGGCCAGACATTGTGGTCACATCATACGGATGTTCACGTGACACAAATGACCGTCCTCAAAGCATATGTGCAATTTTGTGCTAGACAGAGAGGCGAGGTTTCCAGGCCGTTATCCATCAGACGAATAGAAGCGCTTGCTATTACCACAGAAAATCGTTGTAAATAAACTGCTATGGTGACCATTTCTGCAGTTGATGCCCAGCAACACCTAGAAAAACAAACACATGTTGAAATGATTTAACGAAATCCTCAGTCGTTGGATGTTCGTTTTTATGCAGATGGCGGTTTCCGTCATATTTTTATGTTCACAGGGATGGAAAGTTATTGACAGATAAAGTGAATGTTTACAAACGAACCCAGTGATGTGTTTTGATCATATGGCAATACTTTCCTGATTACTGGCGTCTCTGAAAAGCCTCTTACATGGTTACTGTGTTGTCGACTTTCGAGATGCTTCATGCTCTTCCACAGAACTCACTCGGTCATTTAAAAATTGTTTGGCCACAAACAAACGTTCCCTTCAATCTCACAATTTTATATATTTTATCGTATTTGCCTTGGCCTAGAATTTGTTTTCGTGTCGCAGTTTTACCACAGAATTGCCATACCTCTGAAAATGCACTGCTTAAAATCAGAATGCCCTGCCCATTTCTTTGCGAATTGTGGATTTACGGAAGGCCACAAAAACAAACAGTTTTATACCCATTCACTGCAGCAAAATATCCGATTATTTATGCGTCCTTTGGCATTTGACTATTTAGTGCTTGAGCATGCTGAAAACGACGGGATCGTCATTTTGAGATATCAATGAATTTAAGGGATATTGGTTCATCCAAAAGAAAATAAAATGTGATTGAAAAACTGTCATTTCTAAAGTACGAAACATTTATGCGTTTCGGAAAACATCATGTTCATTCATTTCAAATTAGCCTGAATTAGACGGATAAAATTTAGCTGTAAATGAAAGCTATTGTGATTATCAATCTGCCGACGTTGTCGGTAGGATTGGTGCCACCTAAGGCCCAGTTTCTGGTCCTACACTGTTCCTCGTATATGCAGACAACTGCGGAAACGAGCTGGATTGCAATTTCGCAATGTTTGCCAATGACGTAAAGATCTGCAATACCATACGAAGCGAAGTTTACAAGGCGCGACTGCAGACACATCTGATCCACATCGAGCATTGGTCAAAAGATTGGCTTCTAACGTTCAAAGTAAACAAGTGCAATTTCCTACGCGTCGGCAGAACCAGTTCTCCTAACCACACGGTCTACCGTCTGACTGACAAAGCACTGCAAGAAGTCGACGCCCAGAAGGACTTGGGTGTATGGATCACAACCTCACTAATGCCTTCACTGCAATTCTGAAAGGTAGCCAAGTCGGCGATGTCCATTCTATACCTCGTCAAACGGACGCTCTCTTCCTTTGATGAAAACTTCTTCGCCAAGGTCTTTCAAACTTTCGTGCGACCGCACCTGGAGTTTGCTATCCAAGCATGGAGATCCTGGACCGCTAAATACTTGAACATACTCGAAAAGGTTCAACGGAGATCACTGAAACTTGTATTTGGGCAGTGGTCACTACCCTAGGAAACACAATTAACTAATCTTGACCTCTTTACTTTAAGTTGCAAACAACCACGTGGGGACCTGATACAGGCTTTCCGCATCGTGCGCAGGTTGGGCTGCTGCCTCGCATCAGGTAACTTCTTGGAGTTGGCGACTACGGCTAAACTGAGAGGCCATCCACTCAAACCACGTGTAACTGATGCTCGGCCAGACAAGCGAAGGTCTTCTTCTCCAACAAAGAAGTTGCAGCTTGGAATGCCTTGCCTGAGGATGTTGTTATATCGGGATCCGTAGACACTTTTAAACAGAGGCTAGAGCAACATTGGAGAGCGCACTACATTAACGTCGGACTACAGCCACTTTGATGGCCAACGCCGGCAATTCAGTGTTATGACGATGCTACTACAAATGGGCGAGAAACATATGTTTATGTAATTTATTAATTTTAAACCACAACGCACACCGCTGCTTGCATTTACCACGATGCTTGCAGAATGAAAAAAATTTTTTCCGTCTCCTGTATCTTAGGTGAACTTCAACTGTCTGCTGCATTTAATCAACAAATCGATTTCATATGCCTCTAAATGTTGTTAATGCACGATATTTTGTGTTCATCTGTAGGGTTTTATGTTATTCTCCTTGTATTTATTTTATGTTACTTCCTTTCCATTTTCTTTATATTCTTCCTGTGCAGGTAAACAATGGGGATTTCAAAGGCATACATTTACTTTCCCTGAACTACACTGATGCTGAATACTGATACTTTCCGGCCAGCATAATGCTCCTTAGAAAAAGCAAATGCCAACTCACAATTACTGAAATCCTGAAATGCTTTTCCGACTTGGGAAGATAATCTTGGTTGGGTTGCAACGTTTATTACCTTTCAACATAAACCCTAGATATTACAGTTATTGCGGGATGCCGACTTATGACCGAACGTCTTTTCAGGCGGCTTCGGAAGCTACGCTTCGATGCAAATGACTACATGCATAATATGGCATTTTCACATTAATATTCCAGACTCTTGCAAATGCAAATGTATCATAGAACTCAGGCCTACAATGTTTATTTTTACTCAATTGGTAAAAACTTACTTCTAAAAATTTTTTACTTTAACTACATTTATGATTTTTAAGGTATTGTCTATTACCCTTAAAATATACTGATATAACCCCGAAATGTCTGTTCACTAAGTGTTTTGTCTGAATTTACCAGTGTTGCTTGAAGCGTTAACACTGCTGCTCAAGTCCACTGTTCAATTATATGATCTCCATATGCTTTTTTCTTGATCCCGGATAGCGATGTGTGATTTTCCGTACACTGAAAATATATAGCTTGTAGTATGTTATTACCGACAAAGACAAGGAAGATTGGAATGGAAATTTCTGGCCTATTAACCACCGTCAGCCAGTCATACCCAACTCCGAAGTTTGGAACAACCGAGTCTCGAACACGCGACGTGTGAGCTAGAAGGCCACGCCTCTAACCATTCTCTCGAGCCCGTAAGACAACACGAAATGAGTGTGTTCTGTAAGGATAATCAGTGAACGCTCCCTACCACTATATAGATTGCAGTTTGAAAAACCTTAAATGAAAGTGTAACGACAAATGAGCTTCAGAATTATTCATAAATTAATAAACATTTTTAAAATCAAAGCATACCTGCCACATATTGAAAAATAAGGAATGCTTTTTTCTACCAAATTAATAAAAAATGACTATGTTATGCATGTTTATCGGATACCTCAGTCGCAAAATTGAGTTAGTTTCGTACAATCGTTAAAGACCTTCTGACAGTGCTATGTAGATGTCTCTAAACGCATCATAACTGGTACGCTGCCTGTGCACATGCGATATCTCTTCCCAAAGCACCAAACATTGTATTTTTCTGTCAAATGTACATTCTCCCTTTATTTGATATGAGACTGCTTGCTGAATGCCAGTTTGGAAAAACGGCCGTTGCTGACCACAACCGCAGGTAAAACAACACTTTGCGAAGTTTCTGCAAGATCAGGAGGCATCAGTTGCAAAAACCCATTTGCCTGACATNGGTCTGGACTGTGTCCGCCTGTGGTAAACCAATCATCGAGAGGCACGACGTTGCCATTATGGCTGCCTACACTCGCAATACGTATCCGTTTCTGTCCTAACCTAGACGGCCTCTTAGTCAAATGGGCGACAGCATAACCATCTCATTTAATAATGCGCTTATGCAAAATATGAAATATACACGATGTCATATTTCATTGGCTATCTAAGACGTTGCTAGCAGCATACGCACCTATAATTTCCAAATTTTTGGTCGCAGAAGGTTCAATTCTACCCCCCTGAATATGGCATAGGTCAGCGACACCTGTGAAGGAATTCCTATGGCAATTTATACTGCCTTCCATAATACTCTCGAGAACATCATTTTTCTATGCTGTGAAGATTTTTATAAATTTCCTGCGAAACATTCCTTGCACATTAGAGCAGAATTCGGCGCTTGTATTTGAAAGCAATCTCCAAGGCTAAGAGCTGGCGCATAACATAACATATGACAGCGAATGTTTCAAATGAATAACATTTACATAGGAAGGAACAGTCTTTCATTATAATATGTCCTTCGTCTGCGCAAGCCAAGTGAAGCAGGAAGTGGATGAGTATATTGAATATAAACAAAAAACGCGGAATGCATTCTACTTTAAAATTTTTATTTTTAATGTCCATATGCTTTCTTGCATTAAAAACAATAAGTACCGTTAAACCCATTTTTATGTTTTGATCGACATTTGGTTTATCCTGGTGTTACCAGACATTAAATAGGCAGAAAATTTACATGCGATACAAAGTGACAACATAATTCGTATTGTGCGGTTTTAAAAATGCGTTATGTGTAACGGAAACTACCAAAACACTGTAGACTGATTTACACAAAAGTCAACGTGATTGCCCTTATCTTGCTGTGCAGCACCGGACCAACAAAGCGAGCGTAACTTTCAAACTGTCATTTATACTTGTGACTGGAATATTCTATTGGCAGCTACTTGAAGATGTTGGGGAGCGTTTTATTTAGGTAGATCTTATGAGGTCTACTTCTTATACGATGTAAACGTAACCATTTCAATTGCGTATGTCGAGTATACTGGTATTGGGAGGCGACAGCCTTTTCTTCCGCATATCCGACAGTTGAGTATTGTTAGCAAAACTTATGCAATTGTTTGCGTTTTTGAGTAATGCTTTTATATGCGATCGTTTGCCTGAATATGAGGATTTTAGACGGACTCTGAACGCCTGCATAACTTTGTGTCATAGGCAGAAATTTGGATGTGCAACTTAAACGTCGATAATTTGGTACTGCATGGTGCTGCAACAATGAATAAAAATAAATCAAGTAACGCTGCCACACGTAAGATTTTTCAAATATAGAGTAGTCTGCACTTATGTGTAAACCCAATGTCTGTGTAGAAAAATAACATTGTTAACAGAATTTAAAACAAAAAGGAAATGTTAGGGCATTATTAGGTTTTATAATAATAGCAAGTTCCTAGAAAAGCTGAAACACCCAAATAAGTAACAAGTGGTTGTAGTAGTGTGAAGACGAGTTCTGCATGCTCAGAAATCCTTCCCATGCAAAAGACTGAGTAAAGATGACAGCAAAAGTGTAGTAACTTATGATGATTTACATTTCTTTCAAAAATAAGTGTTATTTCAGCTCTGGCATTTTGCCTACTGTCGGCATACGAAGTACTGGTCAAGCAACGTTTTTTTCGAGGACTTTTACGTATATATGAATTTTCGTATTTCACGCATTTTAATTGATTAATGGCGTAATTTAATAAGCTAAACAGGATTTTGACTGATTTCTCCGATAAAAATGACACAGGAACTAAAGTTTGCGTATGGATTCATGTTACCAAGCGGGTCAGTGACGGATTACTTTGAAAAGGCTTACATGCGTAATCTTCAACAATCAATTTTTTATATAACTGAAGGCCGCTTTTGAGGACTAAATTAGCAATTTTTTGTTCTGTATTACGGACAGTCTTAGACAGACCCTAAAATATTTTT